>CM019743.1:14411844-14853267 GCA_009761775.1 Ficus carica
TTCCAACACAAGCAATGATGGTGGAGGATCTTGGCAGTGGTGGTGGATAAGCTTTGGGGAGGATTTTGATATATTTATCTGTGGTTCCAATTTTATTTGTTTGTTTTAAGCTTTAAAAGAAGTGTTTAATGGATTGTGTTTTATATTCCATCGAGACCAATAGGACCATTTTTTTCCTTTGTTGTGTTTTGACATTCTGAAATAAGAAGTTAATATGAAGTTATATTCACCGTTTTTCTTCGTAGAGTACTAGTCAACATTGAATATTCCATTATCGTGTGTTCAAAATTGTTAATATTAAGACAGGGTTAATTAAACCGCTCCAAAACATGTTACGAAATAGGGATAACCGATTAATTATAGATTGAATTAATTATAGGTGGCATTTTATAAAAAACCGATTGTTGCAGATTGTATTTAAGAAGTAATTGAATGACATCCCAAAAAAAAAATTCTATATGTACATACATTAATTAAAATATAAATAAAAATTACAACTTTTCTTTTTTTTTTGCTAAGTTTAATGATTTAGGTATCAAGGGCATGTTAATCCTCAATGAGTTTTAATAATTTTAATTGTCAGTTATAATGAATTTTGCATGAATAATTACGATGTTGTTCTATATGCATATTTAGTTTAAAAGATATATGTATTTAATCTTGTTTGAGATATTTTTTTGGGGGTCTGCAAAGTGCAAAATGATATCCGTAGCTTATCAGTATTAATATTGGGCTGTATGAAACGTTGGCAAGTCATTTCCACAGGCGGGCTCATTTTGCAACAGGTATATCACCATTTACAATTTCCATAAATTTTCTAAGTAACTACGAGCCTTCTTCTCTTTCAAAAATCATGTGGGCCGGGCGACCAGAAATCAACCAAATATTAACTATCTATATTTTATTTCATTGACGAAAAAAAAAAAAAAAAGTTGTACATATTCAAAACCAGAAATCACCAAATTGAACACCGACGTCTACTTGAATAATGCTAAAAAAGTACTGTTATAACATATTATATTAAACGCATTCAAATTTAATAGACTCCAAAATTAAAGCAACACCACCGAGATGAGATCTCAAGGGTAAAGCTCAACGAGAGATCTCGCTCCAAGTTTTGGATTAATTTTAAAGCGACTGAATCCGGCATCGGAGAAGAGCTTCTCCCATTCCTTTAGATTTCGCTCCTTGCTGAAGAATAAGGCCATCATAAATACGTCATTACACAGTTGAATTCCAGTCAATTCATCTGTATTAATCTGACTCCCGATCACCATGTCAATCACTATGACTTTTCCTCCTTTCCCATTTCTCAATATTGCTTCTCTACATCTCTTCAAAATCTTCAGACTATCTTCATCATTCCAGTTGTGCAATAACGAATTGAGACAAAGCAAATCGAGTATTAGTTGTAATAGTATCTAATTTTTTTTTTTTTTCCTTTTCTTTTTTTAATGTACAAATATGGTGATAGAAATCAATATCTAGTCGATATATATATATATATAATAGATCTGAGAAATATAAATTAATATTCGAAGAATAATTAGGTATAAGTAACATGTAATTCTTAGTCTATATTGAGTATTCGAGTTTATTTTGAATTCAATAACTTGTTTTTTGTTTTTTTTTTTTTTAAATAACAAAAATAATAACTAGTTTTTTAAGAGTATACCTTAACTAATATTGCATCTGCGGGAGGGATTTCGTCAGAGAACATGTCTCCTCCAACAAAATCCAAGTTCTCAGTTCCCTGCAAGTTAGCGACAACGCGCGGGAGATCGAACACGGTGCATTTAAGGTTCGGAAATGCATCGGATATGGCTCTAGTAAAGGATCCAGTTCCACCTCCGACATCCACCAAGGATTTCAAGCCCTCAAACACCTCACTACATTCGTCTAGAATGATCTTCGAGGTTAGCTTCGAATCATTCGCCATTGTTTCATCAAACATGAAAGCAAGCCTTGAATCCTGAGCTAGAGACTCCCATAAGCTAATTCCTTTCCACGTCTCGTACGTGCTGTTGTCGCCACTTTGTAACCAAGAGCTCAAGTGATGCATTGGGCTCATGGTTTCCGGATGAGCGAAGCAAAGAAAAAACTCTTTCATTCTCAAAGGTGCAGCGTCGTTGTTTAAGAGAAGGCGAGAAGTAAGAGTGAGAGAGTCTTCTTCTTCTTCTTCTTCTTCTTGTTCTATTTTGTCCACTTTTCTGGATTCAAAGAAGCCGGAGTGGACGAGGATGCGCATAAGGCTGAAAACGCAACGAGATTTAGAAGGGTGGACAGGGAGGGAAGCGATGAGTTTGGAGAGAGTGATGGAATGGCCATCTTGGGTGTGGATGATATCAGGTATGCCTAATTCAATGGCACACTTAAGTGACAATGCTTTTATGTAGCTTACTGAACAATACCATAAACGAGAATGGGCTTCAAGAAGTTCACTAGAACTCACTTTACTCAGTTCCATTTTTTTTTTCCCTTTCTTTCTTAGTACTTTTATTACTAGCTAGTTAATTTGAAGTCATGAGTTAATTTTACTTTTGTGGTTAATTTATAGAAACGGATTGTGGTAGGAATTTTGAAAAAGTCCAATTTAGATTATTAGCAAAGAGAATTCGCAATGAACTAACTCTCTTAGGAGAGAGCGTCTTTGACTTGATCAATTGATCTAGACGAAAGATGTGGCAAGGAAAGAAAAGAAGAAGGATTATGTTGTTTCTTGAAAATCGGTGCATGAAAGACAAGTGTCATACAGATGTCCGAAAAAAAAAAAAAAAAAAAAAAAAACAAAGAAACAAACAAACCTGGTCAGAACCTAATATAAAAACGAGCTCAGAAGTGATGGTAGGGTAGAGGAAAAAAGCAATAGAAAAAAAAAATGTCTAATCAGTCATCTCCAAAAATTTATCTATCCTTCCTATATTATAAGAATGATTATTTCACAAATTTTTTTGAATCATAGATCTTAATACACTTTGTTATTTGAGTTGTCAAAATCATTCATAGCAGTTTTTGATATAAAACCATGTAATTGTCTTTATTCTTGATAAGCGTACAAAAATATAATTTTATTTATATAATTGATTTGAAAATTTAAATTTTAATTGAGTATTCATAATATTAATTCAACATATTTTACTCTTGAAATGTTTAATTTTCAATTATTTATTTGGTATTATTTTATTTTTCTTTACTTTTCTTTTATTTATTTATTTATTTTTCTTATTTTTCTTTCCTTTCGTTTCTCTTCTTTCCTTCCGCAGGTTCGCACGTGAGTGTTGGGCGAAATCCCCTTCCTTCCTCCAGTTGGGCCCATTACTTTAGGCCCTTGTCTTCAGCACAAGCCCACAAATTACAGGCCTTGATCCTCAGCCCCAACTGGTTTTTCCACGAGTCTTCAGCTGACTTACCAACTTGGGAGGGATTTGTTGCACCCAAAATTCTCTCTAGCATTTTAGATCATGGCTATATAATCAAGCTCCTCAAGGGGCAGAGAGGTTTCTTTTTCATTGGTTTTTGGCTTAGTTTTTAGAGTGTTTTTCTTGTGTTTTTCTTCTCCTTAGCCTTTTTATATCTCATGTTTTCTTTTTCGAATTTTGTGAGGATGAATTGGTGAGCTAGGCTAGATACTTTAGTGAGATTAGTGATGATCTCATGTGTGACGTGATTCAATTTGAGTTTGATTTGTTTGATTTGTACAGATTATGTTTTAGTGGATTAAATTTCTTCATGTCTTTTTTTCTGTTTAAAATATTTTGTGCTAATCTTTTATATAATTCAGTCATACTTTGTTTATGTATATTGTCATTACCCGTGGACTTTCTAGTTTTGGATACTCATTCCGTGGTCAACATGGAGGTCTAAGATTCCCATCATCCTGAGAAGACCGTTCCTTTCCATAGCCAACGCCCTCATCAACTGTAGGAACGGTCTTATGAAGAGTTCATTGGGCAACATGAATCTCGAAGTAAACATGTTCCACATCGGGAAGCAGTCACGTGATGATGATGAGTGTTACAAACTTTCCTGATCGACACACTCGTCCAAGAAGAGGTCGACCCGCAAAACAATTCTAAAAAGCTAGAAGACCTCATCCAAGATTCTAATTATGAGAGTTCCGGCTTTGTTGAGTTTACCAATGTCTCTGCCATTTCAAAAAGCTCACAAGATAGAGGAACTGAGTTTTGACAACCATGTTTTGAAGAACTTCCGAAAAAGAGAGTTAAGCCAAACCCTCCACCGAAAAACCCCGCAGGTCAGCTAGCTCCATTGCTTGAGGGTCTTAAACATGCATTCCTTGGAGTTGGTGATACCTTTCCTGTCATCATTTTGTCTAAACTCGATGCCTCACAAGAGCAACGACTAATTGTCATGCTTAGTGAACACAAAACTGCATTAGGATGGACAATTGTCGATATCAAAGGTATAAGCCCCTTAATATGCTCCTATCGGATTCATTTGGAAGACGAGGCTAACTGGCGAAGAGACCCAAAAGAAGACTCAACCCAACAATGAAAGAGGTTGTCAAGACAGAAGTTCTAAATTTGTTTGATGCCGGTATTATCTACCTCATCGCCGACAGCAAATGGGTTAGCCCAACTCAGGTAGTTCCAAAAAAATCGGGGTTAACTGTGGTGGAAAATGAAAAAGGATGCTTGTCCCCACAAAGATAATGACGAGTTGGCGCATGTGCATTGATTGTCAAAAGCTTAATGCTGTCACTCGCAAAGATCATTTTCCACTTCCATTCATTGACCAAATTCTAGAACATTGAGCTGGTCATCCTTTCTATTGCTTTCTCAATGGTTATTCCGGATACTATCATATAGAGATTGCATTAGAAGATCGGGATAAAACTACATTCACGTGTCCGTTTGGTACGTATGCTTTTCGGAGAATGCCATTTGGATTGTGTAACGCACCAGCTACATTTCAAAGATGCATGATGAGTATTTTCAACGACATAGTCGAGAAATGTATGGAAGTATTCATGGATGATTTAACAGTATTCGGTGATTCTTTCGACACGTGTTTACTCAACTTGGAAGCTGTTTTGACAAGATGTGAAGAGAAATGTCTCATGCTCAACTGGGAAAAGTGTCATTTCATGGTGCCAAGTAGAATAGTTTTGGGGCACATCGTTTCTGAAAGAGGGATTGAGGTTGATCAATCTAAAATTGATCTCATCTCTAAATTGCCCACCCCTAAAACGGTCAAAGACATCAGGTCATATCTTGGGCATGCTAGCTTTTATAGGATGTTCATTTAGAACTTTTCAGCAATTTCCTGACTACTATATGACCTCCTGGCCAAAAGACGCCGCGTTCACATGGACACAAAGAGTGTGAGGAGTCCTTCTGAACACTTGTGGCAAAACTAACTTCTGCCCCCATTATACAACCACCAAATTAGAGCCTTATTTTCGAGATCATGTGTGATGCAAGTAATTGTGCTGTGGGGGCCATCCTTGGACAACGAAGGGAGGGGAAGCTTTTTGTCGTATACTACGCAAGTAAAACTCTAAATAGTGCTCAAATGAACTACTCAACCACTAAGAAAGAGTTGCTTGCTGTAGTGTTCGCTCTCGATAAGTTTCGTTCATACCTGATTGGATCCCCAATCACCATCTTCACAGATCATGCAGCCATTGAGTATCTCCTTTTCCAAAAAGAATGCCAAGACACAATTGATTATGTGGATCCTCTTGTTGCAAGAATTTGATATCACAATCAAGGACAAGAAAGGAGTTGAAAATGTTGTGGCAGACCACCTCTCTCGACTCGAATTTAGACACCCTGCCGACGGTCCTGCCATCCGAGATGACTTCCTCGATGAACATCTGTTTGTTGTCACCAAGCTACCTTGGTACGCTCACATCGTCAACTACTTGGCAACTGGTGAAATTCCTTCAGCGTGGAGTGAGTTGATCTAGAAGAAAGATGGGGCAAGGAAAGAAAAGAAAAAGGATTATAGTGTTTCTTGAAAATGGGTGCATAAAAGACAAGTGTCATA
Organism: Ficus carica; assembly: GCA_009761775.1. Lineage (NCBI taxonomy): Eukaryota > Viridiplantae > Streptophyta > Magnoliopsida > Rosales > Moraceae > Ficus > Ficus carica. The sequence goes on from CM019743.1 coordinate 14,417,857, forward strand.
CAGATGTCCAAAAAAAAAAAAAAAACTTGGAAAACGAGCTCAAAAGTAATGGTAGGCCAGAAGAAAAAGCAATAGGAAAAAAAAAGAAAAGAAAAAGATAGATGTCTAATCAGTCATCTTCAAAAATTGCTTCAAACCTCATTCCTTTCTCCAGCTGGGCCCATTACTTTAGGCCTTTGTCTCCAACACAAGCCCGCAAATCACGGGCCTTTTCTCCTGCTTTCCTAATCCTCAGCCCTGCTAGCTGGTTTTTTCACAAGTTTCCAGCTGACTTATCAGTCTGGGTGATGGATTTATTCTGCCAAAATTCTCTCTAGCATATTGGATTCATGGCTGCATAATCAGGGCTCTTCAATAGAGCATGGAGGTTTTTTGTTTTTTGTTTTTTTTTTTTCCATTGGTTTTTGGCTTAGTTTTTAGAGTGTTTCTTGTGTTTTTCTTCTCCTTGCATTTTTATCTCACATTTTCTTCTTCGAATTTTGTGAGATGAATTGTAAGCTAGGCTAAATACTTTGGTGAGGCTAGTAATGGTCTCATATGTGAAGTGATTCAATTTGAGTTTGATTTTGTTTTTGTTTGTAAAGATTATATGTTTTAGTGGATTGAATTTCTTCATCTTGTTTTTCTGTTCAAAATATATTGTGACAATCTTTTATATAAATTCAGTCATACTTTATTAATGTAATATTGTCACATTTTCTTTTGACAAATATTTGTCTCATGGGTTGTCTTTTACTGCAATTTGCTAAAAATAATACTTTATCAATTTTGGATAACTTGTAATAATGAATTTGTTTGTTTCAACGTAGAGATTTAATCAACCGAGACACTTTTTTTTTAATTTTTGTTGATTTTTAATTCCAAATTTTCGGTTGTTCGTTTGGAAGTGAAATGTGCAATTGAGTCATAAATCGAATATTGGATTTGAATCGAATAACGAAACATATGAAGGATTCACGACGCCTTACCTCGTTTATTATTGAATTTTTCTCTACCTAAAAAAAACTCAACCTTTACCCAGAAGGACAACGATACTCTTTAACAAGCCTGGGAACAGTTTAAGGATTTGTTAAATTGTGTCCCCACAATGGGTACGAGAGTTGGCATTTGGTCAGCTATTTCTACGAAGGACTCACAATCCGGGAGCGCCAATTCATGGAAATGATGTGCAACGGTGAGTTCCTACACAAAGATCCCTATGGAGCCATTGAGTACTTGAATGATTTAGCCGAAAAAGCCCACATGTGGACTAGACCGAGTGCTTTTGACAGCACCAGTAGGTACCGACCAGTTGGGGTTTATCATTTGAGGGAAGATGACAACCTCAAAGCCCAAGTCGAAGCTTCGAAAAGGCAAATTAAGGTCCTTAAGACCAAAGATAATAGAGGAATCCACACGGTTGCAAAGGTTGAATCACATGACATGTGCTTCGTTTGTAGAGGGGTGGACCATTAAACTCAAGATTGTTCTACTTATAGTGAAATGAGAAGGGTGTATGAGGAACAATGTAACGCCTTAGGGGCATACAAGAAGCCTTATGCACCCTACTCTGAAACTTACAATCCTAACTAGAAAAAACCACCCGAACTTCAGTTGGAGAGATTCAAACTAGCAAGCACAATCATCAGGGAGCCAATAGAGATATGATCAACAGCCACCAAGAGTGTTTTCTGCACCTCAGCATAACACGCAACCCACGAAGAGCTCTTTCAAGGACACCTTACAAGCATTTATGGAGATGCAGAATAAGACGAATCGAAAGTTTGAAGCAATCTTCACACAAATGGTGAAAGAGAACAAGAAATCAAATGCTAAATCTCCAAGCTAACTAATGCCTTAGCATTCAAGAATGTGGAAAACCCCTATCACAAACACAATCCATTCCAGTCGGACAACATATGGCACAAACCTCCACTTCTAATGCTCAAAATATCAAGGAGGTCAATGCCATCATGACTCGAAGTAGCATGATTCAAAGAGAACCACCCAGCACCACCATTAATGTCGCTACTCCTCAAGAAGAACTTCTTGTAAATGAAGCCGAAAAAAGTATTTCGGTACAGGTGCCCTCTCACAAGCTCTCCGATTAACAGGGAAAGTACTGAAAAATCATGGTGAGATCCTGGAACATTTGAAACAAGTGAAATTAAACCTTCCCTTGTTGCATGTGATCAAGCAAATACCGGCTTGTGCCATGGTCATTAAGGATCTCTGCACCATGAAATAGAAACATCATGTCAAGAAAACTACATTAATGACGGAGCAGGTGAGCACGGAGATCGAGCAAAAGACACCGTCCAAGTATAAAGATCCAAGCTATCCCATAATCACCTGTCGCATTAGGACACGTGAATTCGGCCAAGCATTGTTGGATCTATGGCGAACGTTAGCCTCATGCCTTATTCTGTCTACTCGCAACTGGGACATGGCAAGATAAAGCCCACTCCTGTGGTTCTACAATTGGCCAATCGATCAATCAAGAAGCCACGTGGGACAGTGGAAGATGTTCTGCTACAAATCGATAAATTCTATTACCTCGTAGACTTTCTAGTTTTGGATACTCATTCCGTAGTTAACATGGTGTCTAAGATTCCCATCATCCTGGGAAGAACCGTTCCTTGCCACATCCAATGCCCTCATCAGCTGTAGGAATGGTCTTGCGAAGATTTCATTTGGGAACATGACTCTCGAAGTGAACATTTTCCACATCGGGAAGCAACCACGTGATGATGACGAGTGTTGCGAAACTTTCATGATCGACACACTTGTCCAAGAAGAGGTCGACTTGTAAACAATTTTGAAAAGCTAGAAAGCCTCTTCCAAGATTCTAATTATGAGAGTTCCAACCCTGTTGAGTTTACCAATGTCTCTGCCATTTCAAAAAGCTAATAGGATAGAGGAACTGGGTTTTGGCAACCACATTTTGAAGAACTTCCAAAGGGCAAAGTCAAGCAGAAACCCTCCACCAAAGAGATCCCGTAAGTCAAGCTAGTTCAATTGCCTGAGGGTCTTCAACATGCATTTCTTGGAGCTGGTGATACCTTTCCTGTTATCATTTTGTCTAATCTCAATCCTCACAAGAACAATGGCTAATTGCCATGCTTATTGAACACAAAGCTGCATTAGGATGTACAATTGTCAACATCAAAGTTATCAACCCCTTAATATGCTCCCATCGGATTCATTTGGAAGACGGGGCTAACCCGTAAAGAGACACACAAAGAAGACTCTACCCAACAATGAAAGAGATCGTCAAGACTGAAGTTCTAAAGCTGTTGGATGCCGATATCATCTACCCATTGCCGATAGCAAATGGGCTAGCCCAACTTTGGTAGTTCCAAAAAATCGGGGGTAATTGTGGTGGAAAATGAGAAAGGGAATACTCGTCCCCACAAAGACTGTGACGAGTTGGTGCATGTGCATTGATTTTCGAAAGCTTAATATCGTCATTCATAAAGACCATTATCAACTTCCAGTCATTAACCAAATTTTGGAACGTGTATAATAAGTTAGTTTTGGACTAATTATTGGGTACTTTTAACTTATTATTTTGTTGGTTTTCAATTGGTTTCTAGGTTCTTTCACTTTGTTTTATTCTCTTTTGTAGGATTTAGGTAAAAAGGTGGGTTCGTTGTTTTTCGGCGCGTTTGGAGCTAAAATGGAGTATTTGGCATGCTTTGGTGTGAAGAATTTGTTTTGAAGAGTATTGGGCGCCTACGCATCGATTTTATGTGCCTAGGCGCTGAAAAATTAGGGCCTAGGTGCCAGATGCGAGATTATACGGGATCCATTTTGATTCTCCAAATTTGAAATTCAAAAATCAAATCTTTCGGTTTATGGCTATAAATAGAATCCTTTTAGGGTTCCAAAAGGGGGATTGGAGAAAAAGAGAGGAGTGAAGAAGAAGAGAGCAATTGGTGAACTGAAGAAGAAGAGTAGCAATTCCAGAGATGGATCACGGTAATTCTGATTCATAAATTAGTTCTTCCTTTTCTCACCATGTTTAGAATTTTATTTAGGATTTTGTTTAGTTTCATTATGAACTAAATTTCTTTTTCTAGGGCTACGATGTAGCCAGATTATGATTGTTCAAATTCATTATGGTTTAATTCAATTTTGATGTTTATTCATATCTATGCTGAGTGTTTAATCTATTCTTAATGCTTGTGAAAGTGTGCGCGCCCTTTCCCATTGATTTGTGATCTAATTTGAGACTGAGAAATGATAGTTTGATTAGACTTTGATTAAATACCATGAGATTGTCATAGGATAGAGATATCTATGAGGCTTGTGTGATACTATGAATTTCTTGTTCTTAATAAATCATGATAGGTTTGGAGTTTGAGACCGAGAGGTGAAAACTGGCTTGTTGTGATAATTTGCTAATGCTTGAGAAAGATTAGTGATTACATTAGGGAAATTTTTCATCAGTATAGGAATAAGCGTTGGGTGATTAAATTTGATGATTTGAGCAGGATTAATCCGGTTGCAATCAGAAACCCTAGATATCCTAATATATTAAATTTCTCCTTGTTAAATTCGTGCGTTGTGTTTAATTTAATTTTCCTTTATTTTACCTGCGTCTTATAAATTTAATGTTCAAATAAAATTGGGATTAAAGTAATTCGGTAATTAGTAGTAAATAGTCCTCATTAGGAACGATATCTTTTCATCATTTTATTACTTGAACCGGCTTGTGCACTTGCGAAAAATAACCTATCAAGTTTTTGGCGCCAACTAGTCATCCTTTCTATTGCTTTCTCGATGACTATTCTGGATACTATCAGATAGAGATTGAACTAGAAGATCAGGATAAAACTACATTCACTTGTCCGTTTCGTACACACGCCTTCAGCGAATGCCATTTGGACTGTGTAACGTACCAGCTACATTCAAAGATGCATGATGAGTATTTTCAACGACATGGCCTAGAAATGTATGGAAGTATTCATGGATGATTTGACAGTCTTCGGTCATTCTTTTGACACGTGCCTTCTGAACTTGAAAGCTATTTTGACAAGATGTAAAGAGAAAGGTCTCGGGCTCCATGGGGAGAAGTGTCATTTCATGATGCTGAGCGGAATAGCTTTGGGGCACATCATTTCTGAAAGAGGGATTGAGGTTTATCAATCTAAGATGATCTCATCTCTAAATTGCCCACTCCCAAAACAGTCAAAGACATCAGATCATTTCTTGGGCATATTGGCTTTTAAAGAAGGTTCATTTAAAACTTTTCAGCAATTTCCCAACCGCTATGCAACCTCCTAGCCAAAGATGCTGCGTTCACATGGACATAAGAGTGTGAGGAGTCCTTTCGAACACATATGGTGAAACTGACTTTTGCTCCCATCATACAACCACCATATTGGAGCCTTCCTTTGGAGATCATATGTGATGCAAGCAATTATACTGTGCAGGCCATCCTTGGATAACGAAAGGAGGGGAAGCCTTTTGCTATATACTATGCAAGTAGAACTCTAAATAGTGCTCAAATGAACTACTTAACCACTGAGAAATAGTTGCTTGCAGTAGTGTTTGCTTTTGACAAGTTCTGTGCATACCTGATTAGATCCCCAATCACCATTTTCACAGATCATGCAGCCCTTAAGTATCTCCTTTCCAAAAAGGATTCCAAGGCGCGATTGATTAGGTGGATCCTCTTATTGTAGGAATTTGATATCATAATCAAGGATAAGGAATAAGTCGAAAACGTTGTGGCAGACCACCTCTCTCGACTCGAATTTAGTGACCCTGCCGATGGTCTTTCCATTCGAGATTACTTCCCTGATGAACATCTGTTTACTTTCACCAAGCTACCTTGGTACGCTCTCATCGTCAAATACTTGGCAACTGGTGAAATTCCTTCCGCGTGGAGTGCTCAAGACAAACATAAATTCTTGGTCGTGATTCGTAACTTCTATTAGGATGATCCAAACATTTACAAATATGTCTCGACCAGATCTTGAGACGATGCATTCCAAAAGATAAGGTTACTAATGTCCTGAACTTTTGTCACAATGAAGCTTGTGGTGGTACCAAGGTAGAAGTTACGAATCACGAGAGGAGGAGCGCGAGAGGAATGGTGCCGCTGGCGCTGTGGACGAATTACGAGAAGAGAATCTCGTCGTCGACGACGTGAATCCAGACGAGAACGACGGCGATGAGGTGCGAGTCCCGTAAAGCGTCGGATTGTCAGATCCTGCCCTAGACGAGGACGACGACGGCGCCGACGAAACCACTGCCATTGTCGCAGTCATAGAGAGAGAGAGTCGTGTTCTAGAGAGAGAAAAACCGTTTCTTTGATTTGCTTTCTGGTTTGGGCGGTTATCTTTCCGAAACAAGAGGAGAATGAACGACGGTATTTATAGATGTTGAGGAAAAAAGGGCAAGTTGTAATTTGGTTGAGTTATGGAGGGCAATTTGAAATTCTAAAGGCTGTTGAGAGAAACTAGGCGTGGATTAGGGTTTCGCTTTCGGGTCCCCAATGGAATACCGTCGTTCATAAAGGAGACCATTTCCATCTTCTTTTGGTTTCCTTTACATCCTGCATGCTGTGGACTATGTGTCTAAATAGGTGGAAGCTATTGCATGCTGCAACAATGATAACACGACTATTTGAAGGAAATGTGTCATCCCCGGTTTGGTACACCCTGCGCTATCATCAGTGATCAAGGCAGACATTTCTGCAACCGTTCTTTCAAGGTCCCTGATGCACAAATACGGTGTGATCCACAAAGTTTCGACCACTTATCACCCACAGATGAACGGCCAAGCTGAGCTAGTGAATCGAGAGGTCAAACAAATCTTGGAAAAGACAGTAAACCCTAACCGCAACGATTGGTCTTTGCATCTTTCGGATGCACTTTGCGCATATTGCACTACTTACAAAACCACCCTTAAGATGTCTTCCTAAAGGCCTGTTTTTAGAAAAGCCTATCATTTACCTGTAGAACTTGTACATCAGGCTCATTGGGCTATCAAAGCCCTTAACTTTGATCTTAGTACTGCAGGTATCCAACGAAAGCTTCAGCTGTCTAAATCAAGGAATTAAGGAATGATGCGTATGACAACTCCAGGATCTAGAAGGCAAAGATGAAAGCGGCTCATGACAAGCATATCTTGAGAAAGAACTTCTAGGCCAAACCAGTGGGGTTCATCTCTATGACTCCCGTTTGCATCTCCACCCCGGTAAGTTGAGGTCGTGGTGGATTGGTCCATTTGTAGTCAAACGAGTCTTTCTCAAGGGTGCTGTTGAGATCAAGGATTCAACGATGGAAGGATATTGAGGGTCAATGGCCAACGACTAAAAAACTACATGGAACAGGTAGTCAGGTTGAGGAGATTAACCTCCATGAGAGAAAGACTTTACACAAAAATATTTCCAACACCCGTGAGGACAATGGAGTTGAGAATTTTACTTGCTGAATTTTCAAAGCTAAGTGTGTTTTGGTTTGTGGTAAAATGGTTCTTGTTTGAAGCACATACACACCTCTGAGTATGACTAAAATAATCTCCGATAGCATCTTTGATTTCTCACTAATATTTTGTTCGAAGTGTTTTGACAGTTTTGTGAAGTTCCGACTCAATTTTATTTGTCATAATATGATTTTTCTTGCGCTTGAATTGCTAGAGACTAGTAATAAGTTGGCTGGGGGTTATGATAAGTGTACAAAAAAGCACTTTTGTTCATATAATTTATTCGATAATTAAGTTTTAATTAAATATATTCATAATCTTAATTCAAAATATTTTACTTTCGAAATGTTTAATTTTCTTATATTTATTTGGTTTTATTTTTATTCAGGTTCGCACGTGAGTCTTGGGCCAAATCTCTTTCCTTCCTTCAGCTAGGCCCATTACTTTAGGCCCTTGTCTCCAGCACAAGCCTGCAAATCACGGGCCTTGTTTCAACTTCCTTAATCCTCAGCCCCAGTTGGTTTTTCCACGAGTCTCCAACTGACTTACTAAACGGGGTGGCGGATTGTTGTGCCAAAATTCTCTCTAGCATGTTGGATTCAAGGCTATATAATCATGGCTCTTCATGTGGGTAGGGAGGTTTTTTTTTTTTTCCTTGGTTTTGGGCTTAGTTTTTAGAGTGTTTTCTTGTGTTTTTCTTCTCCTTGCATTTTTATCTCACGCTTCTTTTAGAATTTTATGAGATGAATTGTAAGCTAAGCAGGATACTTTAGTGAGGTTAGTGATGATCTCATGTGTAAGTGATTCAATTTGAATTTGATTTTGTTTAGTTTGTAAAGATTATATGTTTAGTTGATTGAATTTCGTCATCTTATTTTCTGTTCAAATTTTTTTGTGTCAATCTTTTATATAAATTCAGTCATACTTTGTTTATGTAATATTGTCACATTCTATTTTGACAAATATTTATCATGAGTTGTCTTTACTGTAATTTGCTAAAAAGAGTACTCTGTCAATTTTGAATTACTTGTAATGATGAATCCGTTTTGTTTCAACATAGAGATTTAATCCACCAAAACACTTTTTTTTTTTTTTTTTTATCTTTAATTCCGTATTTTCTGGTGTTCGTTTGGGATGTGAAACGTGCAATTGAGTCATTAATCGAATATTAGATTCAAATCGAAGAACGAAACATATGAATGATTCACGATGCCTTACCTCATTTAATATTGAATTTTTCTCTATCCAATTGTATGTCTTTCATATTTTTGTTTATTTTCTCTATCACACAAATCCACCAATAATATCTACGCTTTCATTATTTTATTTCCTTGTCTTTTTAACGTTTAAACTCTAATTATATTATTTGTTCTTATTCTTGCCTCCTATGCATACGACCACTCGATCTGTACTATAACCGACCGCTTTGTGAGTGCATATTTGGGCGTTAATCATTTCTTTTCACTTATTTCTAGATAATTCTGTTGACATGACATGTGATTAAACTTACAATATCTCAATCCAACATAGTATAAATCTCAATCCAAATGTTTTGTGTTGGTTTACGGATTGATCCTTGCTATGCAAAACTCAAGTTAAGATCATCCTTAATATTAGTTTGCTATATAAAAATTTATTTGATGCGATTTAAATTTTTTTTTTTTTTTATGTTTTATATATTTTTGGTAATAAGCAAGTGCATTTAGTTATTTTAAATGTTAATAAGCAAAACATGACTAAAAATCAGCAAAGGCCTCTGGCCGTCCAAACAAACGACAATAAGATAGAAGATAGGTAAAACGACTCGCGTTTAGAGGAGGCCACAGTCAAACGACAGTCGCATGGATTCAATTAGTCAGCAAATGTTCTGCATCAGTTTGCCATTAATGCTATATTATGAACTTCTTAATATTTGAATTTTTTTAATCATTTTAATAAATTGAGTGGGAGAGTTAGCTCCTCTTCATGTACATCCAAAAAAAAAAAAAAAAAAAAAATCCTACATTGTAGTGATCCTATTTCCTATATTGTTAAATGTTCTGTAATTGGATAGAGAAACTAGTGCCAAAAAAAGAAAAAAAAAATCCTAGTATCAGATCAATCAAGGCATTATGGTCACAACTTATAACTTGGCAAGCAGTAGTTCTCTACAGGGCTTTATCATATTTGTTAATAAAGAAAAGAAGAATAAAAAAAAGAAGTCAAATATGCTACAGTTAATAGCGTTAAAAATAGCTAAAAATATAAAACAAGACTTTTAGTTAAAAAAAAAGGCCAATAGACTTGTCTACAATCGAAAAAATACTTAGCAAAATCTAGTTCTGAAGTGCTCTAAATCGTATTCCCCCCCCCCCCCCCCAAAATACTCCCCCCCCCCCCCAGTAGACTTGTCCCCCCCCCCCCCCCCCCCCCCCTAAAAAAAGTAAAAACAAAACCAACCACACCCCCTCCCCCCGATTTAGATAATACGTAACGGAGGCCCCCCCCCCCCCCCTCCCCCCCCCCCCCCCCCCCCCCCCCCCCCCCCCCCCCCCCCCCCCCCCCCCCCCCCCCCCCCCCCCCCCCCCCCCCCCCCCCCCCCCCCCCCCCCCCCCCCCCCCCCCCCCCCCCCCACCCCCCCCCCCCCCCCCCCCCCCCCCCCCCCCCCCCCCCCCCCCCCCCCCCCCCCCCCCCCCCCCCCCCCCCCCACCCCCCCCCCCCCCCCCCCCCCCCCCCCCCCCCCCCCCCCCCCCCCCCCCCCCCCCCCCCCCCCCCCCCCCCCACCCCCCCCCCCCCCCCCCCCCCCCCCCCCCCCCCCCCCCCCCCCCCCCACCCCCTTTCTTTTTTGGGTGAATACGACCGCTAGAAACTTTAATCCACATCTAATTTTTACTTTTCTCCTTCACATTACGAGACCCGCCTCGTCTTGCTTTTCCTCATGTGCTTATTATGGACTATGTTTCCCAGCTAGTATAATTTCCAAAGTACACAAAGAATTAACAATTACACAAAGAATCAACTTTGAACTTTATGGACTATGTTTAATGTGCTTCATTTAGATTATGTTCCCTTTGAACTTTGACTAGTACACAAAGAATTAACAATTACACTTGAACTGGTTCAAAGACAGGGTCAATGATTAGACGTAGTATTGGTGGACTAAGTCTAGCCAAACTCCTAATAATTTTGATGCCGAATTTTTGTGGCAATACAACATTGTTTCTCAATTACATTTTTCAACTAACGACCATTTTTTTTTTTTTTTAAGTAGACTGTATATCAATTCTAGTACAAGCTCCATCGAGCTTACAAATTAATTTAGTAGCAAATAAAATATGAATAAAAATTATGAACACACATGTCATTAGAAGGACTTGTTCATACCATATCTTATTATTGAGAATCCTACGATGTGAGTCTACACACACCGGTTTGTAACAATTGAACATTGTCAAAAAACCTGTGTGATAGAAGTTCGTATTCTGTCAGAAGTGCTAAGTCAATAATTATATATGTAAATGATTATATTAATTATTATGTATAGCAATTTGAATTAGTAATTCAGTGTTTTATTAAAAATTTTAAAATTTCACAGCGTAATGCTTTCACATATTTTTCCAATATAAGCAATGATGGTGGAGGATTTTGGCAGTGGTGGTGGATAAGCTTTGGGGAGGATTTTGATATATTTAACTGTTCAGTGGAGAAGTTCGTATTCTGCGATGGATAAGCTTATAGTTCACCCGTTTGAACTGGGATTTTTGAGTTTGATGCAAGTTGTTGTCGTTTGGGGTTTGAGTCCAACTCAAACTTTCCACTGAACCATTGCACAGTAATTGGAGTCTTGTTTAATGTGCAACCAGTGCATGGACAGCTTTCTTTGCAGCTCTGTTCCCCAAACCTCCTCGTCTCCCTCCCCCGTCTCCCGTGGCTGTTCTCCGCTGCTGCTCCTTCGTTTGTCCTTTCTCTTTTCCATGTACGTTCGGTCTTTTCTCCTCTGTCGAAGCCAGGTCTTGCTTCTGTCGGTGTTGGAATCGAATATATTCGAATTACTGTGCTCCTACTATTGTAGTACCTCCATAATCCCTGACTTATTCGCTCTACCCTTCACCCCTAATATCGTCCCCTTCTCCTCCCTTGGGTTTAATCCGGAGTTTTGGCTGTTGGATTTGCCTGAAATCTGTCGCGATTTCAAAATCCCTAATTCCCAAATTTCGGTTCTACGGTTTCTTCCCCCACCGCATATAGTCAATTCTAGTCATCGGTCTTGGGCACCCGCCGTGTCTGTCCATCGGACTCGTGGCTTGGGTACCGTCGGTGGCCAATGCGGCACCGACTGGGGTCGAGGAAGCAATCTCGACGACGGTTTCGTATTACCCACTATTTTCGATCAACGAAATCAGCTCAACGACCGATTGCTTCCTGCCCTGATCCGCCTTCATCGACCGTTTACTCCTCCTCCGGCTCAAACTCCGTAACCCAAGTACATTTTCTTAACGTTTTACTTAAGCTGTTCATTATCCATTGCTTCTACTGTTTGGAAGGCCGGGGGTCGCTCGGCTTCAGATTATCTATTGATTTTGTTAACCCCAAACTTTCCAATCCCATTTATGTTGATGTTGTATGCTGAATCCATGTAATTCTCAATTCATACCCACATGGTTGGGCTGCATTTATTCTCTGGATTTGTGATGAATTTTTTAGTACGAAAAATGGTTTTCTTTCCTGAGTCAGTACTTGGGTTAGTTTTACCGATTCATTTGAGATGGTTGATGGAATTTTTTCCACCGTAATCTGTTTTCCCAGATTCATAATACAAGGCTTGCGTTTGAACTGGCATTTTGGAGTTTGATTCAACATGTTGTCATTTGGGGTTTCATTGTTGTTGTTTGTACTGGCATGTTGTCGTTTAAACTGGCATTTTGTTTTTTGATTCAACATGAACAAAATAATTTCATAGATTTGCTTTCGTTTGTTTCTCTGGTTTCATTGCTTATGCATGTTAATGGTCCAAATCTAAGTTTATGTGCAGTGTATCTGGTTTTTTCCCGTTTCTTTCGAAATCATATTTTGTCCACCTTCCAAAATGTTATCCACGTCCACAGATAGTGTTTGTGGTTTTTGTTCATATTTCAGTTGGTAGATGCGGTTTTCATGGGCAACTACGTGTGTTGGTACTTCCAAAATATGTTGGGTTTGATTCACTTCATATTTTGATATGGTGTGCCTATGTTTTTATGAGCTCCGATGTTTTGTGACACATTTCCAGATTCGGGTTGATTTATGTGCAGCTGTAGCAATGTCCACGCATTTTTCCCTCCATTATATTTGTCTTATCACCTTAAACCGGATTACACCTTCTCTCAGTTCGTGTTTTTAATGGGGATGGAATGTTTTCGTATTCTGTTGCATGTTGCAGTTGCTGTTTCAGGTTTTGGGAATTGTTGTAGTCACATGTCAACTTTTTTCCGTCTTTGGTCTGTCGTTGCAGGTGTTTGACGCATTTTTAATGCCTTTGTTGTTTTCGTTTCAAAATTCTCTTTACGTTTGACTTGTGATGTATCATTCCCCTTATCATGGCAGTGATTTCAACTGACTGGTGCGTCATGAACCCGATATATATTGGTAGTTGCCGGTTTTCATGCCATGGTAGCTGCCATTGTATCGTGTCATTGACATGCTTCAGATGCAATATGTCGATAACAACATACTGAGCCAACATGATCTCCCAATCGGTTACATTGAGTATTTTTTTCATATTTCCATTTTCCATGTACTAAGGAAATGCCTCGCAAGTCATCCGGTGAGACGTACGTGTGGATCACGCCAAGGAAAAATTATTACTTGAGAAACTTGATGACTATTTGGCGGGAAGCAGCCAACAAGCAGCATTCTTGAGCTATGGCCAATGAGTTTAACACACAATTTGGTGGTGTTCCAGCTTTTGGATCCACTTTATCTCAAAAAAAAAAAGAGTGAATGAGAAAAATTTATAGGGGGTGGAAGGCGTTGCAAGCCCGCACCGGCCTTGGATATGATCCGACTACGGATACAGTTGTTTGCTCGGATGAGGCGTGGCATAGCTTCGTCAAAGTAATTGCATTTTATAATAGCTGGCTATAATATTGTTTAGATTAGCAACTTGACTAGTCCAGGTTTATGTTAATCGTGTGATACTTTCAAGTCAACAAGGAGTGCGACCATCTCTGCTACGAAGGCCTTCGCAACAAGGAATTGTATTACAACATATTAAAAAAAAATCATGCAGCAAGTGTCTCGGGGTTCAGGTCTGTTACGATGAGAGGTGGAAGTACTACATCCTTCGACTTTGATTTCTCCATGGACCAATCCGAAACACATCCGGTTTTAGAGGAGGAATTGAGTCCGAGCATAGGTGCGAGGAGGCAGGCCAACACGAGAGGAGTGCCCGCCAAGGGTGGTCCGTCACGATCACGGGGAAGTGCCGGTAAGCGGAAACAAAGAGACGCGACGGACGAGATGACTTGCTCTGCCATGCAGGAAATCGTCCATCATTTCCGCGGTCGCTCGCAATCAGCCACAAGTACCGACCAATCAAGCCACAAGGATCACATTCTGGACTGCATGAATATTATGAAGGAGATGGGGGTTCCACAATATCAGAGAATGATTATATGGCACTACTTCGATGCTCATCCGCGGCTTCAACGTCCATTCTGCCAGCTTGACGACGACGACCGGAGAGGCATTATTGCCTCCGTTGTGACCTCCCATATGCCACCACCGAATTGATTTTTATGTAATCGATTAATTTTTTTTCCCCTTTTCATTTCAGTTACACAAAACATTGAGACTTATTTTTTTGTTTATATATTTATTGGTGCCTTTTTTACGTTTTCTATATATAAACACTTGGTCACTTTGTAGTAGCTGTTTTTACGTTTCATTATTAGATAACACTTTGTGTTGTTAATTATGTGTCGTGATGAACAGTTTGTAGAGAATAAAATAATTATATGAATAATTTGTCATCATCTGAACATTTAGTAATTACATTCGCGGTATGGTGACTAATTAAACTTGAATTGCGGAAAATTTATCTACAACAGGTAAACTAGTGCATTTAATAAAAAAATGAGGAGGTTCGGTTTCGCACCCGAACCTGACGAGGCCGGACCAAGCCGCAGCAAACGAACAACGCAACGATATGCTTGCAATGGCAGTGGTAGCCGTGACACAATAGTAGGCGAAATAGGAGAAGAGTTCCACAACCTATGCATAATTCAAGCCTAACTTGCAGCATGCGTACTGAGGAGATATTAAATGGCATGAAGACATAATTCAAGGATTGATCAGTATGAAAGTAGAAACCTTCAGAGTACTAAGTAACCTATTAGGTAGTCGGGAATTATTGACGCCAACTTATAACATGAATGTGAACGAGCAGTTATTCATTTTTTTAGCCACTTGTGCACAAGGTGCTACAAACCGACACGTTTCATATTTATTCCAGCATTCTAAATAAACAACTTCACATTGGTTCTTTAGAGTGTTGAAGGTCATTTGTGCGTTGAAGGACGAATTCATATGACCACCTGACTACATAGCGGTTGCAACGTTTGATTCTTAAGCATGCGGGAAAATATTGGCCCTGGTTTGATGTACGTTATCGATGTTAAGCACATTATCGTATGGTCGAGCTTTAATAACAAGCTCTTACTGTAATAATGGTACACATATTGATTATTCTAATGTTTCATGCAGGGTTATATTGGCGCTATTAATGGGACACACGTCCCATGTGTCCCTAGGCGCGAAAATGCTGACGCTTGGATTAATCGTAAAGGATTTCACTCTCAGAATATATTAGCGGCCTGTTCATTTGACATGAAATTCACATTTATGTTGGCCGGGTATGAGAGATCATGTCATGATTCCAGAATATTGGACGAGGCGATAGCATTCCATGGTTTCCCAATACCCCCACCAGGTAATTGTAATTATAATATTATAGCAGTATTTACATTTAAGAAATTAGATTAAAAAATTGGACTTCTCTTCATATTGTGATGTTTATTTTACAGGAAAATTTTACTTAACAGATTCGGGTTACGCCAATAAGGATTATTTCTTGAGCCCATGTCGACAGGAGACGTATCATTTACCGGAATATCGAAGATGTCGTGCTGGGCTAGCCAACCGCAGGGAAGTTTTCAACTACACCTATTCATCGCTGCGGAATTGTATTGAGCGAACTTTTGGTGTCTGGAAAGCTCAATTTAAAATACTTAAGGGAATGAGCAGCTATCCAATGGACAAACAAAAAATGATCCCCGTGGCGTGTGCTGTTGTGCATAATTTCATAAGGATAGTGCAGGTTGGGGATCCCTTTCTTGAAGAGTATGTGGCGGATTGTATGCCTGTAGGGGGACTTGTCGATGTTAATACGAATTACATATTTGACGAAGGAATCGATGGTACTGGCCCAAGTACAGGAACGCAGCAACATGAACTCGAGTAGGGGTGCAATGAATCAGATGAGAGATTGTGATAGCTGATGATATGTAGGAAAGATATCAATCATCTCCATGGTATAAATCCGCGCGAAAGCAAGCTCAGTTGTATCTAGTTACACAAGATTATCCCATTCACGTTTTATTTGTTTTTATCAACTTTACTGACCAACCAATATCTTTTTGGTGGTGTATTTTATGGCTATGTAAGAAATTATACAAAAGCTTTTGATGTCTCAAGTTGATTTGTGTTATTCATTGAGCGTATTAACTTTTTTTCAATATTACTTAGGCAAAAACTACAATAGAATGCTAATTAAAAAAAAATTAGTTAAACTCAGTTTTTTAACATCTAAACAAGGCCCTTGTTTTTTTAAACTTTTCAACTCAACTTCTACACCAAACACTCAACTCAATTTAAACTTTTCAACGCAAACTTTTTACTAAACACTCAATTTTTAAACTCAACTTAACTTAACTCAATCTAAACTTAAAATCTCAACTCAAACTACTACACCAAATACCCCGTTAGTCTATATTGGGTGTTGGAGTTATTTTAAACTCAACACCTTGTTTTTGTTTTTGTTTTTTTTTTTTTTTTAAAAGTCAATAATAATTATAACTAGTTTTTTAAAAGTATACGTACTTGACTAATATTGCATCTGCGGGAGGGATTGTGTCAGAGAACATGTCTCCTCCAACAAAATCCAAGTTCTCAGTTCCCTGCAAGGTTAGCGACAACGCGCGGGAGATCGAACACGGTACATTTAAGGTTCGGAAATGCATCAGATAGGGCTCTAGCAAAGGTTCCAGTTCCACCTCCGACATCCACCAAGGATTTCAAGCCCTCAAACACCTCACTACATTCGTCTAGAATGATCTTCGAGGTTAGCTTCGAGTCATTCGCCATTGCTTCATCAAACATGAAAGCAAGCCTTGAATCCTGAGCTAGAGACTCCTATAAGCTAATTCCTTTACACGCCTCGTACGTGCTGGTGTCGCCATTTTGTAACCAAGAGCTCAAGTGATGCATTGGGCTCATGGTTTCGGGATGAGCGAGGCAAAGAAAAAATTCTTTCATTCTCAAAGGTGCAGCGTCGTTGTTTAAGAGAAGGCGAGAAGTAAGAGTGAGAGAGTATTCTTCTTCTTCTTCTTGTTCTTCTTAGTAAATTTTGTCTACTTTTCTGGATTCAAAGAAGCCGGAGTGGACGAGGACGAGCATAAGGCTGAAAAACGCAACGAGATTTAGAAGGGTGGACAGGGAGGGAAGCGATGAGTTTGGAGAGAGTGATGGAATGGCCATCTTGGGTGTGGATGATATCAGGTATGCCTAATTCAATGGCACACTTAAGTGACAATGCTTTTATGTAGCTTACTGAACAATACCATAAACGAGAATGGGCTTCAAGAAGTTCACTAGAACTCACTTTACTCAGTTCCATTTTATTTCCCCCCTTTATGACTTGTTATTTTGAAGTCATGAGTTAATTAATGACTTTTGTGGTTGATTTATAGAAACGGATTGTGGTGGGAATTTTGAAAATTTCCATTTTAGAATATTAGCAAAGAGAATTCGCAATGAACTAACTCTCTTTTGAGAAAGCGTCTTTGACTGGATGATCAGTTGATCTAGACGAAAGATGTGGCAAGAAAAGATAAGAAGAAAGATTAGTGTTTCTTGAAAATGGGTGCATGAAAAAAAAAAAAAACAAAAACAAAAACAAAAAAAAAAAAAAAAACGAAACAAAAAACAACTGGTCAGAACCTTATTCAAAACGAGCTCAGAAGTGATGGCAAGGCAGAGGAAAAAAGCAATAGGAAAAAGGGCAAAAAAAAACAAAAACATAAACAAAAACAAAAACCAAAAAAAAAAAAAAAAAAAAAAAAAAAGAGAAAAGAAAAGAAAAGAAAAAAAGGAGAGATGTCTAATCAGTCATCTCCAAAAATTTTATCTATCCTTCTTATATTATAAGAATGATTATTTTACGAATGTTTTTGAATCATAGATCTAATACAATATGTTATTTGAGTTGTCAAAATCATTCGTGGCAGTTTTTGATATATAAAAATCATTTAGTTTGTCTATTTGATTTTTGATAAGTGTTTATATAATTTATTTGATAATTTAAATTTTAATTGAGTATATTCATAATATTAATTCAAAATATTTTATTTTTGAAAATGTATAATTTTTATATATTTATTGGTTTTATTTTATTTTTCTTTACTTTTCCTTTTTTCTTTATTCTTTCCTTTGTTTTCTCGTTTTTTCCTTCCGCAGGTTCGCACGTGAGTCTTGGGCCAAATCTCCTTCCTTCCTCCAGCTGGGCCTGTTACTTTAGACCTTTCTCTTCAGCACAAGCCCGCAAATCACGGGCGTTGTCTCCAACTTCCCTAATCCTCAGCCCCAGCTGGTTTTTCCATGAGTCTCCAGCTGACTTACTAGACTGGGTGGCTGATTTGTTGCGCCAAACTTCTCTCTAACATGTTCGATTCATGGCTATATAATCAGGGCCCTCAAGAGGGCAGGGTGGGGTTTTTTTTTTTTTTTTTTACCCAATGGTTTTGACTTAGTTTTTAGAGTGTTTTCTTGTGTTTTTCTTCTCCTTACATTCTTATCTCACGCTTTCGTTTTAGAATTTGTGAGATGAATTGTAAGCTAGGCTAGATATTTTGGTGAGACTAGTGATGATCTCATGTGTGAAGTGATTCAATTTGAGTTTGATTTTGTTTTGGTTTGTAAAAATTATATGTTTTAGTAGATTGAATTTCTTCATCTCTTTTTTCCGTTCAAAATATTTTGTGCTAATCTTTTATATAAATTCAGTCATACTTTATTATCTAATATTGTCACATTCTGTTTTGACAAATATTTGTCTCGTGAGTTGTCTTTTACTATAATTTGCTAAAAACAATACTTTGTCAATTTTGGATAACTTGTAAAAATGAATCTGTTGGTTTTAGCATAGAGATTTCATCCACTGAAACACCTTCTTTCTTTTTTTTGTTGATCTTTAATTCCATATTTTGCGGTTATTCGTTTGGGATGTGAAACGTGCAATTGAGTCATAAATCGAAGATTGGATTCAAATCGAAGAACGAAACATATGAAAGATTCACGACGCCTTGCCTCATTTATTATTGATTTTTTCTCTACCTAACGATAAATCTCAACCTTTATCTAGAAAGACAATGAGACCCTTTATCAAGCCTAGGAACGGTTTAAGGATTTGTTAAATCTGTGTCCACACCATGGGTACAAGAGTTGGCGTTGGGTCAGCTATTTCTACGAAGGACTCATAATCCGGGAGCGGCAATTTGTGAAAATGATGTGCAACGGTGAGTTCCTACACAAAGATCCCGATGAAGCTATTGAGTACTTAAACGATTTAGCCGAAAAAGCCCACATATGGACATGATCGAGTGCTTTTGACAGCACCAGCAAGTCCTGACTAGTTGGGGTCTATCATTTAAGGGAAGAGGACAACCTCAAAGCCCAAGTCGAAGCTTTGACAAGGTAAACTGAGGCCCTCAAGACCAAAGATAATAGAGGAATCCACAGAGTTGCAAGGGTTGAATCATAGGACATGTGCTTCGTTTGTAGAGGAGTGGACCATCAAGCTCAAGATTGTCCTATTTATAGTGAAATGAGAAGGGTGTATGAGGAACAATGTAACGCCTTAGGGGCATACAAGAAGCCTTATGCACCCTACTCTGAAACTTATAATCCTTGCTGGAGAAACCATCTGAACTTCAGTTGAAAAGATTCAAACTAGCAAGCACAATCATCGGGGAGCCAATGGAGATTTGACTAACAGCCACCAGGAGTGTTTTCTGCAGCTCAGCATAACACGCAACCAATGAGGAGTTCTTTTAAGGATTACCCTACAAACATTTATGGAGATGCAGAATAAGACGAATCGAAAGTTCAAAGCAATCTTCACGCTAATGGTGGAAGAGAACAAAGAAATCAAAAGCCAAATCTCCAAGCTGACTAATGCCTTAGCCATTCAAGAACATGGAAAACTCCCATCACAGGCACAATCCATTCTAGTGGGACAATATATGGCACAAACCTCCTCTTCCAATGCTCAAAATATCAAGGAGGTCAATGCCATCATGAATCGAAGTAGCATCATTCAAGGAGAACCACCCAGCACCACCACTAATGTCGCTACTCCCCAAAAAGAACTTCTTGCAAAGGAAGTCAAAAAAAGCATTCCGGTACAAGTGCCCTTCCCATAAGCTCTCCGATTAACACGGAAAGTGCCGGAAAATCATGGTGAGATCTTGGAACATTTGAAACAAGTGAAAATAAACCTTTCCTTATTGCACGTGATCAAGAAAATACCAGCTTATGCCAAGGTCATCAAGGATCTCTGCACCACGAAAAGGAAATATTGTGTCAAGAAAACTACATTCTTGACAGAGTATGTGAGCGCGGTGATCGAGCAATAGACACCGCCCAAGTATAAAGATCCTGGCTGTCCCACAATCACCTGTCACATTGGGACACGTGAATTCGGCCAAGCATTGTTGGATCTAGGAGCGAGCGTCAACCTCATGCCTTATTCTGTCTACTCGCAACTGGGACTTGGTAAGATTAAGCCCACTCCTGTGGTTCTGCAATTGGCTGATCGATCAATCAAGAAGCCACGTGGGATAGTGGAAGATGTTCTGCTATAAATCAATAAATTCTATGACCCCGTGGACTTTCTAGTTTTGGATACTCATTCCGTGGTCAACATAGAGTCTAAGATTCCCATCATCTCGGAAAGACCGTTCCTTGCCACAGCCAATGCCCTCATCAACTGTAGAAATGGTCTTATGAAGATTTCATTTGGGAACATGACTCTCGAAGTAAACATTTTCCACAACATGAAGCAACCAAGTGTTTCCAAACTTTCGTGATTGACACACTCATCCAAGAAGAGGTCGACTTGCAAAACAATTTCGAAAAGCTAAAAGACCTCCTCCAAGATTCTAATTATGAGAGTTCCGGCCCTGTTGAGTTTACCAATGTCTCTGCCATTTCAAAAAGCTCACAGGATAGTGGAACTAGGTTTTGGAAACCACGTTTTGAAGAACTTCCAAAGGAGTGAGTCAAGCCGAAACCCTCCACCGAAGAAATCCCGCGAGTCAAGCTAGCTCAATTACCTGAGGGTCTTAAACATGCATTCCTTGGAGCTGATGATACCTTTCTTGTCACCATTTCGTCTAAACTCGATGCCTCACAAGAGCAAGGGCTAATTGCCAAGCTTAGTGAACACAGATGCATTAGGATGGACAAATGTTGACATCAAAGGTATCAGGCCCTTAATATGCTTCCATCGGATTCATTTGGAAAATGAGGCTAACCCGCGAAGAGACTCGCAAAGAAGACTCAACCTAACAATGAAATAGGTCATCAAAACTGAAGTTCTAAAGCTGTTGGATTCCGGTATCATCTACCCCATCGCTGATCGCAAATGGGTTAGCCCTAGTTCCAAAAAAATCGGGGGTAACTGTGGTTGAAATGAGAAAGGGATACTCATCCCTATAAAGATCGTAATGAGTTGGCGTATGTGCATTGATTACCGAAAGCTTAATGCCGTCACTCGCAAAGACCATTTTCCACTTCCATTCATTGACCAAATTCTGGACGTGTAGCTGGTAATCCTTTCTATTTCTTTCTCAATGGCTATTCCGGATACTATCAGATAGAGATTACACTAGAAGATCAGGATAAAACTACGTTCATGTGTACGTTTGGTATGTATGCCTATTGACGAGTGCCATTTGGATTGTGTAACGCACCAGCTACATTTCAAAGATGCATGATGAGTATTTTCAGTGACAAGGTCGAGAAAATGTATGGAAGTATTCGTGGATGATTTGACAGTCTTCGGTGATTCTTTCGACATGTGCCTACTCAACTTGGAAGCTATTTTGACAAGACGTGAAGAGAAAGGTCTTGTGCTCCACTGGGAGAAGTGTCATTTCATGGTGCTGAACGGAATAGTTTTGGGGCACATCATTTCAGAAAGAGAGATTGAGGTTGATCAATCTAAGATTGATTTCATATCTAAATTGCCCACCCCCAAAACAGTCAAAGACATCAGGTCCTTTCTTGGGCATACTGGCTTTTATAGGAGGTCCATTCAAAACTTTCATCAATTTCCCGACCACTATGTGACCTTCTGGCCAAAGACGCCGTGTTCATATGGACACAAGAATGTGAGGAGTCCTTCCGAACACTTATGGCGAAACTGACTTCTACCCCCATCATACAACCACCAGATTGGAGCCTTCATTTCGTGATCATGTGTGATGCAAGTAGTTATGCTGTGGGGCCCATTCTTGGACAACGAAGGGAGGGGAAGCCTTTTGTTGTATACTACGCAAGTAGAACTCTAAATAGTGCTCAAATGAACTACTCAACCACTAAGAAAGAGTTACTTGCTGTAGTGTTTGCTCTCGACAAGTTTCGTGCATACCTGATTGGATCCCCAATCACCATCTTCACAGATCATGCAGCCTTTAAGTATCTCCTTTCCTAAAAGGATGCCAAGGCACGATTGATTAGGTGGATCATCTTGTTGCAGGAATTTGATATCATAATCAAGGACAAGAAATGAGTCGAAAATGTTATGGCAGACCACCTCTCTTGACTCAAATTTAGTGACCATGCCGACGGTCCTGCCATCTAAGATGACTTCCTCGATGAACATCTGTTTGTTGTCACCAAGCTACCTTGGTACGCTCACATTGTCAACTACTTGGAAACTGGTGAAATTCCTTCCGCGTGGAGTGCTCAAGACAAACGAAAATTCTTGGTCGAGATTCATAACTTCTACTGGGATGATCCATACATTTACAAATATTGTCCCGACCAGATCATTAGACGATGCATTCCGTAAGATAAGGTTACTAATGTCCTGAACTTTTGTCACAATGAAGCTTGTGGTGGTCATTTTTCTGTGAAGAAGACTGTCGCAAAAATCTTGCACAAATTCATTCTGCCGTGCCTGTGATAGGTGCCAAAAGTTAGGCGCTCTGTCTCAACGCCATATGATGCCTTTGAATCCAATTCTCGTGATAGAGATATTTAATTGTTAGGGGATAGATTTCATGGGACCATTTTCATCTTCTTTTAGTTTACTTTACATCCTGCTTGCAGTGGACTACGTGTCTAAATGGGTGGAAGCCATTGCATGCCGCAACAACGATAACGTGACTGTTGCAAAGTTTTTGAAGGAAAATGTGTTATCCCGGCTTGGTACGCCCCGCGCTATCATTAGTGACCAAAGCACACATTTCTGCAACTGTTCTTTCGAGGCCCTGATGCGAAAATACGGTGTGATCCATAAAGTTTCGACCGCTTATCACCCACAGACGAACGTCTAAGCTGAGCTGGCAAACCGAGAGGTTAAGCAAATCTTGGAGAATATGGTAAATCCCAACCTCAAGGATTGGTCTTTGCATCTTTCTGATGCACTTTGGGCATATAGCACTGCTTACAAAACCACACTTGGGATGTCTCCCTACAGTCTTGTTTTTGGAAAAGCCTATCATTTACCTGTAGAACTTGAACATAAGGCTTATTAGGCTATCAAAGCCCTTAACTTTGATCTCAGTACTGCAGGTATCCAACGAAAGCTTCAGCTGTCCGAAATTGAGAAATTAAGGAACAATGTGTATGACAACTCTAGGATCTACAAGTCAGAGATGAAAGCGACTCACGACAAGCAGATCTTGAGAAAGAACTTCGAGCCAAACCAGTGGGTTCATCTCTATGACTCTCGTTTGCATCTCTACCCCGGTAAGTTGAGGTCGCGGTGGACTAGTTCATTTGTAGTCAAACGAGTCTTTCCCAATGGTGCTGTTAAGATCGAGGATTCAAATGATGGAAGAATACTGAGGGTCAATGGCCAACGACTAAAAAACTTCTTGGAACAGGTAAGTCAGGTTGAAGAGATAATCCTTCACAACCAGATTTATCAATCCTAAGTAGAAAGCTCAACAACTTTCCCTTTGTACCATATTTCTGCTTTTGTTTGTTTTATTTTACGTCTGTTTGTTCGTGTGTTTCTTTAATATTTTGTGTGTTTTTAAGGATCATCCCAGCCTGCGTGAATCACACATCTCCTAGGTGTTTTCTATCCTTGTTCTTTTTTATTGCATGCATCTTATGACATTAGGGACACTGTCTGATTTCGGTTGGCGGTGGTATGCATATTCATGCATAAGAAATTTTGTGTTTCTGTGAATAATTTTGAGTCAAAAATTTTGCAGTTGTCTTAACATGATTTCAGGGTGTTGTTTGAGTCAATTGTGCTATTATTGGTTACTAAGGAATAACTTTAGAATACTTACATACTTCACCAAACCTTGTTGTAAGATGGTTGTGGATGCACTTTAGTTGAGAAAATTCCCAAGTTCAAGTTTTTTTTTTTTTTTTTTTTTTTAGAGTTGTGAGTGTAGAGAAAATGAGTTTTGACCGTTCATTGATCTTAAGAGTTGGTTTTAGTCACTGTTTAGAATAATATTACACGGTTTGTGTTATGATTGATACATTTGCTTGAGAAATGATTTTTGGTCAGATAGGGACGTTTTCGTTGTAATATTTTGATCTCTTTTATAAATAGTTAATAGTGATCTTATGTATATTAGCAAAAAAACAAAAACAAAAACAAAAACAAAACAAAACCAAAAAAATAAAAATAAAAATAAAAACAAAACAAAAGAAGAAGAAGAAGAAGAAGAAAAGAAAAAAAGAAAAAAAAAAGTAATGAAGTTCTTTTCTTTATTTTTGCTGTATTTTCTCTTTGTTTATTTAATAAGTTGTTAGTTTTCTTCCGACTATGATGAAATCCTGAAAGCTGGTTTGTGATAAGAATGGTGGAATGTTCTAAATAGTTGGCTCATCTATCTTTTGATCAATGTATGTTTATCTACTTGTTCTAAACAGCCTATCTCATAATTGAGTGATTTGTGATTCATTTCCAACTCCATGAGAGAAAGACTTTACACAAAAATATTTCCAACACCCATGAGGACAATGGAGTTGAGCCTTTTACTTGGTGAATTTTCGAAGCTAAGTGTGTTTTGGTTTGTGGTAAGATGGTTATGATTTGGAGCACACACACACCTCTGAGTTATGACTGAAATAATCTCTGATAACATCTTTTGATTTCTCACTAATATTTTGTTTGATGTGTTTTGATAGCTTTGTGAAGTTCCGACTCAATTTATTCATCATAATATAATTTTTCTTGTGCTTAAATTGCTAAAGACTAGTAATAAGCCAGTTGGGGGTTCCGATAAGTGTACAGAAATACACTTTTTTTCATATAATTTATTTGATCATTTAAGTTTTAATTGAGCATATTCATAGTATTAATTCAAAATATTTTTCTTCCGAAATGTTTGATTTTTATTTATTTATTTGGTTTTATTTTATTTTTCTTTACTTTTCTTTTTCTTTCCTTTCTTTTCTTTTCTTACCATCCGCAGGTTCGCACGTGAGTCTTGGGCGAAATCTCCTTCCTTCCTTCAGTTGGGCACGTTACTTTAGGCCCTTGTCTCCAGCACAAGCCTGCAAATCACGAGCCTTGTCTCTAACTTCCCTAATTCTCAGCCCCAGCAGGTTTTTCCACAAGTCTCCAATTGACTAACCAGCCTAGGTGGCGGATTTGTTGTGCCAAAATTCTCTCTAGCATGTTGGATTCGTGGCTATATAATCAGGGCTCCTCAATAGGGTAGGGAGTTTTTTTTTTTTTTTGTTTTTTTTTTTCAATTGGTTTTTGGCTTAGTATTTAGAATGTTTTCTTGTGTTTTTCTTCTCTTTGCATTTTTATCTCACGCTTTCTTTTTAGAATTTTGTGAGATGAATTGTAAGCTAGGCTAGATACTTTGGTGAGGCTAGTGATGTTCTCATGTGTGAAGTGATTCAATTTGAGTTTGATTTTGTTTTGGTTTGTAAAGATTATATGTCTTAGTGGATTGAATTTCTTCATCTCATTTTTCTGTTCAAAATATTTTGTGACAATCTTCTATGTAAATTCAGTCATACTTTGTTTATATAAAATTGTCACGTTCTGTTTTGACAAATATTTATCTCATGAGTTGTCTTTTACTGCAATTTGCTAAAAACAGTATTATGTCGATTTTGGATAACTTGTAATGATGAATATGTTTGGTTTCAACATAGAGATTTAATCTACTAAAATACCTTTTTTTTTTTTTTTTTGTTGATCTTTAATTCCATATTTTCTAGTTGTTTGTTTAGGATGTGAAATGTGCAATTGAGTCATAAATTGAAGATTGGATTCAAATCGAAGAACGAAACATATGAAGGATTCACGATGCCTTGCTTCATTTATTATTGAATTTTTCTCTACCTAAATTTTATCTCTTTCATATTTTGTTTATTTTCTCTATCACAAAAATCCACCAACAATATCTGCACTTTTTATTATTTTATTCCTTGTCTTTTTAATGTTTAACTCTAATTATATTATTTGTTTTTGTTATTGCATCCCTGTGGATACGATCGTCCAATCTGTACTATAACCGACCGCTTTGTGAGTGCATATTTGGGTGTTCATCATCTCTTTTCACTTATTATCTTGATAATTCTGCTGACATGACATGTGATTAAACTTACAAATATCTCAATCCAAACATAGCATGAATCTCAATCCAAATGTTTTGTGTTGGTTTACGGATTGATCCTTGATATGCAAAACTCAAGTTAAGAGCATCCTTAATATTAGTTTGCATTGGGTTTTTTATTAAAATTTATTTTGATACTGATTTACATGTTTTTATTAATGTTTTATACTTTTGGTAAAAAGCAAGTGCCTTTAAGTTATTTCAAATGTTAATAAGGACTTCGTGTTTATAGAAAAAGAAAATGAAACATACATAGACTGTTTTTGGATGAGAAATATCACTTTTACCCATTTAGTTAAATTAACTCTAAATTAAGTATTTAAAAAACATATTTAAAAATTGAAAAAAAAATTAAAATTTTAATCTTTTTATTTTTATTTTTAAAGAGAGTATATCAAATGAGGAGAAATGTATAGCCAGATTTTGAACATCATTTTCAGATAGTGCATTGCGACATAAAATGCAACTCTGCCTTCTCCTGGTATCCCTCCCGCAAATCCGAACTAGTCGTGCAAATCGTTCCCGTCCAAATCCACCACCCTGCACACAGCACCTCTCCCACCCAGCTTCGTCTTGCATTGCAAAACCATGCTAGCCAAGGGCAGATCAGCCATGAACAACAACACCCTTGCCGACATACACAAACACACATATGCACTTACACAGTTTCTCATTTTATCTTCTTTCACAATCATGCGCGCTTATAAAACATTTAATTTTTATAATTTTCTACTCACTTAGACGGCTTTATCAATTTGTTCATGACGGTCATATTACGGTTTTTTGACAAATTTAAGGGAGTAATTGTCAAAATCCAAAGTTTATGAGATCAAAGATTTGGGGGCAAAAGTACCAATAGGCCTAGATACTTTTCTTGAACACAATTAGTATCACTTTGTTTATTTTTATTATAGTTTAAATACTAAATTTCATTTTTTTTTTTTTTTTTTGCCTAGAGCATACTTTTCAAATATTCTAATTCGCATATACAATTGGACAGCATAATTACTTCAAATTGAAGTAATAAGATCTTTAACAAAAACAAATGGTTATTATATGAAACCGACATTATTAATTCCACTGCATATAAAGAAGCCAAGACATAATTTAATACATATAGCACACAAAATATCTAGGACAAAAACACCATGTCTACACCCCACCAGCCTTCTAATATCGAGATCTAGAGTTCGAATCCCAAATCCAATTCAGAAGAAACATCGTGTTCATTTGCTGCTATATTACCATAGGCCCGACATTCTTTTTTTTTTTTTTTTTTTTTTTTTGAAAAAGGAAATTTCATTTTATAAGAAACAAAATACGTAAGACACAAATGGTCCTAAATATAAATGAATTCGACCCCCTCGAATTAAAGACTGAATCCATAAGTAAAGACCAAAATAACACAGGGGTGAATACAAACACCGAGACTCAAACGGGGGAAGACCTACTCGGCATATAAACTTCGAGCCTAACTAGTCTAGTTAACTGATATCAATCCCTAACGGGGGTACTCACACCACAACACCCGATAACAAATGGATGGGAGACACAAGCGACGGATATCACCTCCATTATTACTAAAGCAAAAACACTGGAGTAATAAAAAAATAAAAAAATAAAAAAATAAAAAGATTCACCGGTAGCAAGCCATTGGCCATCAAACGGAAGTCACAGCAGAGCCACTCCAGAAGTACAACCAACATGCATACAATAGACACAACATAGTACTGATATATATATATATATTAGATTTTTTCAAGGGTAAACCTCCAGAAGAGACCTGACTCCCGCTATTGGAGTAATCTTGAAGTGGCTAAATCCGGCAGCCAAGAAGAGGTTCTTTCAAGGGTAAACCTCCAGAAGAGACCTGACTCCCGCTATTGGAGTAATCTTGAAGTGGCTAAATCCGGCAGCCAAGAAGAGGTTCTCCCATTCCCTTTTATTACGCTCTCTACCAGTGAGGTTGACCATCATCAACATATCAAAGTAGAGTTGTGTTTCGGCTGCCGACTTTTTATCTATCTCTGGGTTCTCAATCAGTACATTTTCTATTATTATTACTTTCCCTCCTTTTTCTTTGCTCCAAATCGCTTCTCGACATCGCTTTAGTATCATCAACGCCTCTTCGTCACTCCAGTCATGAAGAATCCACTAATGGTTCATCAACACATTACGCACAAGTTAAAATAAGGGACTGTAGGCCCATTCTGATCATAAGTTCAAATTCAAAATTCAAATAGCAAATTCGAATATTTGTAAGAGAATGTTAAAACGGAACGTCAAACGAGAATTATATGTAATAAGAGTATATACCTTGAGTAGAATTGCATTTGCAGGAGGTATTGCCTTAAACATGTCTCCTCCAATAAAATTCAGGTTCTTTGTTCCTTGCGAGTTCTCAACAACATAAGGGAGATCAAGCACAGTGCAATTGATGTTTGGGAAATTTTTGGCTATAGCCTTCGCCATAATTCCTGTGCCACCTCCTATATCGACCAAGGATGTCAATCCCTCAAACACATGTTTACAACCTTCTACAACGATCTTCGCCATTAGATGGGAGTCGCTCGCCATGGCCTCGGTGAACAAGTACTTGACCCTCGGTTCATCACCAACACCATCCCAAAAGGTCTTCCCGTGCACCATCTCAAACGGGGTTCGGTCGCTATTTTGAAGCCAAGTGCTAAGAGAATGCCATGGTGTAACCAAGAGCGGATCGAGTTGGACAAGAAAAAATGGTGTAGCCCTCAAAGGGCCATCTTTTAGGAGAAGGCGAGAAGCAAGTGTGAGAGAGTATTCTTCTTCTTTGTCGTCTTGTTGTAGTTCATGATCAACCATGGCAACTTTTTGAGTTGCAGTGAAAAAACCAAAGTGGACAAGGATTCGCATAAGGCGGTAAATGCAATGAGTTTTGGAAGGATGGATGTGAAGGGCTGAAATGAGGTTTGAAAGGGTAATGGGTTGGCCATGGTTGTTGATGATATCCGGGATGCCTAATTCAACGGCACATTTTAGTGACATGGGCTTTATGAAGCTGATTGAACAGCTCCATATGAGCTCATGAGCTTGGAGAAGCTCATTAGCACTCACTTCATTGCTCATGATATCCATATATAGTGAATTTGCCTAAAGAAGAAAATGCTTTATTTTACTATTCTTGGTTAAATATGCTGTGAACTCGTGATGGCTCTCAATTTATACAATATCGGACTTTGTTGCTAAACAGGGAAATGTTTGAAATGATATTCATATAGATATGGCATGTTCTTTTATGCTGAATCAAAAGATTTTGCCATATTTTCCTCCTGTGCATTTACTTTCTCAATAAAGGTGGAGTCATAAAGGTGTTCAAAACTTTAAAGGTGCAAGAAAATGATAAGTAGGGTCGTTCATAACTAAACAAATGAAAAGTATTAGAAGCACATGTTGTTGGTGCTCGTTAATGAATTTATGCTTGTCTTAATGTCTTTTG
The DNA here is from genome assembly GCA_009761775.1 of Ficus carica. Classification (NCBI taxonomy): domain Eukaryota; kingdom Viridiplantae; phylum Streptophyta; class Magnoliopsida; order Rosales; family Moraceae; genus Ficus; species Ficus carica. Next base: position 14,447,875 of record CM019743.1, read on the forward strand.
CCTTTTCTTTTTAATTAAAGGATTTTTATGCTTATCGTTGCGATTGTGCATATTCTCAAATTTTAAGTAGGACACTACAGTTGATACTTGCGTTCTCAATGAACGTGTCACTTAGTAAACAAAAATTTACGAAATTAACTAATTTGACATGTTTTTTAAGCTTATTTGGACGAGGGAGAGAATTAATTCTTGAAATGATGGAATGGAGGATTTAAAAACCTCCAAGTAACTCCAATTTTTTATCCTTTCAATTTAAAGGGGAGTACTCCATAGAACTTATCCACTTAATTATATTATAGTATTTAATTACTACATTATCCCTTAACATTGAAGAAAATCAAACAATCTAAAGATAAATGGTAATTGAGCCTATAATGTTTTCTGCCTTTCCTTGCATCTCTCTCTATGAAACAAGGAAGTGATTTTGTTCTCTCTCTTTCTTTCATTCCAGAAAATGAAAAGAAAAAGGATCTCTTTCACTCTTTAGTTTTTTCACATACTTTTTTCTCTCTCTTCTTTCCTCTCTCATCTCTTCGTTCTCTGAACCCAAATCCTCATAGACCTTTCTACTTTTCACCATAACCAAAGGTCCAAAACCTTCAAAGCAAGTATATTTAAAAAATAAAAAAATGGAAGTAAAAAATAACTTTACTGGTGGCATTGAGCTACTACTGCTGTATCCACAACGACGTTTCTAAATCTGCAAAGAACTATGCAAGTGAGTCTCTCGTTTATTCCTTAACCTTCTGTATGGTTGCAAATGAAATTTCGAAGTATGAACTAAATACCTTTTTTTTTTTTTTTGAGAACATTAGTTCCCGTACCTTTTGATTTCCCAGAATACGTAAAGAAAGAAAATAATAAAAAGAAATTTCTACTAATTTGGTCTAATTTTTTTTTAAATGAGAATAAACACGCCCTTTATAATTAACCCAAATAACACAATAAATGCCTGAGGAACAGAAATGTTGGCTGTTTTGTTTTACTTTAGTTTAGAAAAAAAGTTAATAATAAAAGAAAAAAGAAAAAAAGAAAAAAAAAAGTTAGTAATAAAAGGTTTTATACCTGGGGGATTTTTTTTTTTTTTTTTTTTAAATCTCAGATTTAAAGAAGACGACAGTGAGAAATAATATAGTTTGGTTTTTCCTTTCGTTTTTAATTGGAAAAAACTTTGCTCCCCCCCCCCCCCCCCCCCCCCTCTCTTTTTTTCAAAAATCTCAGATTTGAATGTTCTTACTACGGTGAAAACTAGGAAGGGAGGAGGAAGCCGGTGAAGAGAACGTAGAGAGGAGAGAGATAAAAGTATGTGGATAGGAAGAGATGAGAGAGAAAAAGGAAAAATAGAAATGACATTCTAGCAAAATAATTGTCTGTAAATTAAAATGATTGAGTTGACATATGAGGTGGAATACCACATTTCATATCATGTAGGTTGGTGTATAAAAATAAAGATTGAAATTAATATTTCTATTATTATTCTTATATTAAATAATAGGGTGGACCTCTAGTGAATTACTGGTGACACAACAAAATCATAGTTTTTTCTAAGGTAGGCAAAAAATTCATTACAATTATGTTGTTATATCACAATTATTTGAACTTAGAAAAAGATTAAATAGGAAGAAAGTGGTAGATAATTTAGGCGTTAGAAATGAGAATGGAGCGAGAGGTTTCGGCTTCGTTTAGTTCTCAGGTTCAAATTTAAATTTTTTCATTTCATTTTTTGTCTTTTTCTAAAAAGTTAATATAAATTATAACTAGTTTTGAAATGTCAACCACTTTTAACCTAAAAATTCAATTTCAAACCCATACACCAAACACGAGCTTATTCCATATCACAATCTTTTAATAAAATTGGGTGTTTTGAGATTGAGAGTCATTTCTCTAAATCCCTTTATTCTTTTTTTGCTCTCATACCAAACAATAATAAATGCCAAAACTTTTTTTTATCAATCTATCAATTCCTTTCCTTTCTTGTTTCCTTCGAGTTCTCTCAAACCAAACGCGCTCTAAAAGTTTAGACAAATACATGCAACACAACAAACACGCACATACAGTTGAGTCGCCCAACCATTAAAAAATTTATATATATATATATATATATATCTTAAACGTTGCATGAGTTGAACCAATTTTTTTCAACATCAAAAGAGCAATTTGCTTCTATCAATGGGCATGTAAATCTCCGTCCTAGATCTCAAAGTCCCACATTCTTCTCTCTAGATCTTCTTTTCGTGTTTTTTCTCGTTAAACAATTTCCCATCAGATGCCGAAATATTATTAGATAATCTATCTATCCCCTTACCACGTGCATCTTTTCATTTCTGTCGGTAGAGCAAATGTAGATGAAATTCCACAGAAATTCATGTCAAATCCATAATTGAAGGGTTTGTTTGGCAAAAAATTTATTTTAAACTAAACTGTACTTTTTTCATCATGTTGTTTGTCTTTTTCTAAAAAAGTTTTTTGTCTTTTCTGAAAAAGTCAACAAAAATTACTATTCAAACTTAAATTCATCAACTCAACTCAAACTCAACTCATTCACCAAACAAATCCGAAAATGAAACAACTTCTGTCGGTCAAATGCGTCAGACGACTTTTGAAACGTTTATCTTATGCGACAAAATAAAAGAAGTTAGTTGTCCCACATCGGATATGTACAACAAGTGAAGCTTTGTAGTGGTACTATAAAACGAAAAGCAATGGACTCGTACAAAAAATCTTTGCGCTTGGGGCAATGACGCAGCTAGTGAGGTACTAACCGTGGCGCGTCTATTGCTGGTTGAAAACTATTTCCAAACCCCCTCTTGGGCCTGGGCCTGCCCCTGGCCTTTGAGAATTTCTGGAAGGGTTCCCTACGGGGTAAAGCCCTACAATCCCAAGTCTACAAATTTCTTACTTTAATTATCCATATATAATTTTTTACTTTATTTATCCATATATGATTTTTTTTTTATGAATTATATTGATTTTATATAAAATATAATAAACTTTAGAGAACTAACAAAAAAAAAATTAAATTATGGTTGCACATTCATTGTACATCCAAATATTCATTATGTACTATATAAAATACAATATACATGCCTTATTTTACGTTAAATTAATAGTCATATTTTAATAAATATTGTGTTTAAATGTACTTTTAGTTGTTTATATGTTTATATTTTAATAATTGTTCTAATGTTGTTATATTTGAATAATTGTTCTACTGTGTATTGGTTGGTGAGATTAGTGAAGCTATTATTTAAATATATATTTATATTAGAATAAAATATATAAGATATCTAAATTCACATCGTATTGTATTAGAATATGATGTGTTTAAATGTACTTTTAGTTGTTTATATGTTTATATTTGAATAATTGTTCTAATGTTGTTATATTTGAATAATTGTTCTACTGTGTATTGGTGAGATTAGTGAAGCTATTATTTAAATATATATTTATATTAGAATAAAATATATAAGATATCTAAATTCATATCGTATTGTATTGTATTAGAATATGATATAAAGTAAATTTATCACCAAACACATTATTAATCTTTTGTATTGACTGATATCAACTAAAATGCTTATGCTAAAGCAGACATCCACTAAGAAAACATGCCTCTAACCATGATGTTCAAGTTCGTAATAACACCATAGTAATATATAATTGAGTATTTTTCTTATAGAATGAGGTAAAACTAATCAAAATATATTTATAAAATATAATATGAGGACATTCTAAATAATGTTTATATTTTAAAATATAAAAAATCAAGAGTATATAGGTAGTGGAGGCTTGAATGGGATGGCTCTCTCTTTAGGAGTTCCGCAATAGTCTATTGAATTGAATCGGATGTTATTAATGTGGTGTAATTGATTCTCAATGTTAATGACCGATCAATGGAGGCCAATATCATTGATGATATTCGTGATTCTTTGAATCAAGTTAGTAGTGATAGTATTTGCTACGAGATCCGTAAAGGGAATTCGGTAACCCATTTTTTTTTGGCTAATTTGCCTTGTCCAGTTCAGTTTCTTCTTTATGGTTTGATATATTGTATAGATATTTAGGGGCTTTTGTTAAAACTGATTTAACTAATTTGCAATAAAAGTTGTAGTTCATTTCAAAAAAAAAAAAAAAACAATAAAATTAGCTAGACAATTACATAGAAATATATCATTCTCAATATGATCAGTTGTTCATAAAATGGATTTCGTCCTTTTAAGAAACTGATTGATGAGTTCAAACTCATCACCATCAACTCAATTTTTGTCTTTTTCCTTAAAAGTTTTTTGTTTTTTCTGAAAAAAGTCAACCAAAATCACTATTTAAACTTACAAATTTTAACAAATTGAGTACGATAAGATTGTGATCGTATGAGATAAAAAGTGGTCAGGAAAAAAAAATTTTAATTGGGATACTAAAAAATTTTATGGATAATTTTTATAGAATGAAGACAAAATTGTTATATACTCCAATTATAAAGTAGGGTCAAAGTTATAATTTTTCTGATAAAATAAAGACACGACTAAAATGAATGATAGTATAATTGAAAATTTATAAAAATATATTAAAGATAAAATAAGAAACTTTAAATGAAATTGGAATATACTTATGTAAACTTGGCTTCGCATTGATGATAAATGCTAGACAACTACTATTAATTCACTCTAAATAGCTGATTGCTAACCGATTTTCATAAGTACCTAATTAACTAGAATACGACGGGAAAAAAAAATATAGGAAGAAGAAAACTCTTGAACATTAGATAGACTCGAGTAAGAGCCCAAAAAAAAAAAAAAAAAAAAAAAAAAAAAAAAAAAAAAAAAAAGAGTAATGACCATATTAAATTGGAGAAATTAATATGCCAAATGAATGATCAGTTACAACATAATTTATTTATGAATAGGTTGAGTAACTAAAGACTGTAACCCCTCTGTAATAAAAGCTATGGTAACCTACGACAATAAATTATCATAAACTGAAATTTCAGTTACATTAAAATCTCAAACACTTTTACTGTAAAGATTAACACAAAAATTTGAGGGGGGGAAAAAACTATCTACATAAACCAACTAAGCAAACTCCAAATAAACATCACTTAATCTCCACTATAAATGTTTATTCCCCTAATCCTTGCTCTCACAACATAAAAATATATTTACTAGCATAAACCAAATTCCTCACATTTTCCTTGCGTTGAAACCAACACCATCTACCAATGGCTCAAAAAGTCATCGACAACGCCATTGCAATGCAGTTTGCTCTAGCCCTTGTCATCGTCATCCTCCTCCTCGGCCCGAACCTCGGTTTCGTGGCGAGTAAGAAAGCAAAACAAGTACTTACCGGTGTGAAATTGAACGCCATTGACCAGTGTTGGAGACGGGACCAGAATTGGCGGCGTAACCGCCCAAAACTCGCCGCCTGCTCGGTGGGGTTTGCTGGGAAGATGAGCGGCAATGCCGGAAGAGGCCTCATTCACTACATGGTCACCGACCCGAGTGACAACCCGGTGAACCCTAAACCGGGGACGCTGAGATATGGAGCCACCATGATCAAAGGCAAAGTTTGGATCACGTTCCAAAGGGACATGCGCATCACGCTACAGAAAACACTTCTTATTAGCAGTTTCACAGCCATTGATGGCAGAGGTTTTAGCGTTCACATTGTTGGCAATGCATGCTTGATGGTGTATAAGGTAGGACCTAAAAAAAAAAAAACCCTATTTATACTCACTAGCTTTTAACTAGGCCTAAATTGTTAAATCTGATTCTGATACCAAATAAAATTAATCTCCAAAAACTAGTTTAAGGTTAAAAGAGTGTCAAATTAACATATAACCATCAGTCCAATAATTTAGCGATATATATTCTTTTTTGTTAGCGAAGTTCATGTAATATTTTCAGGAGAGCAACATTATCATCCATGGACTTAGGATTCACCAGTGCCGAGCGCAGGCACCGAGCTCAGTGATGAGTCCGAGCGGGAAGGTGATGCCACTGGGTCAGGTGGATGGGGATGCGATCAGGCTAGTGAGCGCAACAAAGATCTGGATTGACCACAACACTCTCTACCAGTGCCAGGACGGCCTTCTTGACGTGACTCGAAGCTCGACGGACATAACAATCTCAAACAACTGGTTCCGAGACCAAGACAAGGTCATGCTTCTTGGCCATGATGATGGCTACATTCGTGACAAGAACATGAAGGTCACCCTCGTTTACAACCATTTTGGTCCTAATTGCAACCAAAGAATGCCAAGGTTTGTAATTAGCGAATTAGTTTATATTTTATTGGCTATTATGATTTTTAAAGACATGAAATAAATATATATATATACATATATATATATATATATATTATATATTAATATTGTAGGCTTCGACATGGATATGCACATGTCGTGAACAACATGTACAATGGATGGCGTCAGTATGCAATTGGGGGAAGCATGAGCCCTAGGGTCAAGAGTGAAGCCAATCTATTCATTGCACCAAAATCAGGGAACAAAGAGGTATATTTCCACTCATTTATTCATTAGTTATTTGAGAATTCTGTGATAGGATATGAACAAAATGTTAAAACAATTTTAAACCGTCAAATTAAATGATATAAAAACTAGATAGTTTGATTAGAATTTCTAATGTTTTTTCTTTTTTTAAATGTCAAAATTTTTTTTTTCAATTTTGTTCTTAACAAGTTTAACGGAAATCGATCAAAATATGATGATTCATAATTGTGCTTACCGATAGTTTTTTTTTTCCTCATCGTACCATAAATTCTCCTAACCCTAATAATATTGATACTATTACATAGGTTCTTATAGTTTTTTTTTTTTTTTGGTACTCATATTTATGTGAGAAATAAAACGGAACGGTACAACAGGTCACATCGAGAATGGATACTGTAGGGAACAAGCAGACATGGAAGTTCTACTCAGTGAGGGATGTGTTTGAGAATGGGGCTTCTTTCATTCAAACTGGGTTTGGGGGAGCAAAGCCTAACTACAATGCCCAACAGCGTTTCCCGGTTGTAGATGCCAAGTTTGTGAGGCAAATTACAAGTTCAGCAGGTGCTCTGCGATGCACATCTACTACTTGCTGAGTCAAAAGGAGTAAATAATGCCATATATACACACACACACACACATAAAGATATATATAGCTTTACCTCTACTGAATACGTACGTTACTTTCCAGTTTTCATTTCGAAATATACTACTATAGTTTTGCATTTCGATATTGTATACAATAAGACTAGTAATATACACAATCAATAATGAAAACAAGTAGTACTAGTAATGCAGCCTTTCATTTTTTTTATTTTTATTTTTTAAACAAGATAGAGACTGGGACTCTCACATATAATAATACAAATAAAAAAAAAATGAAAATACTTAGAAATTTTGAATCTAAAAGCTCCTATTTGAATCCATACTTTCTCATTCGTTGAGTTTGCTCTAATAGAATAGTTAGTAGTTTTGCTTGAGTCCATATTTATAGTTCACATTAAAGGGGTCAAATAACTTCCAAACAACTCAATTTGTAATGTTTGGACCGTTTAGCTGCAAGGACGATTTAAAGATGTAAGAATCTGATGCAAATGTAGCTATTAATGATCGAGTAATTATATGGTAAGGAATTAAAAACTGATAATCAAGTGTCATATTTTTGGTGTTCACCAAAAAGTGATATTTTTTTAGGTATTTATACAAGCAAATGGCACACACAATCTCACGAGGCAAACTAGTTACAAAAAGCTTTAAAGGAGGAAAATAATAAATCTATAAATGAATTATACTAAATTACAACTTTTAGATAATTACTTAAAAGAAAACTAATGATTATGGGGTGTGAAAGAAAGAGATTGACATGTTTGGAAAATCACAAAGCTAATTAGAGACTTCCATGGCTCTGCTTCCCTTAAAATAAATAAATAAATATACATATATATATATATGTATATATATATATATATCAGGGAGTGTGAAAGAAAGAGATTGACATATTTGGAAAATCACAAAGCTGATTAGAGACTTCCATGGCTCTGCTAAAAAAAAACCACATATTTGTTTAACACACATGGATTTAAAGTTTTAAAAATATTTAGAATAATTAACAAATTTATTATATAAATAATTTATTTATTTTTTATAAATATATTATTTATCTCTATTTATTTATAAATTTACTTTTTACTTCATATATTTTAAGACTTTATTTTTTCAATTTCAATTAATTTTATAAAAATAATTTTCCAAACATGCAATAAATTAAGTAATTAAATAAAACCTTAGGAATTAATTAATTTTCCAAACATGCAAATAATTCTTATTATTAATTCTGATCCCTCGAATGTCTTTCTTCAATGAAAAGAAAGGAAAAGGCCAAAAAAAAAAAATGGAAAAAAAGTTTTTTTTTAATTACAATTTAGTCCCTTCCTGCACCTTCTTCCCCAAGGCAGAGCTTTTTCTGGCACACGCACAATTAACACAGCGAATTTGTCCGATCGAAAGCACCACCATGGTTGCCTAAACGCAATCCCGATCCCCTATCGTTTTTGATCGAGCTCGCTCGTAAGTCATCTGATCACATGACCCAAAACTCATTCCATTTCACAGTCCCATGGCCTTTTTGAGCTCGCAATCTATCGATTCTGTGTGTGTTGTTCAAAAAGCGCAGTCATGATTCTACCGGTGGTGAAATTAGGAACGCTCGCTCTCAAAACTTTCTGTAAACCCATTGCCAATCGGCTGAAGAAGGAGGCGGGCTTGCACCCCAAGTTCCGACAGTTCATCATCAACATTGCCCAGGTTCTCTCCGCTTCCTCTTATATATATATATATATATATATATATATATATATATAATTCTGTTTCTGGGTTTCAATTATGGGGTTTTGATTGATTTCCACACATGCGTTTTGCTTGATCTTGGGTTTTTCGTGGCATTCTCTTTTCTGATTCGCATGTTGTACTTTTGTCAAACAGTTGGGTTTGGTGTGTACAGTAGTTAATCTGATACTTATACTCTGTATGTGTTTGTTGAGTACTGTTGGCCTGTTTTTTCTGAAGTTCTCTAAGGAGGGTCTTTTCCTATTTGAGCCTCTTCAAGTTCAAACTCAGTTATTTTCAAACCGCTGGAAAGTTTCCTCCTTTCTGATTTATTTGTATCAACAATCATTAGTGTCATCCCGTCCTCCGTCCCTTCGCCAATAGCAGAATTATGGGTGCATGAATCAATTAGAATGTAGTGGACCTAATTCTAGGGTAGGATCGGTTTTACTCGGAAGCTCGAGGTCGTACCGCCGATTGGACCGGGGCAGGGACCTCAAAGTGGGACTATAGAGTGCATATCTAAGGAGGAGAAAATAATAGGCGAGGTCTACAGTGTGCCTGCTCTATTATCGAAGCTTATCTCCCATGGCGGTGCAGTATTTTCACTTTGCATTGTGTTCTCGTGTGTATCAAGTTGTAACCTTTCATTTTGCTGATTAAAGAACTTCTTAAACGTAATGTGGTTTTCTTTGTTTTAGTACACTAAATCCTGCCCTCACCTCCATTTCTAAACTAAAGGCAAAATGATTACAAGTTCAAAAAATATGCAACTCGCTGAGGTAATTGGATTTTTGGTTTATTGAAACAGGCAAACCATCGATTCCAAACGCAAATGCAAAGACGGATTTATGGTCATGATATCGATGTTGCGATACGCCCCTTAAATGAGGAGAAAGCTGTACAGGCAGCTGCGGATCTTCTTGGTGAACTCTTTGTATTCACGGTATTGTGGATCTATGCTTTGTGACTTGTTGGAAAAACATTATTTGAAAGTAAAGCGCTTAAACAGTATACATTCTTGAATGTGTAGAATAAGCCACAATGTTTCATTTCTTCCTTGTTATAATATTATGATTTTCAGGATTTCTTTTTAAACTTTTGTTGTAAACTTCATTGTATCCATGTTCTGTTCACGTGTTCATACATAGCTGAGAGAATGTGAGTCCAAGGGCCTAATATGTAGATATTGGTAGTTTCTAGTTATTTCTTTCCATCAAGGCAAGTTAAGAAACATGTTACATTTGTTTGGTCCGTCAACATGAAGGATGTCCAAGTTAATCTTGCTTTGCATAAACTTGTGGATTTTCCTCCTCTTTAGTTAATCATGCTTACTTTATCCACATTTAATTTCGTCTTCTGTAATGCCCATCATTATCTTCAGGTTGCAGGAGCTGCAGTTATTTTTGAGGTGCAAAGAAGCTCAAGATCAGAAGCAAGAAAGGAAGAGGTGCGAAGACAGGAATTACAGGTACTCGTTGACATTGTTACCTGATGAAAGATAACTCTCCTTTTTTTGTTCTTGCCTTTAACCGTGATACGATTTGGGAGTGCAGCTCCATTTGAGGGAACATGATGAGGGGTTCTAGACAGCATCATTTAGAATTAGTCCCTTTTCACGCCATGGATTTTGATCGTGAGGGAATTGCGGTCAGTGTTTCCAGTTAACTAGATTACTACCAAGTGCCTAGATGCACGTAATTTACTTGTCAAACCAATTTGTCCATCTACAAAAGCTCTATGCTCCCAATTCTCCTGTAGCTAGATCCGCTGACAGGTTAATTAAATGTATGGCATTATCATGCTCTCGTACCTCATCACACATGTCCTCATATGTATAAGCTATGAAGTCATCCTTTATTTAGCTCAAAACTAGGAAAAAGTACCAGTGCAAGCTGTATTCTTCAATGGCAGAATATCATTGTTATCTCCTTCACTTTTCTCTCTTTATGCGGGTGATTCAACGGGGGATAAGGTTTCTCCTTTTCGATTATTCTTTCATGTAGACTATGCTTGACCCCCAGTTTAAATGACACGCATCCTTTTGTGAGCTAATTTTCATGGGGTCAATCTGGTGTTACACATAATTTGGTTTACATACTTGACCGTTGCTTTTGGTATAATAATATCCAGTACCTCCGTTTGGTGAATGAGTTTGAGTTGAAAATTTTTGTTGGTTTTTCAGAAAAAACACACTTTTTCAGAAAAAGACAAAAATTGAGATAAAAAAGTACATTTTAGTTTGAGATGAGATTGTTTACCAAACAAAGCATTAATGTTCAAATTTATGGAACTGTATTGATGTTATGACAAAGATTATGGGTAGATGCGGTACTATGAATCGGTTCTATAGATTCTAGTTACACCTGTTTACATGCTTTTTTCTCGACTGTTTTAGGCAATGAAGCAAAGAGATGAAGATTTAGCAAGAGAAATTGAGCTTCTCAAACAGAAAATTGAAGAGATAGAACAGGTTGCAAAAGGAAGAGGACTTTCTGGTATTCTTCATTTCAGGCATGCTCATACAAGTGGAGATGGAAAGCACTCTTGATCACAGCAAAAATCAACTGTGACCCACAGTCATAGATGAAAAACTAGCATTTCTCAGTCCCTTTAATCACCAATATTGGCTAGCTAGGAATTTTCTGGTTATTTTTAACATCTTGATTTGATTTTTAATGGCCCGGTATGCCACTAGAATGGCCGGTTCATTGCTGATAGAACATGATTTTGAGCTATTGAAATGAATGGTTTTTCTTTTTGTGAAAATCAAGGCTTGGGCAATGATATAACCTCGCTAGAGCTAGCTTAGTGGGTGGGAAGAGGGGTTAGGGATCTTGCGCCTCGGAGATGGGTTTTTTTTTTATATTTTTTATATTTTTATTTTTTTTTAAATAATAGAATGTGCAGAGTCTCACATTAAAAAATAAAATAAAAACACAACTGATCAAATATCAATAAATAAATGAAAGACAAGCTGCGTGTCTTTTGGTGGCTGAACAGACTTTAAAAATACGGTTTGTCGTTCGCTTTAATTCTGATTACGACGGTGTGTCGTTTATATGGCCAAGGTTACTTTTCCCTTCTAAACGACAAAAGGCTTAGTTGAACAACATGTCGTCTTAATTCAAAAAATAAAACCATTAACGACAAAGTTTGTGTCAATGTTTTAAAGATGATACGACAGCTAAGCCTTGCGACATCTAGGGGGTGTTTGATGAATGAGTTGAGTTTAAGTTGAGTTGAAATTTTTAAGTTTAAATAATAATTTTTGTTGATTTTTTTTAGAAAAGATAAAAAAAAATTTCAGAAAAAGATAAAAAATATGATAAAAAAGTACAATTTAGTTTAAAATGAGTCTAAATGCCAAACAAGCCCCTAGTATCTTTGAATAAGCTAGTGTACGCTCTCTTGGGTTTATTTTTATTAGTATTATTATTTTCCCTAAAAGGTCGAGTTTTAACTAAAACGACAAGTCGTTCATTTCAAACGACAAAAGATATGTTGTTCTTCTATTTAAACAAACTGCTGGGAAATGTTTCTGTAACTTTCGATAGAAATAGGACTTGTAGTTTCCTTTTACGAGCAACATGCGTTTCCAAACCCGAAAAATACAATCTTAAGAGAATTTATACTAAATAGGATATTTCAAATGTATTAGGGTTTGTTTTGTATGTTAGTTTGAGTTGAAATATTTTAGTTATAATAGTAATTTTTGTTGATTTTTTAGATAAGACAAAAAAATTTTCAGATAAGACAAAAAACTTTTTAAGAAAAGGATAAAAATTTTAGTTTGAGTTGGTATTTTGAACTACTTTTCCAAACAAGCTCTTAGTGTACAATATACGGATATACAGTAGCTGATCTTAAGAAACAAGAACAAGAGAAAATGAGAGAGTGAGTCGGTTGGGGTTCTGGGACCGCTTCTAGGCGCGTCGTTGGACCTCCGGCCTTAAAAATTGGTCACTGTGCTCGTATCGTTGTGAGTTTTTTTATGGTGGTGACTGTGTTTGGCCGAGTGGCTTCATTAGAGCAGATCTGATGTCATTTAGAATATGGTTTTCAGACGGCTTGGAGGCATTTTGTGACGCTTTTCTTGTCTGGTGGTTGTACTCTTTCAGGATTTTGTTTAAAACGGTGGTGAGCTTCTTGTGGAGGTGGTGGTTCTGGCTTCGGATGCTGATGGTGGTGGCACGTGTGTTTCACATTCTGCTATTTGAATGCAACTCGTCAGCTTTGCCGCTTGTCCCCTAAAGTGTTCCTCTTACTCTGATGGTCCTTTTGTCGGCTGTACTTTCTTTGAAGGCTTGCAATGGTCGTGCTTTGGTCTTTAGTTTTTTTATGTTTTAGTCTAATAAAGGTGTTGATATTTCCACCAATTAGTTTTAGTACTTTCATTGTAATAATGAAGGTGATAATCATATCGTTTGAGTTTGTTTTTGGTCTGTCGGATTTAGGTCTTGAAAAATTAGAAATTCTGCTAATTATGAGTCTTAGCAGAAATGTTTGCAGCCTTAATGCTACATGTTCCATGCCTTCGATGAATTGAAAGCTTTCATTGATTGTGGTGGTTTCAAAAAGAGCATTGTGTGTACTCAAATAATTTTTCTGATATCAGGTTTCATCTTGTATTGTTTTCTTCACCAGATTTTACTATTGGAACCAGTTTTATCGAATGCTTTGTATTATGTATCACAGGATCATCAATATTATATTTGGTGTCTATAAAAGTAAATTTTACCTTTAAAAAATGTATTAGTGTACAAAATAGCAGCAATTTCAAAACATTTAAAATTAGAGCATATTTTAATTATTCTTTTTTAAACTATTTATTATGTTACATTTTTACCCTTTCATTGAGATCTGACTCTTTCTCTCTCTAGAGATCCCCATTTTCTCTCTCCTCACCCTCCCTCCTCCATTTCTCTCTCTGTCTCTCTCGGTAATGACCGACCGGAGTGCCAGTGTCGTGGCCTCAACACCAGCAGTAACGCTCTCTCCGGCAACGCTTCGGAGGACGAGTGACAGAGCGATTACGGTTGCAGCGGCGGATGGCGACGAATCTCTCGATGGAGCTGCCGAATTACGATCGAACCTCGCACAACCAACGACAATGTCATCGCGCTATCTCCGCCCGTCGTCGTGCTTACCTTCTCCGACCGACCTTCACCGTCGTGATAGTGCAAAGATTGCAGATCTAGAGATCGTCAAATCTCCACCGCAAAGCTGTTGTAGCGACGTCTTCCGATCTCCTTTTCCGGCGACATAGGAGTGGTGGCAGCGGTGGTTGGTGCAGATTTGAGTTTTTATTTTTTTTTAATTATAATAAGTAGATCTGGGATATTTTTAGGGAAATAACAAAGAATGTGAAAAATGATGTAAATATTGATATTATCACTAAAAAAATTAAGGGTTCGTTTGGTGAATAAATTGAGTTTGAAAATTTTAAGTTTGAGTTGAAAATTTTTGTTGATTTTTCAGAAAAGATAAAACTTTTTCAGAAAAAGACACTTTTCAGAAAAAAATAAAAATTAAGATGAAAAAGTACATTTTAATTTGAAATAAGATAAAATACCAAACAAGTCCTAAAATTGATAAATAATCATATTTACAGAAAGTTTTGTATTTCATAATAAATAATATTTTTATTAGAAATTTTATTATGATTGAGTTCTACACTTTTGCTAAATGATTTAGTAATGCTGGTAAATAATCATATTTACTTGTAAATAATTATACTTACCAGTAAATATTGATAAATAAAAATCTAAATATTTTACTTGATAAATTTAAATATTTACAGGTAAATAAATGAATTTACTATGTCTGATAAACAAAAATCAATATATCCAATTGTTTTTCAGTAAATATTGGTATTTATTTATTTATTTTAATTTCTTTGTCAAGTCCTGTATTTACAAGCTAATACAAGCTAAAACTAATATTAATGATGTAAATCTGATTATTAACATAGTAAATATGATTATTTATATTTTCAAAAAAAATGATTATTTACTTGTAAATTAAGTATTTATGATACTATATTGATGTGTTATTTATAGGTAAATTTGATATTTAATTGATAAATCTATTAATAACAATTTTTACAAAGTTCAGTATTTGTAAATCCAAATATTTATAGATAAATAAAGAGATTTACTTGATAAATCTATTTATTTTACTTGGTAAATTCAAATATTTATAGGTAAATAAATGAATTTATGATAAACAAGTATATTCAATTGTTTTTTCTAAATATTGGTATTTTTTTTCTTTATTTTAGTTTCTTTGCCAAGTCCTGTATTTACAAAATAAAACTAATACTAATGATGTAAATTTAATTATTAACATAGTAAATATGATTATTTATATTTTCAAAAAAAATTGATTATTTACTTGTAAATTAAGTATTTATGATACTATATTGATGTGTTATTAATAGGTAAATTTGATACTTAATTGACAAATCCATTAATAACAATTTTTACAAAGTTCAATATTTACTATCCAGTATTTACTAAGTAATATGTATATTTACTAGGTGTAAATAAATGTATTTACAAATAAATATATATTTATCCAAATTTTTACTAATAGTTTTTTTACATTCATAGATTTTTAAATACATTTTTTAGATTTGGTAAATAAAAGTATATTAAATTTTCATGTAAATAAAGGGCAGCACTGGTAAAGCCCTTTTTTAAATCGTTAAAATTTAATTGAACGGTTGAAATATTATTGGTATATCATACTTATCATACACCTTATCTCATATTACCCTTCTCACCCTCAAGTCTTCTCCGTCGCTAACAACCTTCCTGCCGCCGGCAACCCACTCAGGCAACCACCCGGACGCCGGCGACCCAACCTCGACCCCACACTCCCCGGCCCCCGGCACCCCCTTCCCCAGCCCTCCCCCGCCGGCCCCTCGGCCCTAGCCCCCCCGGCGCCACCCCCACCCTAGGTCTCCCCTCCCCCGGCACCTCCACCCCAGGCCCCCCTCCCCCCCCCACCCCCCCCCCCAGCACCCCTCGACACCCCCCCGATGGGGACCCCCCCACCCCCTCTCTCTCTTCTCCTCTCTCTCTCTTCCCTGCCCGCGCCCCCCCCCCCTCCCCCACCACACCCACGACGCAAGAAAAGAGAGAGAGGGGGGGATGGGGGGTCCTCGTTAGGGGTGAGGTGGGGGGGGGGGGGGGGGGGGGCGGAAGAGAGGGGAAGACAGAGAGAAAAGAGATAAAGTGGAAGAAAAAGAGGTGGTGGGGGGGTCCCGTTGGGAGGGGGGGTTGGGGGGAGGCCGGGGGAGGGGGGCCTGGGTTGGAGTGCCGGGGGAAGGGGAACCTAAGGTGGGGGTGTCACCGGGAGGGCTGGGGCCGAGGGGCCGGCGGGGGGAGGCTGGGGGAGGCTGGGGGAGGTGTCGGGAGCCGGGGAGTGGGGGTGCCGGGGCTGGGTTGGGGGCGGCCGGGGCTGGGGCCGGTGGTGGGTCACCGGCTGCGGGGTGGGTCGCCATGGTCGTTCGCCGGCGACGAAGAAGACTAGGGGGTGAGAAGGATAATATGAGGTAATGCCTACAAATCATCATACACACCCTCAAATCTACACCATCCGATTTAATTTGTAAGGCTTAAAAAAGGACTTTACCAGAAGTACCTGTCGAGACCCTAAACTACAGTGCTCCCCGTAAATAAAAGTATTTACAAAAATGATATTCATTTACTATTTTTCTGATTTTGTTTCATAATATAAATTTTTTTGGCCTTTTATTCTCATGTTACCCTATCTAGTTAATTTTTTTAGAATGCCCCAACTTTTTAAAAATCCTAAAACTACCCTAAATTGAAAAAACTCTAACCCAGTCAGCCCCAATCAATGCTGCCACTATGGACAGCCGTTGCTGTAGACAAAGTTATCGCCGTTGGGAGGTGGTTGCCCGTTGATCGTTGCCGAAGAAGACAACTTCACAATGTCGCATCATTGCTGTCGCGATAGTGGTCGGATGGTGAAGGTTGGACGGAGAAGTTAGGTGAGACGATTGGCCATCGCGAGTCGTGGGAAGTTGCCCAATCTCGATCTTCATGGGAGACTCACCGGGGAAGGAGCGAGCTCGCCCGGTTCTTGTCACGATTGCCATCTTCGGTCGCAATCGGAATCTCCTCAATGTGATGCTAAACATCGCGACGTCGACATGATCTCGATACAATCGCCATCTGATCCCGCGCCGTCACTGTTGTGATCTTCGACAACGAGGAGAGAGCAACAGACAACCAGAGGAGAGAGAGAAGAAAGATACTTAGAAGAGAGAGAGAGAGATAATTATGGGCAATTTTGGAATTTTAATTTTGTTAGTTTTTCTAATTATGCTATTGAATAGTAATATATATATATATATATATATATTAAGGAATTGAGTAGTAATATTTTAAATTATTCTATTATTTTAAAATCATGAATAGTAATATGTTGTTTTGACTTTTCTCTCGTTTAATATTTCTCTACTAATTTCTTAAAATAAAAATAAAAAATAAAAAGTCCCTGCGAGTTTTTTAACTTTCCCTTCTGCGATTTTCTCTTCAAAGTCGCAGCAATCAATTTTGGCTTTCGATTTCCATACCATCTCTACGTTCTCAACGCTGACCTCCACCACTCCCCTTCTACGGACTACGGTAATGGCCATTTCATTCTCTTCTTCTTTTCAATTATTTTTTTTTCCTTTTCCTTTTCTGGAAACCTTTATTCAATATCTTGGTTGCTGAAAGGAAAGAGTAAATGGGAAACAAGATTAAATTATGTTTGTGTTAAAATCTCTCTCTTGAAATAGTTGATTAGGTTGTTCTCTTTCTCTGAAATACTTCAAATCTGCTTTTTAATGCTGAATTTTGATCTTGATTGAGGTGTTTTTGTTTTTGTTTTTGTTTTTTTGGGTAATGTGTTTTTGTTATATACATTGAAATTTGGGTGTTGAGCGAATTACTTGTGGTTGTGGATGGTAGAGGTTGTCGAGACGAGGGGAGGATCAATGCAGAAGGATTCGACGGGAAAGTGTGAGACTGCGTCTCACCACAATCTGAAGGAGAAGACCAAGCACCGCGTCGATGATCTTCAGAGAATGTTCTCGATTCTCGAATCCGCTCGGAAGGAGAGTCGGGCCGGCGATGTTGCGGTATTGGAGGAACAGGTCAATCAGGTGCTACGGGAATGGAAAGTTGAGCTCAGTGAGCCTTCCCCAGCATCTTCTTTACTTGTATGTGCTTTGAATGTTTTACTGTTAGACAAATTTATATTGTCATCTTATTGTCTTTACATGATGTAAATTCTATATAACGTGATGTTGGTGATAAATTCTTTGTTGTTCTTTGTTGTTATACCATAATAAAGTTATTATTGTTATATGAACTTTTGTGGGAATTTATAATTTTGTTTGGGTGTTGAGTAGGGTGGTAGTCTTGGGTCGTTCTCGGAGGAGTTGGCCCGTCTTTTGCAAGAGGCCGATGTGGAGGATGATGCAACCAGTCCATTAGGAGAGCTGACACTTCCTAAGCCTAAGCCCGACCCTGATCTTGAACACTTTCCTGCTGGGAATTTCACCTTTGCACAGGTAAAAGAAAATTTCTTCATTGGTGGATTTTAGTCTTTCTTTCTGAATTGTCCGTGTTGAATTTGCATTTTGACTGATTGCAATATGATTATAGACCATAATGAAACATGATATTCATAAATGCACGCTGTTAGTAGGTATTCTCTACCACAAAACTCCACTTTAGATGTGAGCAGAAACAGATAAGCTCAACATCCGATCTTTATTTTCAGGATCTTTTCGATGGTAAGGAAACCCAAGACCAGACTTTTCAAGGGTTCTTTGAACCCAAAGGAACTTCTTTAGATTTTCATGACATAGTGGCAAATGAATCAGATTTTCATACTCCAGTGGAGCATCATCAGTTTGATTTACATCAGGACTTCAATGATGCGCATATTGTTGGAACCTTTAGCAGTGATCAATGTGGACAGGATTCTTTGATTGAGGTTCTTCCAGATATTTCCCCTCCACCCGCGGCTTTCTTGGGGCCAAAATGTGCTCTTTGGGACTGTTCTAGGCCTGCACAAGGATCCAAATGGTGCCAGGACTATTGCAGTAGTTCTCATGCTGTTTTAGCCTTGAATGAAGGTCTTCCGGGCATAACCCCAGTTCTACGACCTGGTGGCGTCGATGTGAAGGACGGTCCACTGTTTTCTGCTCTTAATTTAAAGACAAAAGGAAAGGAGGTGGGCATCCCTAATTGTGAAGGAGCTGCTTTTACAAAATGTCCATGGAATGCTCCTGGTAAGCCTATGCAGTGGTGCCTCTTTATTTCAGTTTTCTCCTTTTGCTTTTTTCTGTTGGCTTGCTAATTGCTAAATTACACATCCGTTTTACAGCACACTCGCATCTTATTGAGCCACGTTGCTTATGTTTTTTTTTTTTCTTATGCCTGAACTATAGTTGATGTCACATGTGCTGTTCTATATGTTTCATGGTCAAAAAAGTATGAATGATGGCCTCTATTTCTTTTCTTCTTTCTTTATTTATTTTTTTGGTGACTGATTGTTGTCCTTTAATGTTGCAGACCTGTTTGATCTCTCTCTCCTAGAGGGTGAAAAACTCCGAGAGTGGCTGTTTTTCGATAAGCCTAGAAGGGCATTTGAGAGTGGAAATAGGAAACAGAGGTCATTGCCAGATTACAATGGACGTGGTTGGCATGAATCAAGGAAGCAGGTCATGAAGGAATTTGGGGGGCAGAAGAGGTCATATTACATGGACCCACAACCTTCAACATTTCACGAATGGCATCTATATGAATATGACATCACCAACTATAGCACTTGTGCACTATATAGATTGGAGCTCAAGCTTGTTGATGAAAAGAGAAGTCCAAAGGGAAAAGTTGACGGGAAGAAAAGTCCCAAAGGAAACGTGTCAAATGATTCGCTGGCCGACCTGCAGACGAAGATGGGAAGGCTCACTGCTGAGGCTCCCGGAGACGATACAAACGCTTCTAGTGGCAGTGCAGACTGTACTTAAAAGCCAATGCTTGCGATGTCCAGTTCTGCAGGTCTGCAAGTAATTTCAACCTCTGAACTTTGAAGTATGCTTCCGGGGGTCCATACAATCACCAGATCTCCGACATTTATTGCTAGTGCGCTCCTTAACTAGAAACTTACCCTCATCTGGAAATTCAAGGTACATGCTTTTTCCTTACTGAAGTGAGTCAGTCCCAAATCAGTTGTTCATCTGCAGATAACTTTTCATTATCGAGCAATTCATAGGATCAGCTACTAAAAGTCTTTTGGTTGAAAGAACAAAATCATAGTTGGAAGTGGCATGGAGAACCATGTTATGGTTTTATCGTTCGCTTTGTTTCTGTTGTGTACATATATGACTTGAAATCCTGAATCGACTTTGGAGAATCCAGGCAAATTCGGAAGAGAGAAAATGTCAGAGATAATAATAGACAAAGATTGTAATTGTAAATTGATTACTCTGGAATTAATGCTTTTTCAGCTTTGCTCTGTGCCCTGTTATGTATGTATGGTGAGACGCTGTTTTCTAGTTTGTTATTTGTGCATTGGTTGTATAACAAAATGGATGGGTACTGGTACAACATGCTAACGTTTCCCACTCCAAAACTGGCTTTACTCACCACCGAGTAAACAGAAGGGGTGGTAAGGTGCTTGCTCTCTTGACTAGAGGTCTTGAGTTCAAGTTGTCACCGCTCAGTGGACGGGATATATAGGTAATTCACTTCAAGAGAGATCCATATATCACACAGGAAGCCCTCTCCTTTTCCTCAGTTATCTAGGTAATCCATCCTATATCCCTATAATCCTCCTTTTAACATTTGAAAAAGAGAGAGAGAAAAAAAAGGGCTTTGCTCGTAATTAAACACCTACTTAGAATCCCCTAAAATTTGAAGCTTCCAACTGAAATCATATCGGTGATTTCCGTTAAACAGCAAAAGAATTACAATCCTCCATAACAAATTGGGAAATCTACCTACTTCCGACCCAGAAACGAAAAGGAAACCACAAAACTGAAACCATAAGCAATATATTCATCAACATAACTACCGGAAGATACTAATTTTTCACACTACTGCTATGCAAGGCTTAATAATTAAATAATAAAGTTTGCAGCTTCCTACTAAACTCGTCAATGTACTACACATCTTTATTGAGAAGCAACTCTCGTAACTTGGCACGATTGGCTCTAATCTCTCCCCCAACCTCACTTTAATATTCTTCCATCGCTGTCCTAATCGCATCGCAGACACTTTCCCTTGAAAACAGCCCATCTTCACCTTTGGCTTCTTCTACCCCGACCTTGAGGTTGTCTGCCATTAGTCTTGCATTGAAAATCTGATCGCCTACTTGCGGTATCATGACAAGCTCACATTTGCTATTCAACAGTCCCTTGAACAAAGACCCCCAACCGCAGTGCGTCACAAAGCATCCCACGGATTTGTGCTCCAATATCAGCTGGTGCTGAATCCACCCCTTGTGAACCACTCCTCTTCCTCCAACTCTCTCCCCAAACCCTTCAGGCAACGCTTCTTCAGTCGTCTCCGCTCCAGGAGGCGGTCTCAGCGCAGCGAAGAACGGCAGCCCAGAGAGCTACATCCCCAACAGCAGTTCTTGGAATTGGTCTTTCCTCAATTTTGCCTCACTTCCGAAAGCACGGTAGACCACAGAGCGAGGCTAGAACCCGCCTAGCCAATTAGTCCATTTCTCTTCCAATGTAGAGAGTGGTTGCTTAGGCAAAACCGGTCCTGCAAGAAGCACCGGCTTGGCAGTTTGTCTCTCGATGTAGTCGATGATTGGGCCTCGATCTCTCAACAAGTCTTGAAAGCTATAGTATCACTTTCCATTAAGCTGATGCAGACTCGATCTAAAAAATACATGTTGATTCCGAATATTTTAGATCTTAATTCGTTGATGTCTTCTGCTACGTGGAGACGGAGCTTGATGGAATGGTCGGGAAAGCCTGGCGGTGGCTGCATTTCCTCAGACACTGTCTTCTTTACTTCGCCAAGTTTCATGTCGGGACGTAGATTATAACCTATAGCTACTGTGCTAACTATGTTATAGCGCACAGATTTGATGCTTAACCGGCGGGCCAACTTCGCAATCCAGTAGGCGGAATCAAAGAAGACGATGTCGGGCTTGAGGTCATGTGTAGAAGCAGTTCAAAGTCAGGTTCCATGTGATCCATGGCCAGCATGATGAGTGGGATCAAATGTTTGGGGACATCCGAAGTGGTCTTGGCGCCGGGAGGTAGGCTGCACATCTTTCTCATATCGATCAAGGCTTTCCTTGCCGTCTACGTGGGGAATGGCGACGGGAACAAAGGAAATTAGATGTGGGAAGAGATTGAAATGTTCTACTTTGGATTGTGTTTTGGTGGGGATGAAGAAGGAAATTTTGTGGTCATTTTGGGCTAGTTTGTTGGAGATGTGAAGGTATGGAGTAATGTGGCCGAGAGCAAACAAGGGGCACATTGCAATGTGCAAATTAGGCGTCGCCATATTATTTTTGTTTCTTACTCAGAGATTAGTTATGACAAAGCAAATAGAGGTACGAGAAAGATCATATATTCATATGAGAGTTGCACATTTCTAGTATGATTTATATAGTACGAGCAAGTGTGAAAAAATAAAATTAAAAATCATAAAAAGAAAAAGATACAAACATGCGGACGGTAAAACATCAATTCAAACATGATCTACTTTATTAACTTCATGTCAGAAAGTTATAACCTATACACTATCTGTTTATTAGTCTTATTAATTTTGTCAACCGCAGAATTATTTATATTTAAATTAAAAATGGATAATAATCATAATAACTTATTTACCATATTCGTGATAGTTTTAACATGTTTATTAGTCAATTTATCTTTTCTTAAAAGAAAAAATAAGTGAAGTTCACTTACAAATTTTAAAATTCTTATTCTTACATTATGTAAACTTTAATATTATATTATATTTAATCAGGTTATAATTGACACATATAGTTTAATGCATCAATCTGTAATATAATTAGATCAACTTCAAATACTTCAAATACAATTTATTTATTAATCATAAAATCAATTAAAAAAAAAAAGGTTAAATTCTCTAATTTTATTTGTGTTCTATCATGACTCAAATTGCCGACACTATCTCGTAAGAAGCATTATCACTCGTTCCTCTTCTTCTTCTTCTTCTTCTTCTTTTTTAACTGCAAGTTTCGCACTTTTTGTGTGGCTTGATGAAAGCCACGTTTGTGGCCAGATAAAGAGACGTGTTTGTGGACTTTGGGGCTATAATTAAGGACATGAGATGATTTAATGACCTTTGGTCCACACGAACTGTTGACTACAAATGGCAGTGGTCTTGTTCAGGCAATAATCTTGTCATACTGCAACTTGCATGGTCAAATGATGTAGGTCCTGTCTTGGTAGATGAGGTCGAGAGAAAATATCTTGTCTAATGATTTATTTGATAAAATCATTCAACTTAAATTAAATTATATTTTTTCATCTTAATTTTTATTTTTTTTTCTAGAAAAATTAATAAAAATTATAATTATTTTTTAAAAGGTTAACCAATTCAAACTTAAAATTTTCAATTCAAACCGTTTCATCAAACAGACTATAAATTTATGTAAAAAAAGAAGAGTTTGAGGGTAAGAAGATTTCCCGTAAAAATATTCTTTGATGAAATTGGAAGCTAATTTGGGTAAATATGAGAGATTATGCCGCTGACTTATAAACACTTATACAAATTGGAATTTTCCCCCCCCTACTCTCGAATCACATCGAATCTGTGAGTTTTTATTATGTTTATTTTAGTTATTTTCTTCTTATTATTCATTTAATTTCTACCGACACTTTAATAATATATATCTAATTAGTAGGTGTAGGTGCTTTTATTTTTATTTTTATTTTTTGTTAAAAAAATATTTGGGAGTAGTCCCATAATTTCTCATTTATGAACTCATGCATGCCGAAACACTATTCTAGGATGACATAGGATTTGAATTTTCAATCTCTCAATTGATAAGATTTTTAAGATTAAATCACATGTCATCACATCCACCACTACCTGAGTTTAAGTGCTTTTACTTAATTGTTATGAAGGGCACCAATTTAACACAAGCATTGCATGACCATCTATCTACTAAATAGAAAGCAGAAAACAGAGAAAAAAAAAAAAAAAAACTGTTTTCGCCTAAAACGGTTCAATTGAGAATCCAACTAGATGTCTTCTCTTAGCTTGAAGCTTGAGAATTCAACTCACTAAAGCTTGAAGCTTTTGATTGAGACCGTCAAAATAAGAAGACTCCACATCTTTTCTGAGAAGAAATTCTCGTAACTTGGTGCAGTTGGGTCTAACCTCTCTCCCAACCCGGCTATAATTCTCATCCATCACTGTCTTGATTGCTTTACACACACTTTCTCTGGAAAACAATCCATCTTCCTCACCTCTCTCCACTTCTACAACAGCCTTCTGATAGGATTTGGATATTAGTTAGTTTGTTCGTAGCATAACCAGTTAGTGAGTTTGTTAGTAGTCAGTTTAGTATAAAAGGGGGATATGGGTGGAGAGTAAAGAGGGGAATGATTAGTGGGAAATTGGGGAAACCCTTGGGGGAGAGCTAGCAGACCTCTCGAATGTTTGCAAATCTATCTTGTATTGTTCTTGTTTTCAATAAGAAAATCCTCCATTATTCCTCTCAATTAGCTTGTTAGAACCCGAATATTTTCTTGAGTCTTCTTTGCTCTTATCACCTTCAATCTGTTCGCGATCAGACTCGCATTGAAAACCTGATCACTCTCGTATGGAGCCATCACCAGCTCACATTTACTCATGACCAGAGCCTCTATCACAGAGCCGTACCCCCAATGCGTGACATAACACCCGACAGATGGGTGCTGCAATATCAACTGTTATTGAATCCACCCACAATGAACCACTGCTCTGCTTCCAATTCTGTCTACAAACCCGTCTGGTAATGCTTCTTCGATCGTCTCAGCCCCGAGGGGTGGTTTCAGCGCCGCCAAAAAAGGCAACCTTAAAAGCTCAAAACCCAATAGCAGCTCTTGGAATTGATATATTTTTTTAAGATGCACTCACTTCCAAGTGCACCATATATCCCCGAGCCAGCCTCGAAACCTGTCTAGATATTTCACCCATTTCTCTTCTAAACTGAAGCTACTTATCGGAGTCTCCGGTATAACAGGGCCTGCAAGTATTATGGACTTACCAAAAAACCTTTCGACGAGCTCGGTAAATGGTCCTTCAATTTCTCTAGACCCCTTGGACACATTAGCGTCACATTCTGTTTGGCTTATAAAGAGTCGGTCTACCAACTTGATATCACTGCCGAATGGTTGAGAATTAATCCGACAAAGTAGGGTGCTTCATGAAGATGAAGCTTGATGGATGAATCTGGGAAAGCCATGTGGTGGCTCGAGCAATATTTTCTCGAACGGCATGGATGTTTCTTGCCCCTCATAATTCTTGCCGGCAATGTAAGCTTTCATCACTAGATTGACAACAGACAAATACACGGTTTTAATTCCTAAATGGCGTGCCAACTTGGGCATCCAATAAGCGAAATCAAAGAAGACAACATGGGGTTTGAGGTTACACAGAAGAAGTTCAATGTCACGCTCTGTCTGGTCCATGGCCGTCGCGATGAGTGGGATTAAAGGGGGAGGCACATCGGAGGTGGTCTCGGCGCTGAGAGGGAGGGCTTCTACGTTGGGAACGACAATGGGGACGAAGGTTATAAGATGTGGGAATAGATTTAGATGCTGTACTCTGGATTATGTTTTCGTAGGGACAAAGAAGGAGATTTTGTGGCCCTTTCTGGCTAGTTTGTTGGAGAGGTGGAGGAGTGGAGTTATGTGGCCAAGACCAAACCACGGGTACATGACAATATGCAAACAAGAATTATGTGCTTCCATAGCGCCCTTTTCCTGTGTAGAACCAGAAAAATCAACAAATTAACTCACTACCATAATGTATAAATATCCATCAAAATCAATAAATTACCCTGTGATTAATGAGTGCTTCGATTGAATGTTGTTTTGCAGAGGACTGTAGATGCTTCTCAATCAAAGGATAGTAGAATGTGGACAAAATGTAACGACCCCTCACGAACCATTACAGTTGAATTCTTATTTAATCATTCATCTCTTATAAAATTGGAAAAATTTAAGCCTGAAAAAAAAATCTTGGCATAACAGAAAACTTTACTTGGATAATTTTAGAAAACTCTAGAATTTGTTTTTAACTATATCAAAATAACCTTCATAATTAGAATAAATTAAAAAAAAAAACCCTATTTCATAAAATAAATTTTAAGTCCATATGAATAATCCAATCAAATAATAATAAACTAAAGTATTGAAACTTTATTTGGAATTAAAAATGTCCATCTCGTGATTGTTCCTCCCATTTTCCTATCACACATCATCATGTTTCCGCTCCAAACTCCTTCAAATGCTACATCTTACCATTTCTTTTATCTGCAACATGAATTAACTTATATAAGTAAGGACTTAGTAAGATACTTAAATATCATAAACGTAAATAAACAATTTTCTTTTATCATCATAAACATCATTTAAAAACTTTTTAACTTTTAAAACCGTCATATATTGGGTTTGGCGTTATACCATCACAGCACGCTAGTTACGGAAGGAGTGGAGTAGCAAATCTCAAACCAACGGTGACAAAAAGTCCGCTCACCGGACAACATCATCATCAAGGGTGTACAACGTCATTTTAAAACATAAAAATACATATACATACAATATATATACTTTTCATTAAAACGTCATCATAGAAGAAGTATTATTTAAGAACATCATAACATCATCATCAACATCAAAACATATACTTCTCAAATATTAAATTCATGTTGCAAGTGAAATTGTACTTACATAAACGCCTTACTTAACATTTTTAAATTTTTCGATGGTGACGCGCGATTGAGGTCTTGAGTGCTCGTCTTGAAATCTTTTTGATTTTAGCTTGGATGAATTTGGAGGTTTTGTGAATAGTCTTGGTGTGTATGTGTGTGTGTGTCTGTTTTTTTTTTTTTTTTTTTTTTGTTTTTTGTTTTTTGTGCGTGTGAGAGGAATAGAGAGAGCGAGAGAAAGAGAATGAGAATCACAGTATGTTGGAGAGGGAGACTAGGGAAGTGAGAGAGAGGGGCATGTAAAAAGGGGGATTTTGAATATTATAAAATAAATTGTGAGTAATTTAATCCCAAATCAATTTTGGAATTAATTGGGATTCAATTTTTGGTTAATTGTCTCTTAATAGGTGGGGAATGATTGTCATTAGGGTGTGAAAACGTGTGGGAGGAAAAGGAAAAAGCTAGGTCCACTTCTAGAATTTTTGCACCTATAATAGCACATAGTAAATTGGTTGGTGACAGTAGGTATCCGGATAGTAAACATGTCATAACTTCTTACTCCGATATCGGATTTGCACAAATGAGTAGGCATTGAAAAGCTTATGAAAGCTCTATAAGCTATCTAAATTATAGAAATAATTTTGGACATTTAATGGTTCATAATTGAGTTGGAAATTAACATCATGTAATATAAGTCTTTTTTGGATAACATATTTTCCTTTTTCTTTTTTTTCCTTTCTTTCTCTTTATCTCTCTTCTTCACGTTTTCAATTTAACATTCCCAACTTTTTTCTTCCTTTTGCCTATTGCCATTTATAGATGATATATATATATATATACATATTTATATATGTATATAACTATACAGATCATTCTACACATATAGATTTATATTACGTAACATACTTATATTCAAAATATTTATTTAATTAAACTATCACACAAAATTATTAAATCAACATAAAAATTCATCAATTTGGCACGAACTTTGTTCTAGCATATTGAGTCATTGTCGTGTTATCTGTGAAAAATAACTCAACATAGCATTAGAGTTAAGAAATTGTTATCTCATCACATTATCCATGTTAATTCTAATGTTAATTTTTTAACATTATTGTTAAGTAGCATTTGGGGCGTTACAATCCCTCTTACCTTATAAAAGTTTCTTCCTCGAAACTTATAATAATTCCGGATAGTTCATTCTCATAGTGTCTTCTCGCTCCCATGTAGCTTCCTCTATCTTGTGATTACGCCAAAGAACTTTTACTAAGGAATCTCTTTGTTCCTCAAGGTCTTTGTCTTTCAATTAAGAATCTCAACTGTTTTTCTCTTTGTAACTCATATCCTCATGAATCTGAATCGTTTGCGATTGGATGACGTGAGATGGATCTGTTAGATGCTTCTTTAACATCGAGACATGAAATACAATGTGGATAGACATCATCTCCTGAGGCAAATCTAAATTGTATGCCACATTGTCAATACACTCAATCACTATATATGGTCCCACATATCTGGGACTAAGCTTGCATTTCTTCCCAAATCGCATCACGCCCTTCATCGAAGCGACCTTAATAAACACCAAGTCTCCAACCTCAAACTCTAAGGGCCTCCGACGCACATCCGTATAACTTTTATGTCTATTTTGAGCTGTGGCAATCCGCTGTTGAATCATTTTCAATGCTTCAATTGTCTTATTGGAGAAGTCAATTTCCTCCTTAAGTTTCGACTTCGCTAGCTTCTTTTCCTTGGCCTCATGTCAATAAATTAGGGATCAACAACGTCTTCCGTAATGTGCCTCATAGGGAGCCATCCCAATCGTCGCTTGATAACTATTGTTATAAGATAACTTATCCAACGGCAAAAACTTATACCAACTTTCTTTGAAGTCCAAGGTACAAGCTCGGAGCATATCCTCAAGTGTCTAATTGGTCCTCTCCGTCTGACCGTCTGTTTGTGGATGAAAAGTTGTGCTAAATTTCTGCTACATGCCCATAGCAGCCTGAATGCTTTTCCAAAAATGGGAGGTGAACCTACTACCTCGATCCGAAATAATAGATCTGAGAATACCATGAAGCCTCATGACCTCCTTCACATACAATTCTGTCAATTGTTCTATAGAGGACGCCATTCGTATAGGAAGAAAATGTGCTGACTTGGTCAATCTGTCAATGACCACCCATATAACATCATATCCATTCGTAGTTCTTGGCAGTTCAATAATAAAATCCATTGCAATGTCTTCCCATTTTCGTTTCGGAATCTGAATCGACTAGAGCACCCTTCCTGGCTTTTGGTGCCCAGCTTTAACTTGTTGGCAAGTCATACAATGCTTCACATAATGTGTTACATCCTTTTTCATTTCGAACCACCATAAACTACTCTTAAGATCCACGTACATTTTGGTTGCACTAGGATGAAGTGTATACGGGGTGTTGTGCGCCTCTTCAAAAATCTTTTTCCTTAGTTCCTCGTCTTTTGGAACATATAACCATCCCTTAAACTTCAACACTCTATCATCAGACACACTAAATCATTCACACTTCCCTTCGAGTATTTCCTTTTTAATTCTCACAAGGCTTGGATCAAGGTCTTGCTTACTCCTAATGTCATCTAAAATAGTTGGAGACAATGTCATTGCAGAAAGTCATCCAACTATTAATTCCAACCCAAAATTAAAATCTCCTTTCGAAGAGGTTTGGACATCGCATTCAAAGACATTAACGTGGCAGGGGCCTTCTGACTCAACGTATTAGTTACCCTATTTGCCTTCCCCAGGTGGTAGAGGATTTCACAATCGTAATCCTTTACTAGCTCAAGCCACCTCTTTTACCTCATATTCAAATCCTTCTGTGTGAAGAAGTACTTCAAACTTTAGTGATCGGTGTGTATTTGGCATTAAACTCCATAAAAATAATGCCTCTGAATTTTTAATGAGAAAACAACGACAACCAACTCTAAGTCATAGGTAGGATAGTTCTTCTCATAGTCTTTCAATTGCCTTGAAGCATAGGCAATTACCTTCTCATTCTGCATCAAGACTGCACCAAGTCTCATTCTTGAAGCATCACTGTAAATTACAAACCCTTCATCCTTATCCAGAATCGTCAAGATTGGGGCAATTGTGAGTCGTCTCTTCAGCTCTTGAAAGCTCTTTTCGCAGTCGTCTGTCCATTTGAACTTCTTTCCTTTTCGGGTAAGTGTCGTAAGCGGCATAGCAAGTTTCAAAAATTCAGCCACAAATTTCTTGTAATATCTCCCTAAACCAAGGAAACTTCTAATCTTACTTGCGTTGGTTAGTCTCTTCCAATTGCTAGCGGCCTCAATCTTTGCAGGATCCACCATATTGCCATCTTTAGAAATCACATGGCCAAGGAATACCACACGATCCAACCAAAACTCATATTTAGAGAATTTGGCATACAACTAGTGTTGTCTCAATGTCTACAAAACTGTCATTATATGCTTCTCATGTTTATCTCGAATCTTTGAATAAATGAGAATGTTGTCGATAAGTACTATCACAAACTTATCTAGAAACTCCTTAAACACTCTATTCATCAAGTCCATGAAAGCATTAAGGGCATTAGTCAACCCAAATAACATGACCACAAACTCATAATGGCCGTATCGAGTTCTGAAGGCTGACTATGGGATATCTCCTTGCTTGATCTTCAGTTGATGGTATCCAGATCGTAAATCAATCTTCATAAACACAGTCACACCTTGCAGTTGGTCAAATAAATCATCAATTCCCGGCATGGGTACTTGTTCCTTATGGTCACCTTGTTTAGCTCTCTATAGTGTATGCAGAGTCTCATTGTCCCATTTTTCTTCTTCACAAATAAAACTGGAGCTCCCCATGGTGAATAACTAGGGCGAATGAAACCCTTGTTCAATAGCTCTTGAAGTTGCTCATGTAATTCTTTCAATTTAGCAGGTGCCATATGATAACGTGCCTTACAGATTGGCCCAGTGCCGGTGCTAACTCAATCTCGAACTCAATTTCTCTATCTGGCGGTAAGCCCGACAAGTCCTCTGGAAACACATCACTAAAATCTCGTATGACAGGTACATCTTCAAGTTTCAATTTATCTTCCTCCTTCTTATCCACGATGCTGGCTAAGAAACCGTTACAGCCATTGGCTAGCATCTTTCGAGCCTTTATTGCTGACAGGAACAACTTCATCTTCTTTTTCGCATCACTAATGAATTCAAACCGATCATCTCGTAAAGGATTAAACACGACCTTACATTTTTGGCATTCAATAGATGCGTTACACTTTCCCAAGAAATCCATACCTAATATTAGGTCATAGTTAAACATCTCGAGCTCTATCAGATTATTGTAGAGCTCTCTATCAATAATTCTCATCGGCATTGCTCGTAGCCAATGAGTGGACATCATCATTTCCCCAAAGGGTAGTGTTATAGTGAATCCCTGACTCAAGATATCCCGATTTATTCCTTGTCTTTTAGCAAAAGTAGAAGACACAAAGGAGTGTATGGCTTTTGTGTCGAAAAGAACATTAACATACTGGTTATTAACAAGTATCTAACCTGTGACAATGGTAGAAGTCTTAGCAGTAGCTTCTTCTTTGGTCATAGTGAAAACTCTGGCATTGGTGGTAAGTGTAGGAGCCTCAAGTCGTCCCTAGGAAATATGAGGCCCATCAAGAGTAGCCTGCATACTGTGGAGTTGAGCTGGTAGGTTTCTCTATTGTCTTTGCTGGAAGGGCTGATACGTCTTGTTCGGACAATCCTTAGATAGTTGACCATCGCGTCCGCAACCATAACATAGATTTTGCCCATACGGCACTCCCTCAAATGTAGCTTCCCACACATAGAACCAAGTGGAATGTTCTTAGCTTGCTTAGCTGGTTGACTTCCTCCTTGACGGTTGTTATGGTTCCTCTGATTAGGAAAATTCTCCTTCCTCTTATTATTGTTCCACTGACCTCCTTGAAACCTGCCTTGATTTCTGAAGTTTCTACGATTCTGGTTGTTGTTGTTATTCTTAGGGACTTCGCTCTAATGAAATTGGCTTTCCTTTTCTTATTCAAATGTTATTCAACACGAAGGGCACACTTGACACATTTAGCTGTGGTGGTTGGTGGAGTAGTCCCACTATTAACAATCACTGCAATCTCGAGTCTCAACATCCTGGCCATTCTCTTCAGCTGTTATTCTTCATTTGGCACCAAGTGGGGACAAAGGCGTGCTAGTTTGTTGAACCGCTTAACAGCTATTGTCACTGATAGATTTCCTTGACGGAAGTTATTAAACTCATCATAGTATTCCTTGGTCACTTACATGTTGAAGTATTGCTCATTCAATTCTTGGATAAATTCTTCCCATGTCATCTGACTCATATCCTTGCTCAACTCTATTCCTTCTCGCCAGATTCTAGCATCATCCATCAAATAGTAGGAAGCACACTTCACTTTCTCATTCTCAGTTAAACCCATAAAATTAAGTACTAACTCGATAGACTTCAACCATCTTTGAGCAGTTGAACCATTGAATTCCTTAGGCTTCATCCTCTTGAACCGCAGATCCAGAGGCTCATGATTTGTTGCTGCCTAAACACCTCTATTTTGCACTGGTTGTGCAGCCAGTGGATCAATGGGGACTTCCACTATGTTGGCATTAGCTTGCAAATTGTTAATGAGGGTCTGTTGTTCCTGAACTTGCCTCTGATGTTGAACCACCATTTATACTAAATTTGGCTCTGCCGCCGCTTCATTTTCAACTTACCCACGACTCCTTCGTTGGTCTTGATGCAATTGCGCCATAACTTCTGCCAAATTAGGTTCTGCAGCAATCTTATCTTCGGCTTGCACTAGGCCGCTACCACGTCCTTGAACTGCACGTTCTCGTCCGCGTACCATCTTATCTTGGTCGTCTGTTCGTAGCAAATATTGTCAATTAAAGACTTTCTCTCTTTCATTTTTTTTTTTTTAGCATATCGAGTCTGGATTCAAACTTTCCATAAATAGAACATCACCTCACAACTCTTACAGTTCTATTTAAGGAAATTAATTAATTACTTGCTTAAAGAAGTTTGAAGTGGATACGTGGCGATGCATGATAAGAAATAGTAAACCGCTCTGATACCATATCTATAACGACCCTTCACGAACCATTACAGTTGACTTCTTATTTAATCATTCATCTCTTATAAAATTGTGAAAAATTTTAAGCTTGATATAAAAATCTTGACATAATTTAAAACTTTACTTAGATAATTTTAAAAACTCTAGAATATTTTTTTTTGAACTATATCAAAATAACCTTCATAATTGGAATAAATTAAAAAAAAAAAAAAAACTCATTTCATGAAATAAAATTTAAGTCAATATGAATCATCCAATCAAATAATAATAAACTAAAATATCAAACTTTATTTGAAATTAAAAATGTCTATCTTATGATCGTTCCATTTTTCTATCACACATCATCCCGCTTTCGCTCCAAGCTCATTCAAATGCTACATCTTACCCTTTCCTTTATTTGCAACATGAATTAACTTATATAAGTAAGGGCTTAATAAGATACTTAAATCTCACAAACATAAATAAACATTTTTCTTTTATAATCATAAACATCATCATAAATATAAAAATCATTTGAAATCTTTTTAACTTTTAAAATCGTCATATATTGGGACTGACTGTAACAACCAAACTTTTTACGGACTCATGATTTCCTTTGATACAAAGGAAATCTAAGTATGTACTATGTATGTCAATATGAAATGCATGATCTGATTTATCTAAAAATGTCGAGTTCTTATTAGCTATGAGACTCAATGACCGTTTTTTTTTTAGTCGGGTATAAGGCCTTATGGTGAAAAGGCAGAATCATGATTTATGATTTTGCTCTGGCCTATGTATGACAAGGATAATTTAGGACTTAAATAAGACGGTACTACAGTATAATAAGCAATATTAAAATTTTACTATGACCGACTGTCATTACAAATGCAGAGTTAAGAATAAGGACTGGGATCAGTCTAAAATAATCATCAATAATATTTGAAGTAATGAGGACTAAGTAGCTTCAAGTCCTAAGAAAAACCTATATGTAGTCCAGTTAAGTGTAAATAAATTATAGACTGCAGTTTAGTATTACTGTACTGTTAATAGTTAAACAGTATTAATACTATCTGGATTATTAAGGAAATAGACTGCATATTAGGAGGGAGTGTCAAACGAGGCCCTACTTAGAGGCTAAGTCACAATAGATAATTATGTAATTTTGGGAATTTTTGATATTATGGAAAGAATTATGTGGATTAACATAAACAGATTTTTTTTGGCTTAAACCTCCACATGGCTGGCCATTTTGAGGGCTTGGAAGGCAAAATCTTGCATTTTAGGGCCAAATGAGTAATTCAAGAAGAATTTTAGAAAAAAAAAAATAATTGTGGGAAATTATGAAATTTTTACATATAAATAAAGGTTGTTGGTAGAAACTTGAATCATTTAGTTAGTTTCTCAAACTTTTAGTTCCCTTCAAACTTTTTCCTCTCAACCCTTAGAGAGAGAGAGAGAGAGAGAGAAAAAAAAAAAAAAAAAGAGATAGGGTGGCCGGTTGTGGTGTGGAGAAGTAGAGAGCAAAAATTCTCTCATCCCAAGGTCTAGAAGCAATCTTTCCAAGCTTTAGAGGTATTATTCTTGATCCTCTAACTAAGATCTTCATTAAGTTTTAATTGAGGAATTTATGTGTATTTCAAGTATGGGATGTAAGAGCATAAGCTCATGTTTCTTATTTTGCTATATTATGGTTTTTATATGATTGGTTTATACTAGATCTATGCTTAGGTTATCTTGTTTCCTAGCTATAAGCATGGGTTTGATTTTATGCTCTAAGATAAGTTTTAAGGTTGTGAGTGCTCACTATGTATTTGTGATTATGCTCTCACATGTTTAAGCATAGATATTTTATGTATGATGGTTATGTGAATGCTTTGTGTATGTTGGTTAAGAAATTAACCTAAAGACACAATTTGGTAAACAAGAAAGTCATCCATATTGTGTTTATCAAGAACATGAGATAAGTGTATATTTAAATGTTAAGAATGAATCCGACGCGCTGTATATTGATGTAGGCTCACGGCTTCGACCGTTTAAAGTAGGGTGTATGAATTTTTAAACAAAAACCAACAAAATACAAACTGCTGGTTTTTGAAAATAAATTAGACAGTTTTCTGGGAACCGAATTTTGAGCCCCTTAGAGGCCGAATTTGAAAAAAGTTATAACTGTAAAGTTGTAGAAAATAGAAAACCCTAGTGGGTAACATGGACAATTTTGAAAAAAGGGCTTCAAAGGCCACTGTTTTTATCAATTTTCAAAACTAGTCAGTCCAGACACTGTACACGGCTAGTCTCTTTCAAAAGGAAAAACGGGCAAGTTAAAGATAGATTTAAGTTTCAAACAAGAAATTAAAGTTATAGGTTTCGACGAAATCTATAACTTTTGTGAAGAAAACTTTTTTAAATTCTAAATCGATTTAATGATAAAACTGGATTTTCAAAACTGTGTATGGTACAGGAAATTCCTGCACATGTACTTTCAACCAAATTAAAATGCTGTTTTCAAAAGCAGTTTTCAAGGTTTTACAATTTTACGACCCCTGTTAAAAAAGAATTACGGTTTTAAAACAAAATAGTTTTAAAAGGTTTAAATTCATTTGAAATTTCATAAGTGATTTTTAAAAGGCAATCTCAAGTATTAAATCAAGATAATACTTGCTTTATGAAGATAAGGTATTTTTCAAGTAAATAAAGTATTTTCTAAGAAAACAAGGTGTTTTTGAGAAAAAGGGAAATTAAAAAAAAATAGTAGGCCCAAGTTACTTAAAATATGGTAACAATTCTATGACGGATGGTAGTCGGTTTGGAGACCAACTTATTGATCAATGAATATGTTATGGTTTATTGAGTAATGTGGTAGAATGATTCTTACGCCTGGTTTGAAAACAGGATTATAACCTGTTGTCGTGCCTTATTGGGACGATAGACTAAGAGCTTAGGACAACCTATAAGTACAACCACGCTTACATCATATGCAAAAATGTTTTTATTGCTTGGCATGCTTTTCAAAGCTCATGCATTAATGTATGTGATGCATATGTTTTATATTTTATTATTGTTGTATCATGAAAATATGCTCACTAATAATAAATCACATGACAAGAACAAGATTCAAGTTTTCAAGTATGAAATAGATATGGTTCAAGTTTTCAAGTATGTTCAAAACAAGAACAAGTTTTTAAGTATTAAAACAAGTTTTCAAATATTAAAAGTAAGCAAGTTTTCTCGTGTCGTACAGACCTGCCACGAGGGAGGGTTTGGTCCATGGTTTGAGTTGGATTGGACTGCCTGCCCCGACCACTCCATGGCTACGCGCCACGGTACTTACACTCATGTTATGTAAGGGGCCCAAAAATATGTTAACGTAAGAAAGCATAATTGATTTTCTTAAGAAAGCATAATTGGTTAATGCATTCTTTATTGAGATTGTTTTGCGGGAAAAAGAAGTTGTACTTGCTGAGCGAAAGCTCATAACTTATGTTTATGCTGTAGGTAAGCAACCTACTGTGGAGAATGGCATGGCAGGCTGTGAAAACTTTGGGATGGACACCGTTACGCGTTTTGGAAAATATGTTGCGATGGTTCAAATGTTTAGTATTTAGTATGAATTGTAAGATGTGTTAAAAGAGTTTGAAAACCTAATACCTTAATAAGTATATATATGTATGTATGTATGTGTATATATATATATACATATATATATGCAAAGTTTTAAGTTGAGTTTTAAAATGACTTAAAAAAAATTCAGCATTTTTACAAGGATAAGAATAAGTTTAAGTATGATTAAGTAAGAATTAGCGGTCACGTAAGGTGGTCATCACACTGGCGTTGTACCATCATAGCGTGCTAGTCACGAAAGGAGTGGTGTAGCAAATCTCAAACCAACGGTAACAAAAAGTCCGCTCATTGGACAACACCATCATCATCAAGGGTGTACAACGCCATTTTAAAACATGAAAATACATATACATACAATATATACTTTTCATTAAAACGTCATCATAGGAGAAATATTATTTAAGAACATCGTAACATCATCATCATCATCAAAACATATACTTCTCAAATCTTTAATTCATGTTGCAGGTGAGAGTGTATTTACATAAACGCCTTACTTAACTTTTTCAAATTTTCCGATAATGATGAACAATTGAGGTCTTGAGTGCTCGCCTTGAGTTTTTTTTTTTTTTTTTTTTTTTTTTTTTTGGTGCATATGAGAGGAATAGAGAGAGCGAGAGAAAGAGAATGAGAATCACAGTATGTTGGAGAGGGAGACTAGGGAAGTGAGGGAGAGAGAGAGCATGTAAAAAGGAGAATTTTGAATATTATAAAATAAATTGTGAGTAATTTAATCCCAAATTAATTTTGGAATTAATTGGGATTCAATTTTTGGTTTAATTGTCTCTTAATAGGTGGGGAATGGCTATCATTAGGGTGTGAAAACGTGTGGGAGGAAAAGGAAAAAGCTAGGTCAACTTCTAGAATTTCCGCACCTATAATAGCACATAGTAAACTGGTTGGTGACAGTAGGTATCTGATAGTTTACAGGTCTTAAGTTCTTACTCCGATATTGAATTTGCACAAATGAGTAGGCGTAGGAAAGCTTATGAAAATATATAAAAGCTATCTAAATTATAGAAATAATTTTGGACATTTAAAGGTTCATAATTGAGGTGGAAATTTACATCATGTAAAATAGGTCTTTTTCAGACAACATACTTTCCTTTTTTTTTTTTTTTTTTTTTTTTTTTTTCTCTCTCTCTCTCTCTCTTCTTCACGTTTTCAATTTAACATTCCCATTTTTTTCTTCCTTTTGCCTATTGCCATTTATATATGATATATATATTTATTTATATATATGTATATAACTATACAGATCATACTATATATATATTACATAACATACTTAAATTCAAAATATATATAATTAAACTATCATACAAAATTATCAAATCATCATAAAAATTTATCAATTTGACATGAACTTTGTTTTAGCATATCGAGTCCTCGTCGCATCACTTATGAAAAATAACTCAACATAATATTAGAATTAGAAAATTGTTATCTCATCACATTATCCATGTTAATTCTAATGTTAATTTTCTAACGTTATTGTTAGGTAGCATTTACGGCGTTAGAAAAAAAAATGCAAATTTATGAGGAGCAAAAATTGTGTTGTTTTCTTGTGGTAATTTTTATTTTTTGGTTAAATTCTTGTAGTATTGTTCAGAATATGAAGCTGTATATAAAGCATAAAAGGAACGAAGTTGTCGGTCAGCACGCGTAATTAACCTTTGTGCTTTGCCAGTTTTGTGAGAATCTCAAAAGGACTCCTAGCCACTAACAATAATATTTGTTGCACATTTTACTAACAGGTCATACCCATTAATGAGAAACGTATCACCCTAATCTCACTAAATTTACTAAAGATAAAGATACGTGAAGGTGTGATCTCGATCACTCTTCATTAGTACAAATTGATAAAAAAATAAAAAATAAAAATCTTTATATTTAAATCCTCAAAAGAATCACTAGAATTTAAATTTTTGACTATTAATCCATCACGACAATCCGTAATCATTGGACCTTTACACTTCGGTGGTGAATATATCTTCTGCACGTAAATGTGTGATAAATACCAATGTCTTTCTGTATACCACGCGAACGACTCTGACCAATTAGGTTTTGCTGGCACAAAGTACTTGGGTAAAGCTAATTTGTGGTTCAAAATAGGTGACAACTGACAAAGTCTTGCTTGCTTCTTTTTGGTAAAAGGCTTGCTTGATTGATATCCGCCAACCCTTCCCCACTTTCCACTTTATATAAGTTTAAATAGACAGGAATAGAACCGAAATTCTTCCAGCCACAAAATTAAAAAAAATATATACATATATATATACGAGGAGTCACGTATACAACAATGGCGTACATGTGGCAACTCATCCGTGGCCGTTGGATGAAAATTGAAGGACAAGATGAGAGGGAGAGAAAGAGTTGGGATACAATCCAAGAGAGAGAGAGAGTGTTGCTGGGGAGGCCTCCACGCTGCTGCTCGTCCCTGGGATACAATCATTTATCACTTTTGCAACAAGGACGTGGCGACATACTTTCCGTGCAATTTGTATAAAGACAGTTTATGTTAATAATGCGTGGAAACAATTGAACCGAATCATTAATAGCAAGAAAGGTGCAAAGGCAATCAAATTATTCATTTCTATGTGGGAAGAGAAAAATAATAACAAATCGTTTTTATTTTTACTCACAATTACTAAAATCTTTGCTCTTTTATTATTCTATGATGTGATATAAATAAGACGCTAACCTTATACTAAAAAAGAAAATAGATTAGAAAGAGGTTTGTTTGGAAGGCCGTTTGTCAACCAACAAATAGTCGACTCAAGTAGTATTTTGTCAACCCAAAAGATCATATGGGCCGGTTTCCGTACCAATTTCATTTTTACTATTAACTTAACAAAAGTTTCCTCTACTACAAGATTTCATTTGGATCATCAACTTCAATAGCTATTAATTAACTCCAATATAATATGTGTGTTAGTTGGTGATAAAATATTCAAGTTCATTTAAATGTTTTCATCATTTCATTGCAATTCAACTTAAATCTGAATCTAAATTTTCACTTTTTAAAAATTTATATCATTCATATTTTTTTTGTCTTTCTATTCAAATGTTATCTTCAACAAAAAAAAAAAAAAAAAAAAAAAATTATCAAAACACACATTTAATCTAAATATACAATTCAAATACTATTGACTCATTTGGATGAGCTATTGGAATAGCTATTATTGTAAGGATAATAACGTGGTACACTAATCTAATAAAAAAATTAACACTTAAATAGTATCACTTAAGCATAATGACTGAAATTATACACTCCAATAAGTTCTCCGCACCCAATAACATGACTGATTAAGTTCTATTATTAACCCACTAATGCTTGAAGCTTTTCAATGAAATCATCAATGTAAGAAGACTCAAGATCTTTGCTAAGAAGAAGCTCTCTCAACTCGGTCCGGTTGGCCCTGATCGAGATCCCAACCTCACTCTCTTCTTCCATCACTGTTTTAATCCCTTTGCACACACTCTCTCTCGTGAAAAACCCGTCTT
The DNA here is from genome assembly GCA_009761775.1 of Ficus carica. Classification (NCBI taxonomy): domain Eukaryota; kingdom Viridiplantae; phylum Streptophyta; class Magnoliopsida; order Rosales; family Moraceae; genus Ficus; species Ficus carica. Next base: position 14,487,871 of record CM019743.1, read on the forward strand.
CTTCGCCTCTCTCCACTTCAATGCCGGCCTTCAATACGCTGCCGATCAGCCTCGCTTGGAAGATCTGGTCACCTTCGTACGGTATCATCACCAGCTGACATTTACTCACCAACGCCTCCGTCACGGAACCCGACCCGCAATGTGTCACGAAACACCCGACTGAAGGGTGCTCCAATATCAGCCGTTGCTGAATCCACCCGCCCTGAACTACTCCTCTGCTTCCAACTCTGTCTACGAACCCGACCGGCAGTGCTTCTTCGATTGTCTCAGCGCCCTGAGGCGGTTTCAGCGCCGCTAAAAATGGCAGCCCCGATAGCTCAAACCCCAACAACAGCTCTTGGAATTGGTCTTTCTTTAAGATGCATTCGCTTCCAAACGCACAGTAAACTACCGAGCCAGCCTTGAACTGGCTTAGAAAGTTTATCCATTTCGGTTCTAAGCCAGTACTGATTACTGGTGGCTCCGGTATGACCGGCCCTGCGAGCAGAATTGGCTGTCCAGATTGTGTCTCGATAAATTCGAGGAAAGGCCCTTCTATTTCTCTACAACTCTTGATAGCAAAGGCATCGCATTCCGTTGTGCTGATATGAAGACGCTGATAAAGGCTCATGCGATCACTACCGAATTGTGATTGAGAGTTTGAACTCCGAACAAAAAAGCGTGTCTCGTGGAGATGGAGCTTAATTGAAGAATCTGGGAAGCCATGTGGCGGATTCAGCCATGCTTGCTCGGATATAACAGTCTCTTGTTCGTCGACTTTTCTGCCGGCTCGGTAAGCTAATGTCACGGGAGAGATGATTGTGTAATAAACTGTTTTGCAGCCCAATCTGCGTGCCAACTTCGGAATCCAGTAAGCGAAATCGTAGAAGACGATGTCGGGTTTGAGATCTCGCAGGTGAAGCTCACATTCATGCTCTGTGCGGTCCATGGCGGTTGCGACAAGTGGGATTAAAGCGTGAGGCACGTCGGAGGTGGTCTCGGCGCCTGGAGGGAGTCCGTCGATGTGGGGAACGGTGAGAGGGACGAAGGTGATGAGATGTGGGAAACGATTGTAATGCTCAATTTTGCATTGTGTTTTGATGGGAACGAAGAAGGCAATTTTGTGGCCTTTTCTGGCTAATTTGTTGGCGAGGTGGAGGTATGGGGTAAGGTGGCCAAGAGCAAACCAAGGGCACATTGCAATGTGCAAATGAGGCCTGTTCATCTCGGGTTTTTTGTTTTTTGCTTTTTTTTTCCTGACAAAAAAAAAAAAAAAAAGTGAGAGAATAGTGTTAAGCATTAGGAAAGGTTAATAATATTAATTATCTGATAGTTTCAAACTAAAACGAAAATTAAAAGCACGCATAAATCAGAGCTACTAACATGTGATTCCAAAGAAGTAGAATGTTTGTATGGGTAGGAAGCTTGGAGAGGGAAATGGTTAACGATTAGGAAGGAGAACTGTTTCAGACAAGACACTCCTTAAAAACATTACATTACTTGAGTGAGAGGAAATGAGTTTGGGTATGACTTCACACATGTTTGAATTCCGAAAATATTTTCCTTTCTACCGAAACCCATAGCCCCTAAATTTTAATATATATATACACACACACACACACACATGCATATAATTTTATGGTTTGATTAAAATTTGGTTAGTACAGCACAATTATCATAACACAAAGTGTTTGATAGAATGACCAAAACTAAGTGAAATACGAAGAAGAAGAAGACGTACTTGTGAAAGGCAAATTGATCAAGATTTGCATTGATTTTCTACTTTCTTTCCCTCGGTTTGCTGGAGACAGAGATCGAGGAACTTCTTTCGCTTCAATCTTCTATCTTCTGGTACATAAATGTGTGATAAATTCCAATGTCTCTGTGTATATCACACGAACTTGAAGGACTCTGACCAATTAGGTTTTGCTGGCACAAAGTACTTGGGTATAGCTAATTTGTGGTTCAAAATAGGTGACAACTGACATGCTTACTTTTTCTTCTTCTTTTTTCTTTTTCCTTGGGTAAGAGGACCCTTCCACCCTTTCCGCTTTACATACAGAACCATATTATATCTATAAAAACTATATCTATAATTATATTATAAATGTGAAGATCTCTAAATATACTATTTGAAAATTTAGTTAAATTATTTTATTTTTTTATAATGATGTCTTTACCTTGTCTTTACCTTGGTTAAATTATTTTTTATTTTTTCATGATTTTTCTTTTTTTTTTTCTTTAATAACTTTTTAAAATATATTTTTTTATTCTCTTATTTTTATCCTAAAATATCATTAAAAATTTTGATATTTTTGTTTATAAAATAAATATTTAACAATTTTAGTATCTATTTACTCCATACATAAAAATACGTGATTTTAATTTATATATATATATATATATATAGCACATTGTCACTTTTGCAACGAGGATGTGGGCCGTGGCTACATATACTTTCCATACAATTTGTTTGAAGACACTTTATGTTAATAATGCGTGGGAACAATCGAACTGAATCTTTAATAGCGATAAAGGTGCAAAGGCAATCAGATTATTTATCTCTATGAGGATGGAGAAAAATAAATAAATCGTTTTTATTTTTACTCACAAATACTAAAACCTTTGCTCCTTTTTTTTTATTTTAAATTTTATGATGTGACATGAATAAATCGCTAACCTTATACTAAAATGGAAAATAGCTTACAAAGAGGTTCGGCTGGTAGGGCCGTTTGCCAACCAACAAATAGTGAACTCAAGTAGTATTACAAGGATGAAAATACTTGTAAAATATCGATATTTGTGAAAATATCGGTACTTAAATTTTACGAAATATATATCGATGGAAATTGATGTAAAATATGAAAATTCATTTAAAATATTAAATTTTTAAATAAAACTTAACGAAACTCTAAAATAGTTAATAATACATAAATTATTTGAAAACTCAATTAAATATTAAGTATTTGACAAATTTACATGGTAATAATGGAGTGAAATATAGTAAACGATAAGTTGACGTTCACCAACTAAGTAAAATCATTAAAACGTAACATAATATAGGTATATTACCTTCATTGTTTCATCCATGGTAAGAAAACATTCATATTTAAATAGCTTTTAAAATGTTCGAAATTATTTACAATATCTTATTAGTGTAAACAACATCGATACCAATATAATATGATATTTGAGTATTTATTTTATATAATTTTGGATATGCTATATCTCTCTTAATCTCTACTATCTATTCATAAATTTAAAAAAAAAATTGTGCGTGAATTAAAAAAATCATGAATTTTATGTTAAAAGATAAAAAATTATATTACGATTAATATTTTATGGATATTTCATGGATATTTCTAAAAATTTTGACAATAGTTTGTCATTTACTACAACACTTTTCACATAAAATCGATATTTCCGTAAAAAATCAATATTTACGGAAATTTCTATGGAAATTTTGCGGATATTCTGTAGAAAAGAAATGGCACATATTAGTATTTCCAAAATACAAAAATTTCCGTAGAAATATCAGTGAAAATGTCGATTTTTCAATCCTTGATATTTTGTTAACCCAAACGATCGTAGGGACCGGTTTCCCTACTAGGTTCCAGCAGATGAGCTAAAATCTTGAGTAAGAACATTTTTGTGAGAACTTTGAATATAGATTGCATTAAAAATTAATTCATTTTTATTTTTTAACTTATCAAAAGTTTTGTCGACTATAAGGGATCCGTTTGGATCATCAACTCCAATAACTATTAATTAACTCCAATACAATGTGTGTTGGTTGATGGTGAAACATTTAAGTAAAAATGTTTTCACTATTTCACTACAAATCAACTCGAATCCAAATTCAAATTTTTTCTTTATAGAAATCCATACTACTCATATTTTTCTATCTTTCTATTCAAATGTTATATTCAACAAAAAAAGTGTTTAAAGTATTCAAACACACTTTTAGTTTAAAATACACAATTCAAATACTATTGGCCTGTTTGCATGAGCTATTGAAATAGCAATTATTGTACTCAAATGCAAAATAAGCGTTTGGTTGGGTCACACCACCAACAAGGATTTTTTGATCTTGTACTCACTTCTTCTTATGCAGAGATGAGTATGGGGCTGGAGATTATTCTGAGGGACAGGGATGAGGACAGAAAAGCATTACTCGACCTCGTTTCATTATCATCCCTATTTCTCACTCAACAACATTACGATTCGTCCCAATTGGGTCGAGCCCGTTGAGTTTGAACGGCTGCTAGGGACCCAAAAGTATTCCAGTTGTCTTGCACCGCTCAGTCCCTTCCCCCGACAACATTTCATTCTTCTAAAAACCAACAAGCTTGCAAGATCTTCAAGAAGTGACATCCTCCAACGGAGTCCAATGCTCGTTTGAACTACATAGTTTATAATAGAGTCAGATGCAGAATTGATATTACTAATTGATTATGCCACCGGCGAACATAAAATTTCGCACTCACAATCATTTTTTTACCAAGCACTACCTCCTAGACGCGTCCAAATTTACAATGCATACAAATCTATTCATGTAAAAAGTCTTTTACATATTGTTCAGCTGATCAAGTCCATTGATTCAACAAGAGACTAGCTAGCTAGAAAATTCTACATTCTTAGTTAACCGATTCAAGCATGAAGCTTCTTAGTGAAATCATCAATACAAGATGACTCTAGATCTTTGTTGAGAAGCTGTTCACGCAACTTGTCACAGTTGGTTCTAACCTCTTTTCCAACCTTGCTATAGTTTTCTTCCATCACTGTCCTTGTCGCTTCGCACATACTTTCTCTAGTGAAGAACCCGTCTTCCTCGCTTCTCTCCACTTCGACCCCAGCCTTCAGTCGGTTTCCAATCAGCCTCGCACTGAAAATGTGATCACCTTCGTACGGAATCATCACCAGTTGACATTTACTCATCACCAATCCCTCCATTAAAGAACCTGACCCGCAATGCGTAACATAGCACCCGACAGATGGGTGCTCCAATACGAGGTTTTTATCTTTAATTTAAAAACTAAACGAAAAAAAAAGACTCTCTATTCCCCACGAAAAAATAACTCCCTTCTCCGCGAATCACGATCATGCAGTTCAACCTTTCCTCTATACTCGGTTCCCACAAAACCACAAGCACGGATGGAATATCCCATCCAAGGGTATTTCCTTCTCTTCTTAATGATTTTCCCTCCCTCAAATTTTCCCCTTTTATTTTTTCCTTCCTCAAATTTACTCTCTCAATAATCTAGGGTTTGAACTAAAAGGCCACCAACTTCTCAGGATTTTGGAAATTTTGATTCTTGATTATTCATTAATGGAATTGCAGTATTTTAATAAGGGTTTACTGGTTTAGCATGTTTAATTGAAGTTGGGAAATTGAAATTGCTTTGGTCTAGAGCGGTTTTGGAGATTATAGTTATCAACTGGTCAATTGAGCATAAAGAAATTGTTGAAGATTATTAAGCAGTAAGTTCTTAGTTCACAATTGCAGCCAGTCCTTTTTTTTTTTTTTTGTTACTACATTATGTATACTTATTTTTGGATCTTATATGTTAATTTTGTCATTGTTAAGGACAACTAGATTTTGTGAACAGAGCTGTGATGACATGCATTAAATTTTCGATTTAGAGTTAAAAACTTTATATAAAAAGGTTGTATTCTCGAAACTCCTTAACCCAGCCCTGCTTCTCGATCTTTTAAGGCTCTTGAGTTGTAACTTACCTTATACCTTAATATTCATGCGTCAAGAGGCAGAGGGACATATGTATTACACTAGTTTCTGTTGTATAATGAATGTCCCACTATTTCTTTCCAATTGTACGGTATGTTCGCCTCTCTTTTTCCTTTATTAATGAAATACTCCAGAAACAAATTAGTTATTATAAAAAAAATAATAATAAATAAATAAATAAATAAAAAAGCAGAGATGAGGTCAGGTCAAACATATAAATCTGTATATTGATTTAGTGATTTTCTATACCTTAGTTAAGTTATTTTCTGGTTTAATGCAGTAAACTATCAACTAAGCACAAAGCCATGTTGGAGATTATATATGCAAATCAATGTCTTATTTTTAGTTTGCTTTAGCTATTTTTGTTTGTACTTTAATTTTTTTGTATTTATTGTTCCTATTTGTATGGTATTTAACTTATTGTCAATCATAACTCTGAGATTGATTGGATTGTTCTCACTGAGAGTTGGTAATGGCTTATCTATTAGTGTTTTTGTTATTGACTTTGTGCAACTAGTAGAGGAAAGAGAGAATATGATCATGGTTGTAATGGTATTCTCTCTCTCTCCTTTTTTTTTTAATTTTTTTTAATTTTGTCTTTACATGCATTTGTACGAGTCATAAGCTTTTAACTGTTTTTTTTTTTTTTTTTTTTTTTTTGGGTGATAATTTTGTTTTGTTATTGCATTGAGTTTTTGGAATTCCAGTGCAGGGATGAAGTTGATCTTGATACCGTTTCTACTTTGAGATTGATTGGATTGTTCACACTGAGAGTTGACTCCAAAGGTGACCATTACTGATTTTTCTACTCTTTCTTTTCCATCAAAGTGAGTCACTCCCTTGAAGTACTTTGTAATTGCTTAGTCACTTCTATTAATTGTCATGCAGTGATCATTTTTTATTTTAGTTGACATGTTTTGTTTTTAATAAATTTTCCTTTTCATTTGCAGATTTATTCTTCAAGCTCTACACAATGAACCAAAACTAAGCTTTAAGACTGAGGTAGAGCTTGAAGTATATTGTGTAGAGCTTGAAGCACATGACATTCCATTACGGTGAAGATAATAAATACAAAGCTTTCTTTTCTGGCTTGGCTGAATTGTGGACTTTTTTACTATAAGCTTTTTGAAGGGCTATTTCACCTTATATTCGGAAGACAATTTGGTTGAAAGAGATGTATTATAGATATATATAAGCATTGTTGTGGGTGTTTGTACTTTCATGCTTTGATATTCTAGCCATGTATATATTTTGGATTCCTTACTATCGGTGGCAAATCATGTTACTCTTTTGGAACTTTTTGTAAATGGGGAAATTCTTGTAAATTACTTATTCAATTGATAAAAATTTAATTATTATAAAATTCAGAGTTCAAATTTACTGAAAAAAGGTGCTATCAAAAACTTACTTCGGTCAAATTTTACAATATTAAAAATGACTAATTGGTAATATTAAATAACATAAACATTGAAATATTAAGTTCCGTAGCATTGGAAAAATGCTATAAAGCCAGTTTCTTAGCACAAGAAAATGCTATAACAATTTTATTCGTAGCACTTTAAAATTGCTATTAAATCCACCGACTTTTAATAACATGAGCTAACATGGCGTTTGATAAAATGCTATAGAATAGTATTGATAGCTTTTTAACACGCTATGAAAAGGCTTATTGTTTTAGTGATGATAAGCGGGAATAGAGGGGGAGGAACGTCGGAGGTTCTCTTGGCGCCAGACGGGAGGCCATCGACATGAGCGATGGTGAGAGGAACAAAGGTAATGAGATGTGGAAAGTGATTCAAATGTTGCAGCTTGTGTTGTGTTTTGTTGGGGACGAAGAAGGAGATTTTGTGGCCTTTTCTGGCTAGTTTGTTGGTGATGTGGAGGTAAGGAGTAATGGCCAAAAGCAAACCAAGGGCACATTGCAATGTTCAAAGAAGAAGAATCATGTCCCTCCATTTTATTTTTCTTTTTTCTTGTGAATTTAAGATCAGTACAAATGTTACTAAAAGAAACGTGGTAGAGTGCCTAGTTGTTTGCTAATTGAAGGAAAAATTGGAAATTGAGGAATAAGGAGAAGATCAAATGATGGATGTTTGATGGGAATTTTTATAACCTAAGATGATTATATGATATAATCAGTTAATCAAGCTAGGAAGCCAAAAACAAGTTAAAGAAGCAGAATGAGCATTCACACTAGTCAAATAAAAAAAGCAATCCAATAACAAGCATGTATTTTGCCATCTTCAAATAGGCCCAGAGATGATGAAAAGATATCGACTCCTAAAATCCTCGCGTCTACAGAGAAGAATGCTAATTATGCACTTGCTCATAAAGAAGTAGAGTTCATGATTTTAAGATCTTGCGAGAAATTGACAAAGCTCAATAATTTGTAAAGAAATAAATTGTTAATTCTGAAAAAGAAAAGTGCCTATAAACTTTGTGTTTGAAAGGAAAAAGATTTAAAGATATACAAATGAAATCACTTTTTGGTAGGGTTTATTTACCTTTCTAAGTTGTTATTTTTCTTGTTTTATTCATTTTTGTTTGGTTTACTATTAAGGCTGGATTCTGAACTTCTTATTTTTCTCTCTATTTTTTTTCTTTCAATTTAATAAAATTAAGTGGGGGAGTTAGCTTCTCCTTTCCACTTACATTAAAAAAAAAGTCACAACAGAAGAAACAAGTTGTCGGTATGCACCTCATGATTAACGTTAATTGTTTTTTAGTTTAATGATCTATCTTATAAGGTTCTTATTAATTAATTAATTAGTTATGTGGGAGTAGGTGATAATTGTTTAGGTAGCTCCTCTATTAACATCACCACTATGGGAAGGATGATCAACTTGTATTATTTTACTGATAAGATTATGATGGTGGCTACTTGTTAAATTAAAATTGCTAATTCTGAAAAAGAAAAGTGCCTATAAACTTTGTGTTCGAAAGGGAAAAGGTTTAAAGATATACAAATGAAACCATTTTTTGGTCGGTTTCATTTACCTTTCTAAGGTGTTATTTTTATTGTTTTATTTATTTTTGTTTGGTTTACCATTAAGGTTGAATTCTGAATTTCTTATTTTTCTTTCTATTTTTTTTTTCTTTCATTTTAATAAAATTAAGTGGGGGAGTTAGCTTCTCCTTTCCATTTACATTAAAAAAAAAAAAAAAAAGTCACAACAGAAGAAACAAGCTGTCGGTATGCACCTCGTGATTAACATTAATTGTTTTTTAGTTCAATGATCTATCTTATAAGGTTCTTATTAATTTATTAATTAGTTATGTGGGAGTAGTTGATAATTGTTTAGTTATAGCTCCTCTATTAACATCGCCACTATGGGAAGGAAGATCAACTTGTATTATTTTACTGATAAGATTATGATGGTGGCTACTTGTTAAATTATTGCTAATTTTGAAAAAGAAAAGTGTCTATAAACTTTGTGTTCGAAAGGGAAAAGATTTAAAGATATACAAATAAAACCACTTTTTGGTAGGGTTCATTTACCTTTCTAAGGTGTTATTTTATTGTTTTATTTATTTTTGTTTGGTTTACCATTAAGGCTGGATTCTGAACTTCTTATTTTTCTTTTAATTTTTTTCTTTCATTTTTATAAAATTAAGTGGGGGAGTTAGCTTCTCCTTTCCATTTACATTAAAAAAACAAAAACAAAAACAAAAAAAAGTTACAACAGAAGAAACAAGCTGTCGGTATGCACCTCGTGATTAACGTTAATTGTTTTTTAGTTTAATGATCTATCTTATAAGTAGTTGTAAGGTTCTTATTAATTAATTAATTAGTTATGTGGGAGTAGGTGACAACTGTTTAGGTAGATCCTCTATTAACATCACCACTATGGGAAGAATGATCAACTTGTATTATTTTACTGATAAGATTATGATGGTGGCTACTTGTTAAACTATAATGGTGACCTATAAAAAAAATAAAAATAAATATTAAAGATGATCTGTAAAGTAGAAAATTAAACACTTATGATCGTTAATGTTCCTTATTTAACTCAATCATTAAGGTATTTTTTTTAACTTGACAATGAGAGAATTCAAACTATATATTTTATAATGAAAATGGATTTGAATGATATAAAATTACTGTTATATTATACTTGTAACCACGCTCAACTATAAAGTTCAGATTTATAAAAATACGATTTTATAGTCCATATAACGGTTTCATATAAATTGTATGAGAATAAAACATATGTTATATATTTTCTTTTGCTATGAAATGATATGAATCATGTGCAATTGATGTCTAACTCAAAAGCATAGATTTTTAATAGAAATAAAGGTCTGTAGCATTTTCGTTTTTTGTTTTACTAGTACGGGCGTGCAATCACTAAAACAAATTCTTACATATGAAACTACTCACAAAAATGAATAGGCAAAATTCCTACATTTGAAACTACATATGAAACTACTCACAATAATTACTACAAACATTGTTGAAAATAATGAATAGGCAAAATTCTTGTTGTATTCAGTATTCAAAACGGCCCTAATTCTATATTAAGGCCCATTTAGGTGAACATCTAAATATGATATTTTAAATATTGTATTGAAAATATGTATTTGGAAGAAAATTTTTAAAAAAATTATGTTATATAAAAAATAATAATGTAAAATTTTGAAATGTATTTAGAAAAAAAAATATAAAATGGATATTATCTTATTTATCTCATCGTTATAAGTATTTTGATATAAAAATTATTTTATTTCGATTTAAAATAAAAAAATTATCAATTTTTAAAATTTAAGTTTTTTACAAATAGAAAATAGGGAAAATTATAGAATTATGATTTTAAAATTCAACCGGAGATTTCACCTTGTTATTTGAGCTGTGAACCTCTGTGGGGCCACGCACCTTTGCTTTCGTGGGTTTTCACAAACCACTTGGATAAGAAAATAATAAAAAAATTGAGAGACCCACCACACGGTAAGTATCATATGGGAGGGGATCATTACCGTTTCACGGGTTTTCACAAACCACTTGGACAAGAAAAGAATAAAACAAATTGAGGGACCCACCACACAGTAAGTAATCATATGGGAGAGGATCAATTATTGTTAAATTTATTGACAGATGTCTGTTTTATTAGTATTTTAATAGATGATAGTTATCGTTAATATCAAGGGATGTTTAGAACAAATTTTAAAATTATAATCTAATTTTAAAATAAAAAACAGAAAAATCCAAAAATGCCCTCATAACTGTTTCCTTACCCCAGACCAGCCAAACGTCGCCGGCGCCGCCTCCATCTACTTCGACCTCGTTCTTGGACGGCGTGCCGCTGTCGTCGCCGTCTGAAGACTACTGGTTGCAGAGGAGCAGACGAAGATCGCGAGGCCCAAATCGCGATATCACCCACTGCTGCTCGAGAAGATCTCCGGCCCTTCCTCGCCTGAAGCTTCGTCTTCGGCAAAGGTTTCCTCTGCAACAGCGGCTGTTGTAATTTTAGTTCTTCGTCGTTTCCGGCAGCAGAAACTTGGTTCACGATCGCGATCTCCCATTACGAAAACAACCTCGCACGAATCGCGATCCAACCTCCGGAGATGCCCCGAGCTGTCGCCTTCTCCGGCGAAATAGTGGTCGTCGGCGCCCCGAACGTCAATGGATCTGAAATCACGTGTGACTTCACATCATATTATTGTATAAATTTACATACATATTAGTTAATGGTACTCGAATATTTATCGATTTATAATTATCATTATTTTAATTATATGATATAAATCGGATAAATATAATAAATTGAGTAGTTTATTAAAAAAATTTAATGATAATTAATGAACATAAAACTTAAAGAGCTTGATTTGAATGTGAGACTAACTAATAACCCCTTCCAAAAACTTAACGCTATCGATAAAATATAAATCCTTCGTCAATTGTCAAATTGAGTAAATTTTTGTATAATAATTTATCAATCTCATTTTATCTTGTTACTAGTTAAACTAAGAGGGAGTTTAAATTTTTTGTTTTTTGTTTTTTTTGTTTTTGTTACTTGAGATGACAAGAATGAAAAAATTGAACTCGAAAATTGTTTAAATTCTAGAAGGGACCACAGCATCCTATGTATTTTTCTATAATATGATTAGATTAAAAAAAATTACAATATTTTATAAATATGTGAGTCAACAATCCAGATCTAGTCCTTTCAAAAAAAAAAAATCATAAATCTAGTGCTATGTTTTTCTAGTTGAACAAATTTTACGTTTTACAGTAATTTGATAAACAATAAATCTAATTGCTTTAAAAAATAAATATAAATATGGTTTCTTTTGGGTATTATAATATAATTGATGATGGAGCGTTATATACAATAAGGGATAAATAGGTGAATGCGTAAAGAACATATATTGAAAAAAAATGTCACAATCGAATATTTGTTCTCATAATTACTGATTAGAATTGAGTTAATATTGTATTTGAAAACTATTATTTATTTTATATTATTAAAAATATTATTTTGATTATTAAAATATATTTAATTATATTTAAAAGGTTAGCATGTTGCTTAATCTATAATAATAAGTTACATAAAACGTCATATCATCAACTTTAATTAAATAACACTTTTTTTTATATATAATTTTATCAGTAACCATCCATTGTTACATAAAAAGAGTAACCAATGAAACTACATTCATTACTGTATATATTTACCATGTAACAATAAAGATTCGTTTGGCTCGCCATCTTAACTCCAACTAAACTGTACTTTTTCATATCAATTTTTGTCTTTTTTGTAAAGTTAACAAAATTATAACTAGTTTTTGAAAAGTCAGTAAACTTGTCCCCCCTACCAACCCCCCCCCCCCCCCCCCCGGGCGATTCTAGGCCCCACCGGCCGGAAAGCCCAAGCCCCCCCCCCCCTCCTCAGCGAGCTCGTGCCCACACACCCCCCCCCCCCCCCCGGAGCGACAAACCCCCAACGAGGAATGAACTCCCTCTCTGCCGTTCTCCAATCATGTCGAGCTCCCCCCTTGTCGGATCCGGGCTTGCCAAACTGAAGACCTCCAACCCCCACCAGCCGGCAAGCCCAGGGCCCCCCCCCCCCCCCCCAACAAATTGCACAAGCCATTTCAGTAGAGAGAGAGTGGGGGTGGGGAAGGGTTGGGGAAGGGGGGAGGAGAGAGATGGATTTTTATTTTTATTTTTGTCAAACTAATTAGTGTTATATTACTAAAATACCCTTTTAAATTATATCACATGCTTTGCACATGATTCATTCAGTTAGAAATTTAACAGACTTGGACGGAAATTACTATAATTGCCAACATTTAGAGAGTTTGGGGTTATCTTGATCAAAATTTTTTTAAAAAAAAACATGGATCAAATCGTTACCTTTTCAATAATTTAGGAACTATTTAGGCCAATTACTCACTAGAAAATACCGTATTTCCTTAGAAATATATTTTTTTAAAATACAGTACTTCATAAGACTTCTTAGTAAATAAATGACTACTAGAAAATATTCAATGAAAATCTTGAAATCTAGTAAATACCGTATTTATTAGGAAATACCGTATTTCCTTATAAATAAATAAAAAATATATATACAGTACTTGACAAATCTTCTTGGTAAATAAATGACTAGACTACTAGAAAATATTCCATGAAAATCATGAAATTATCTTAAAAAATAAAATCCAAGCTTTACTGGGAAATGTCATATGTATTAGGAAATACCATATTTCCTTGGAAATAAAATAAATAATAATAAAGTGGTTATTCATCTTCTTTGGTGGATAAATGACTACTGATTACCATGAAAATCTTGAAATTATCCCAAAGTAGAAAATCCTATTATCTCCTCTTGCTCCTCACTATTGTAGCCCACCCCTATGCAACCATCGCTAATAACCAAATAATAGATCTGCCGAAGAAGAACAACCACCCCTGTGCAACGTTCGCCAGCCTCGCGATTGTTGACAGATATACCGGAGTCGGAGATCGCGAGATGTCCACGCCACCGTCACGGCATCCACCAGCACGATCCGGTCCAACAGTAAAGCGAGAGAGAGAGACAACTACGCAGGGGAAGAGGGAGAGGCAGTAGTAGTAAATCGTGGTCGTCTTCTCCACCGTCATCGCGACGGTCTCTCCACTGTCATCACGACATCCGCCGGCGCAAGTACTCTCGGTAACGAAAGAGAGAAAGAGAGGAGATGAGACAGATAGATGCAGTGGAAGAGAGAGAGAGATAGGAGAGATGGGTAAAATTGGAAACACATTAAAAAATATATTATAAACTTTATTGATACTTGTAAAGTACGTTATATGCTATAATTTCTATAAAAAAACAAAACAAAACAAAACAAAACAAACAAAAAAACGAAAAAAAAATTAGAAACAAGAGACGTAACCACGTTTGAGTCTGGAAGTTTTCTATTGTCTTCTCTTCTTCCGAGTTCAGCCAAATAACTTCAAACTTTTTCCAACCCCATTGAGACTAGCTCATGGACAGAATACAGGGCTCAGAGTCTTAGGTTTAAATGTAAAATTTGAGAGGTTTTCTTTTAGCAAGTAAAAACATGGATTCATAATAGTGGATACCAATATAATTCCATAAAATTGAAAAGTAAATTACAAGAAAAACTACAAACTGAAAGAAAAAAAAATATATATATCTTGAAACATTAAACCTTAAACAAGCAAAGTCTTAAGCTTCTGACTAAAATCATCAACGTAAAACGACTCAAGGTCTTTCCTTAGAAGAAGCTCTCGATACTTTACACGGTTGGCTTTGATCTTTCTCCCAATTTCACTGTCGTTTTCTTCCATGACTGCCCTAACCGCTTTGCGCACACTCTCTCTTGTAAAGAACCCGTCTTCCTCAGCTCTCTCCACTTCAACCCCAGCCTCCAAAACCTTCCCTATGAGCCTCGCCTGAAAAAAATGATCACCTTCATGAGGTATCATTACCAGCTCACATTTACTCAGCAGCCCCTCCATTACAGAACCCGATCCGCAGTGCGTCACAAAACACCCAACACTAGGGTGCTCCAATATCAACCTCTGTTGAATCCACCCACCATGAACCACTCCTCTTTCTCCAACTCTCTCTCCGAACCCCTCCGGCAACGCTTCTTCCACGGTCTCAGAGCCATGAGGCGGCTTCAGCACCGCCAAGAACGGTGACCCCGAAAGCTCAAACCCCAAAAGAAGCTCTTGGAATTGATCTTTTGTTAACGTCCACTCACTCCCCGACGCGCAGTATATCACCGAACCAGCCTTGAAGCTGCCCAGAAAATTCACCCATTTTTCATCTAGATTAGTACTCACCGGCGGCTCTGGTATGACCGGGCCGGCGAGCAGCAATGGCTTCCGGAACTTTCTCTCGAGATACTCTATGAAAGGACCTTCAATTTCCCTACATGCCTTGAACGCAAGAGCATCACTATCCTTTAGGCTAATATTAAGGCGATGGAGTAAGCTGATCCTGCCGGTACCACCGCCGCTGCCAGATGGTGGAGGCTTCGATTTCACGACAAATAGTCGTGTCTCGTGGAGGTGGAGATTCATGGCCGACGATTCGGGGAAGTCCGGCGGTGAATGCAAAAAGGTTTGTTCAGATATTTGGCTATCTTCGTCGTCAAAATCTACCCTACCGTAACTGTAACCTACTGTCAACGGACTGATGATGCAATAGAAGACGGTTCTGATGCCCAAAGGGCGTGCCAACTTGGGTATCCAGTGAGCGAAATCGAAGAAGACGATGTCGGGTTTGAGATTACGTAGGAGAATTTCAACGTCAGGTTCTGTTCTTTCCATGGCAGCCGTGATGAGCGGGAATAACTGAGGGTTAGGCACGTCGGAGGTGGTCTCGGCGCCCGAAGGGAGACCGTCGACGTGAGGAACGGCGATGGGGATGAAGGTGATGAGATGCGGAGAGCGGTTGAAATGATCGATTTTGGATTGTGTTTTGGTTGGGATGAAGAAGGAGATTTTGTGGCCTTTTTGTGCTAGTTTGTTGGAGACATGAAGAAATGGAGTGATATGGCCAAGAGCAAACCAGGGAAACATTGCGATGTGCAGAGTTGAAACATCTTCCATGTTTGTCTTCCTGCGAAAAAAATGATTAGTGGACAATTTAATGGTTGGTATATATATGTATATATATCAGGGTATTCAAAAGTATTATACACAAGCCAGACAAGTAATCTTACTATTAAGATCAAGTGAAAAACTTACCACAAGCTTATAGTGTGTTTTGATTGAATGTTTTGATTCTCAATCAAAGAACGGTAGAAATAGCAAAACAAGGAAGAAAGCAATTTTTTTTTTTTTTTTTTTTTTTTGAGGGGAGGAGAAACTGATGTTTTACTCGTTAAATTATATTTTCAACAACTAATATGATTGGAGAAGTTCTGTAGTGGGTATATGATCATAAATTAAATTATTAAAAAATTAATTCAACAGCTTAAAAAATTCCTAAGGTCCTATCTTAAAAAGATCATTTTAAATTTCCGTTTTGAATTTTAGGATATAATGAACATCGAGAAAAAAATAATACATAAATAAACATGTTTAACACAAAAACTTTAAGAAAAAAAAAAGGGTAATAATGGTAGTACCTTTATTTTACCATATTGCTAGGTATAAATAATTGATTAGTGTACGTTTGAGTCACTTTTGAAGATGGTGTTTTAGATGTTGAAGATACCTTGAGTTTTTTGAAATGTGTATTTAGTAAAAATGAACTGTTTTGAGTGAAAAAATGTAAAAATTTGAAATGTGTTTGGAAAAAAAATAGCAATATGAATGTTGTTTTGTTCCTCTCGAAATTTGATTTAATTTGAAAAAAAAAATCAAATTTTAACTTAAAATGATAAAATTATGAACTTTTAAAATTTGAATTTTTTTAACAATATTTAAAAAAGTAAACAGTAAAATTAAAAGAAAATGACAAAACTTTTCGAAAACACTTTTTAAAGTATCCCAAAACATCCCCTAGCTATTGGACTAATTCTTTTACTTGTGCTCCTTTTCTTTAGTAATTAAAATATAATTAGTGCAGTTCAATTTTCAATAAGAAAAGCAATTGATAGAAGGAATAACCAAAACTAAGTTGAAATGAGAAGAACAATATGAAGACGTACTTGTGACGGCTCTTGATTAATTAGATCTGAAGTGATTTCTACTTTCTCTTCTGCTGTTTGTCAGGGACAAAGATAGAGAGGTATGCGATCTTCAAATCCTACCTACCAAATAAAAACCGTTCATTTTATTCAACCCAAACAGAAGAGATTCTCTTAAGGGGGAAAAAAAAGGACCGTTTGGTCGAAAAGAAAGTATAGGAAACACTGGTTGGCATAAATGTGTGATTGACAGTTTGGGGGGTCCTCTAAAGACGTATTTGACTCTGATCTTCAAATCACGTTTGGTGTGATATTTAGGATCCGTTTGGTGAATGAGTTTGACTTGAAAATTTTAAGTTTGAGTTGAAAATTTTTGTTGACTTTTCAGAAAAGACAAACTTTTTCAGGAAAAAACAAAAAAAATTTCAGAAAAAGACAAAAACTGAAATGAAAATTTTAAGTTTGAGATGGAATGCCAAACGAGGCATTAATTTCTAATAATTTCCAATTATCTTCTTAACAAAATAAACATCCCGAAAAATTCATTTTTCTAAATATTCATGAACTTAACACAAAACCCCGAACCTATTTTGATTAAAACTTTTTACCCTGAATATAACTTTGCAAAACTTACCTGATTTCCAATAATGCATCTCTAAAATTACATCTTCAAAACCTCTCACAAACGAGCTCTAAAGATGTTGATGTCGTGATCTACTCCGACCTCATAGTCCTATTTCCGATGGTAACCCAGCCACGTGGAGGTAGAATTACCCGTTCACCCGGACCGAACGCTAGTGACCCGACTTGGCCCGACCAGAGACCCCTTCTCGGATGACATTGCTACCTGACCAGATTTTACCACCTCATCGAGGTGTACCGCATACCCGGGATGGATTGTACTCGGAGACGACTTTGTTTCTCCGAATACCCTGCCCCGGGGAATGACACCCTTGACCGGTAGAGGTCCCTTGGAATTACACTCCATCTACTACCTAACATCTGACACAAGTCCTATCACTGTGCACATCAACAGTCGACTTCCCCCACCTACTACTGCACAACGTCACGTCGCCACCGGCCACCACCTGCCCTGACTGGGGCTACCCTTGCTGGCGTTGGCGGCAGGCCACCCTATTGTCCCATGTACCGAGTCTGGGACACGTGGTATCAGTCCATTGGACCAATAGAACTTGCAAGCCTAATGCCTACTCGCCCACCAGGAGCTCTAGATAGCCGACCCGACTGGGTCACCCGAGCGCTCCGAACCGCTAGAGGTGCCTATAAATAAAGGACGAACCCACAAATTCAAGTATGGTCATTTTTTCCTTGTCGAAACTATGCCTCTTCCCTTGCTCATCAGTACCCTTGCTGACTTAGGCATCGGAGTGCCCACGGCAGACACCACACCAGTGTCCCAATCACTTCGAGGTGCTTCCCCTTTTGCAGGTGATCGACGGCGGAGCGACCGGCCAGACCTGATCGGACCACCCGATCACATTGGGTGTTGCTGCCGGAGGCTTTTTCGGCATCAATATTTTGGCGCTAGAAGGAGGGCTTCCGCCTTTCCAGCAACAACAACTGAAATTCACCCTCGCTTCCCGACCTCCCGACTACTCTAGCCATGGACAAGCGAGACAACCAGGATATCCAGGACCTCGACAATCCATCTTCAACCGGATCACAGAGCACCCGGCGACCTCCGCGTTGGAGGGGTGCTTAAGCATAGCGCAAGCCCACGCAAACGGAGATCCTCACAGAGAACGTTAGAAACCTGACCGAGGTAGTCAGGGCACTCGTGGACAGAGAAGCGTAATGTATAACTCCCACTAGTACAGCAGGAGGCCGCCGAGTCAACGCCGACCAGGCCAGCCGACCACAGAATCCTTCGCCCACCGGTGACCGGAGGAGTGATCGCTCCAACCGGGAGAGCCTCGAACGGCAACAGCGAGACGGAAACGAAGAACCGGGTAGGGTGCGCTCGAGAAGCCGTCACACTCAGGCCACCCGCTCGGGAGCGACCGAGTCGTTGGTAGACACGAGAAACCACCCGAACAGCAACCAGAGAGAGGCCATGAACGTGCGAAGGAATACAACCTCCGTGTTCGATCGCCTAGGAAAACCAGGGGTCCATCGACACTTAGCCCAAGAACGCTCCGTTGATAAGCCGACGAAGGAGGAGAATAACAACCAAAGCAAGCTGGATCACCTCCAGCGGTAGCTCAACCAGCTCGTGGGCTAGCAATACGGGCTGGAGCAGGTCGGGGCGGTCGATTCGCCTTTTACCCTGGCTATCTTGACATCGCCTTACTCGGCTGGGTTCAAGATGCCATCTGTGGCATCCTACGATGGCACCACGAACTCAGACGAGCACCTCGAGAACTACTAACCATACATGTTGATTCAGAACGCCAATGAGGCTGCCATTTACATGTCTTTCTGCCTGACCCTAACTGGAGCTGCCCGGCAATGGTATAGAAGGTTGGGTCTCGGATCGATCGGCTGCTTCAAACAACTGGCGGATGCCTTCGCGGCCATATTCCTGGGTTCAAAGACCAGGAAATTAGAGGCGTCCCACCTGTTCGGTATAGAGCAAGGCGAAGCCGAAACACTCAAAAAGTATCTCGAGCGCTTCGACAAAGCCGTAGTGCAAGTCGAGAGTTGCTTAGACGACACCTTGATACAGGCGTTCCGAGAAGGTGTCAAAGACAATCGACTCGTCTGGACGCTCGCCTACGACAAGCCACCCACCTTTGCGCACCTGAAAGGGATCACCTGGAGGCATGCCGAGGCAGACGAGTACGTCAGAGGGCGAGGAGTGGTAGCTGGAGAGCAATCCTGGCTTCCCGGAAGGAAGCCGGAAAGAAATCCATCCGATCAGAGCTGACCAGAGAATGGAAAGGCTGTGGTCATAGATGCCAGGACTGAGACCGCTCCCGGTCCGAAAACGCCGGCGGGGAGGTTCCGCCAATACACCCCGTTGGTCACAACCATTAAGCACGTCTTGAACCAGGTGTCTAGTCGGGGACTACTCTGGGACCCGCAGCCAATCCGAGCAGATCGTGCTCGAAGAAACTAGAACAAATACTGCAACTTCCACAAGGACGTGGGCCACGACACGAAGGACTGCATACAACTTCAAGACCAGATCGAGCTGTTGATCCGGGATGGCCACTTGTGAGAGTTTGTGGAAAGAATAATTACCCCAGCCGGAGCGGTCAACCGAGCCGGGCCGGCCACTCACCAGAATCCAGGACCGAGTAATCGGCCCGACGAGCCGGGGTAGGAGCACATAGTCCACACCATCTTTGGTGGAACGACTACTGGTGACATCGCTAATAGCCGAATAAGTTATGCCCGCGAGGCTAAGCGGTTCGCTCGTAGAGAATACATCAACATGGCGGAGCATATGGCCAAAATATGCCGTCACGACATCACCCCGATCACCTTCACGGACAACGAAGTGGACCGACTACTCCACCCACACAACGATGCACTGATAGGGGAGATCCGAGTAGCCGACAACGTGATCCGTCATGTCTTGATCGACAACGGAAGCTCAGCTGACATCCTATTCATGGACGCGTTCTCGAGACTGAGGATCAAGGGAGCTGTACTAACACCCGCCCAAACGCCGTTGTACGGGTTCGCCAGAGAGTGTGTCCAAATAGCCGGCACTGTTCGTCTCCCGGTTACGATCGGGGATGGCCCCAAGAAGGTGACCCAAATGGTGGAGTTCATCGTTGTAGATCGGCCGTTCATCTACAACGTCATCTTGGGAAGGCCAACCCTCAACGCACTGAAGGCGGTGGTCTCCACCTACCACCTGACCATGAAGTTCCCTACCGAGAACGAAGTCGGTGTCTTTCGGGGAAACCAGGAATGGGCAAGAAAATGCTACATGGAGGCGGTGAACAAGGTGTGTCAAAAAGCCCCTGCACCGATCGCCGTGGCAACCGTTTTTACGGTAGACGAGATCGATGCCCCTGATGGAGAGGTCAGACGTCTGAGTGACCTAGATCCCCGGGTATCCGAGCAGAGCTCGAGCGATTCCTTCGAGAGCACATGGATGTCTTCGCCTGGTCGCACGAGGACATGCCCTGAATCGACCCGGCAATGATGTGCATCAGTTATGCATCAATCTGAGGCACAAGCCCATGGTCCAGAAGAGAAGAGTCTTCAACCCGGAGAGGTACGAGGCCTTCAACACGGAGGTGAAGAAGCTACTCGCAGTAGGTTTCATCCGGGAGGTAATCTACCTGGAATGGCTGGCCAACGTGGTCCTGGTCAAGAAATCCACAGGGAAGTGACGAGTCTGCATAAACTACACCGACCTCAATAAAGCATGTCCCAAGGACTGCTTCCCGCTTCCCTGAATAGACCAGCTGGTGGATACTACTGCCGGACATGAGCTACTCAGCTTCATGGACGCGTATTTGGGGTATAACCAGATATCCCTAAGCAAATCCGACCAGGCTAAGACAGCATTCACAACCGACCAGGGGCTGTACTGTTACCAGGTTATGTCGTTCGGTCTCAAGAACGTCGAGGCGACCTACCAGCGGCTCATGAACAAGATGTTCGCCTCGTTTATCGGGAAGTCCATGGAGGTTTATGTGGACGACATGTTGGTGAAGAGCTGGCATGCAAGCGACCACATCAAAGATCTCCAAGACTGCTTCAACCCCCTGCGGCAATACAGGATGAAGCTTAACCTGCCAAGTGTGCGTTCGGAGAGGAATCAGGGAAATTTCTCGGTTTCATGGTGAACCACCGGGGAATCGAGATCAACCCGGTCAAGGCCCAGGCCTTTGTGGATTTGCAGCCCCCGCAAACGACCAAGGAAGTCCAAAGATTGACAGGAATGATAGCAGCCCTTTCTCGATTCGTGTCCAGGTCCACCGACAGGTGTCTCCCATTCTTCCAAGCGCTCAAGGGCAAAGCCAAGATTAACTGGGACGACGAATGTGGAGAAGCCTTCGAAGGCCTGAAGGAGTACCTAGCAAGCCCACCACTACTGTCAAAACCGCTTCCCGAGGAGGTACTGCATGTTTACCTCGCCGTCTCCGAGAAGGCTATCAGCTCCGTCT
Organism: Ficus carica; assembly: GCA_009761775.1. NCBI lineage: Eukaryota > Viridiplantae > Streptophyta > Magnoliopsida > Rosales > Moraceae > Ficus > Ficus carica. Next base: position 14,509,777 of record CM019743.1, read on the forward strand.
TGATCCGAGAAGAAGAGAAGGTGCAGGATCCCGTCTACTACAGCAGCAAGGCGTTCCAGGGGGCGGAAGAAATGTACACCCCCCTGGAAAAGCTTGCCTTGGCCTTGGTCTCATCAGCCCGAAAGTTGAGGCCTTATTTTCAAGGCCACCTAATCCGTGTCCCGACCAGCTACCCACTCCGTCAAGTTCTACAGAACCCCGAGTTGTCGAGACAGATAGCGAAATGGACGATAGAGCTCGGGGAATTCAACATTGAGTATGTCCCCGGCACCGCGGTCAAAGCGCAAGCCCTGGCTGATTTCGTGGCCGAATTCACAAGTGCTCCCGGACCGGCTCCAGAGTGCTCGGAGAAGACAGTAGACGCACCCCCGGAAACCGACCAGGAAGCCAATGACCCAGGCATAAAGAGGTGGAAGCTGTTTGTAGATGGATCCTCCAACTCGGGGGGCTCCGGAGCAGGGTTAGTTCTAGTGAGCCCGGACCAGTTCAAGACCAGCCAGGCGCTACGCTTCAACATCAAAGCGACCAACAATGAAGCGGAATATGAGGCACTTATAGCCGGGCTCGAGTTAGCCCAGGAACTCGGGGTAAATGACATCGAGGTTTTCAGCGACTCAATGCTCATCGTCAACTAGGTAACTGAGGAATTCCAGGCAAAGGAGGAATGAATGGCAAAGTACCTGGAGAAGGTGAAGATCCTAATCGACCGGTTTAGAAGCCAGCTAGTAATCCGGATACCGCGTTCTGAGAATGTCGAGGCAAATGCCCTTGCTCGACTAGCCTCAGGGAATGACATAGATGATCTTGTCTCGTTCCCCAGAGAACGACTTGACCACCCGAGTATCGGGCAAGAAGAGTAGGTCCTCTGTTCCGAGAGCACGACCACTTAGATAGACCCGGTAGTCCGTTACCTCACCGAGTCCCAGTTACCTGAGAATTGGGAAGAAGCTCGGAGGGTTAAGAACACATCGGCAAGGTACACGCTTATCAACGGGAAGCTGTATCGCCGAGGACATTCTGCTCCATACCAACGGTGCGTAGGGCCAGCCGAGGCCGAGTACCTGATGAAGGAGATACACAGCGGAGTGTGCGGGAATCATTCTGGGGGAAGAGCCCTATCCTTCAAGTGCCTACAACAGGGGTACTACTGGCCGACTATGGGCAAGGATGCGATGAAGTTCGTCAAGAAATGCCTAAAGTGCCAACAGTTTGCTAAGGCCATCAAATCCCATCTTGAGAAGCTCACCTCGGTGGTATGTGCATGGTCATTTGCCAAATGGGCCATCAACCTGATCGGACCACTCCCGAAGGCCCGGTCACAACTTTGGTATTGCCTCGTAGCAATAGACTACCTTACGAAGTGGGTCGAAGTAGAGCCCTTGGCCCAGCAAACTGAGGCAAAGTGTACGGGTTTTCTGTGGAAGAACATGATATGCCGATTCGGACTCCCCCACACCGTGGTCACGGACAACGGGAAACAATTCGACAACCTGAAATTCATCGCGCTTTGTGAGCAGTTTGGGATAAAGAAAGTGTTATTTTCCCCTGGGCACCCTCAGAGTAATGGATAGGTGGAAGCTACCAATAAAACCATCAAGGAAAACTTGAAAAATAACCTTGAGAGGCACAAGGGGCTTGGATTGATGAACTACCCCGAGTACTCTGGGCCTACCGGACGACTAAGAGTGCTGCAACCGGAGAAATCCTTTTCGCTATGGCATTCGGGGTATAGGCTGTTATTCCGGTTGAAGTAGGATTGTCAAGTCTCCGAATAGAGAATTACGATGAAGAAGACAACGCCGAGCAGATGTTGCCCGAGCTTGACCTGGTTGAAGAAAGACGGGAGCAAGCTCTGATCCGAACAGCTGCACGTAACCAGGTCGTAGCCAGGTACTATGACAAGAAACTCCGACCGCGAGTCTTCCGAGTAGGGGATTTAGTGCTGAAAAAGATATTGGTCCAAGAACCCGGACTAGGTTCATTTGGTCCAATGTGGGATGGGCCGTACAGAATTACTGAAGTAGTACAACCGGGGACGTATCAGCTTGCTGACCAAGATGACAAAGTCCTGGGACGTTCGTGGAATGCCGACTACCTAAAGCGGTTTTATCAGTAACTTTATTTTTTGATAGTCAATGTAAAGGCCAATTACCCTGTTGCAACTCCCTATACCTTTCTCGTTCTTTCTCATACAAATATGAAAGCTAGGATTGCAGATCAAGGGTTTACATTCATTCTCATTTACTGCTAACCAAAAAAAAAAAAAAAAAATCGCGAGAGAGAGACATTCCTTTACTTATGTCCCCTTTCTTTAGTGAGTAATAAATTATCTCAAAAACAACGAAAAGAAAAGGCACTGTAATGAGGATATCGCTTCAACAATATTATTGATTAAAGATCTGTTATTTTTAAAAACTAACTAAATAATTGTCGTTTGATCTAAAATTTATATGGTGTAATTTAAAAGTGTGTAACATGTGATGTCATTGAGACCGTCTTTTTTTTTTTTTTTTCCTTACTCGTTGGAGCTAGTTTAGCGAATGAGAAGAAAGAAATTTATATAGAAGTTGATCTCAGATTCTATATATAAGAATTTCTTCGTTTCTCTTTAATAACTATTAGAACCCCTTCCCCCCTCTCCCCTCCCTTATTCTTAAAAAAAGATGGGTAGAAAATATTTTTTAAAAACACATGTGCTTAAAAAAAAATTATTAGTAGATATTCAATACAAGAAAATTTAATGATAGAGATGTGAAGAAATAGATTGGGGAGTAAATCACCCATTCAAATTTTTACTTATACTTTCTTATATTTTGTTAGGACCTTCAAAGTTTTGAAACTAATTTGGTAGAATGCAGAAATTTTTGTCCATTCTTACGGGTGCCATATAATTTGCAAGGCTCGATAATCACTGTAAAAGTTAATGTATTCTTCGGGTCCATGTTGTTTTCTTGCATTTCTGCGTTTTTTTAATAAATGTTTTATTTAGTAATATAAATTTCCTTCATTTATATGCATGTAAATAATTATTTATTAAAACCATGATGTCGGTTTTCCATCTTTTGTTCGTGAGAGTAAATGAAATCAAGTTGACAGGCGAGAAGTATATTCCGTTGCCAGTCGTACAATTTAATCAATATTTCTAACTGACAATTAATCAATGTTTCTAAAAGATCAGAGGATAAACGACAGTTTATTTGTGTACACTGAGAAAAAAACATTTCTCTAATGAACTCGATAATTGAGTAATTATGCAACGCTTCTAAAGTATAACAAACCTATCAAGAATAATTATTTCGTTAATAGGTCCTCTCTTAGAATATTTGTTAGACCATTTACAATATATACCTCAAAACAATAATAATGTAATATTTGACACACACCCAAAAAAAATATAAATATATATATATATATATTTGACACAAAAGAAGTCTGAAATAAACAAGTGTGAAATGGTTTATATATACATAAAATGCAAATTTTAGTTGCACCTGGTATTACAATTATTTCCTTTTTCCCTTTTCCTATTTTCTTTTTTTCTAGTTATCATTATTACAACTTAAATAAGGACTTTTCAACATTATTATTGAGCTAGAATGAAGTTTATGTAGCCATAATTGGCAAACTATTCCTCGTTACAGTGGAGGAGAAAGAGGGGGCAACTTGAGCTTAGTGCTGAGTAGAAGACCACGAATTTGATTCAATCCAGTTAAAAGCAATGGGGCTCAGAAAAGCATCAGGGATGCCAAAGGAACTGACCAAGGCAAGCGCATTTGGTCGCAGTTCACCGCAGAGTTCTGTTACTTCTTTCCTTATGGCAGCAGCATTTTCTATCGATAAGTAGCCATATCGGAGGAATGCAGCGTCTTCTTCCAAGCAAACTAATGCATACATGGACCTCAACTTTCCTAGCACATCCTGCAGTGACCAATTACATAGACTCGTCTGTTTAGCATTGTGTTAGAATCTCAACTTAAAGCTGTTGCTTGTTTTCCATCTACAAACTGTAGTCCTTTAAACATCATATAATCTTTATTTTTACATGAAAAATTCATTAAAAACCAGGCCCAAGCACCTATTAAACCCAATATTGAGGCAAGCGTTACATGAACATTAGGTTACATTCAAGTGTCGAACGTTTCTAAACGACAAGGTGTTATGGCGGAGACCAAGAAAAGAAGAATCACCTTCAATGAACCAGCAGGAACAGTAGCCTCAGCATCTAGGAAGGTTTGCAATATTGCACGATCTGAGAAAGCTCTACCGAGATCTTCTGCAAGCTGATATCTCTGGTTTTGGAAAAGGATAGGAAACAATGTTGAGAGGAGTGAAAGATGGAGGATAATTTGAGTCAATAGAAGAAAACTCTCACCAGTACGAAAGCATGCTCTTTGCTTTGGCCTTGTTTTTGACAATTCGATACTTCTACAGCAAAACGATTCAGTAGATCTCGTTCTCTTAAGCAGAAAGCATCCATCTGATGTAGACAGGTGAGCATAAACATTCATAACCTCCCAGGTTGAGAAAAAATAAAAACGTTGCAAAAGTGATATATATTACCTGGAATTGGCTACTCCTCAGAGTAGAACTTGTAAGCTGAGATGGAATTACAGGGCTGGCCCTGTTCATGTGTTCTAATCCCAATCCTTTAAATGGTTTATTTCTCTTCTGGACTGCAATATATTCTCCAAGGAGTGCCTTGCTGACCTGAGTTACAAATCAAATAACTCTGATTTTAGATCAAGTTTAGGATGGAAAATATCATTCTATTTTTTTTATTTTTTTTTTTTAAAAGAGTTATTTAAACATGGGAGAGAGGCAAAGCAGACAAGGGTATATGGACTCATTTACCAACCCGTTTGACGGTCTTCAAAAAAAAATATATATATATATATCTTTTTTCTTGGCATCATCCACAAAATCATTGAAAAATGGTTCCAAGCCAACTACACATACAGATTTTTCGTGTTTATGTCTAAATTCTTTTGAGTAATTTAATAGACTAAGATTATTACAAATAAATGTGTACCTATAAATTCTATGCATGAACAGAACAGTTGGTTCTAGTCATGCCTGTTAACTATATGAAAAAAAAAAAAGAAACAAGAATTGAAGGCCGTGCTAACCATTTCACAATCAATTTGAGAAAATCATATCACAATGGTCAAGGTGTGTATCATCTCTATTGAAGAATGCCACTTCAGTTCTATATTTTATATCTACTTCCAAAGTTACAAATGTTTCATCCGAGTTGCAACCATTCGAATATGTGAATCAAACGGGGACTAAATCTCCATGGCAGACTACTCATAAGTCTATTCAACTTAAACAACTTACATATATCAACAACAGGCATACAGTCCTTTTTAATAACTATTTGAAAAGAAGACAACTTGATAATACCTGCTGCATGAGAACATTGTTGTCTCCCTCAAAAGTGGATTGCACATCATATTCAGCTTTCATATGACCTACACGATTTTCAGTCTTCAGACCTTGCCCTCCGCAAGCTTCCCGACACTCCTGATCATACATTAAAATGGATTTAAATAAGACTTATCAGATAAGATACAACGATTTCATATTTTTATTTCATCTACTGACCTGAAGAGTCCGCATGTTGTGCCAGGTAAGTATAGCTTTAAATGCACTTGAAACAACATGGAGGGTTTTGTTTGACTGGGGTGTTCTCTTCACATATATCGACTTCAAGTAATTTGCAGCAAAACTCATGGCGTACCTGAATCACATGAACCCAAGAAATTAAGTTTAGATTAAGCGGAAAAAATGATACCAGATTAGGGGCTTATTCTTTTTATTTTATCATCCTTGTATCGTTGGGATGCATCACTTGTTGTATTAGGGAATGAGCTGGTGCATTAGTAGGTCGGTTTTCTATCACCATATATACATCTAGTAGGAAATATTTGCTCCAAGATAAAAATAATAGAGTTCTTTAACTAATCAACTTAAATCCCACTAAAGAAATGTTATAGCAGATGATTTCTAAAAAAAAACTTTTATATGAAAATGGCATGTTATACTTACGTCTTTGCAAGGAGAGGCAAAAGTCGCCGTTGATGACTAGGATAATCAAGCAATAGAACTTCAGGACCAGTTGGTGTAAGAGAAAAGGCCCGCCTTGTCAATGAGTACCTTATGGCAATAGCTAAACTAATCTGATAGGTGAAAAAGTGGTAGCAAATTCAGAGTGCAAGAATGACACTCAAAATTTAAAAAAAAAAAAGGAAAAAAAAGTGATTATGCCTGAAACCATTACCTTTGACGAATAGATTGCACTGACTGCGATAGTTACACGACCAGATGTCAAAGGAGCCAAGAATGCTCCAAACCTCTGAATGCAAGACGTGATTTAAACACTAAAACCAAAATGCACGACACTAAAAAATATATATAGAAAGATCAAAATTTTATTTTGCTATTTCCTTATGGTGACAGTAAGTACCTGATCCGGGTCTTTTATTGAACTCAAATACTTGCCATCCGGGGAAACATCAGCAACTGAATTCAGCAAATTTTCTCTGGGGATCCGTACATTGTCAAACCTTAAAAAACACAATTCTATATCATCGTATTCAAGTTCATTTGAAAATTTTACAACACTTTTCCGGTAAATATACATGCACATAGATAAAACAAAAACTGAACAGTGTCTATTAAACATTGGTAGTACCATATTCGACCATTATCAACGCCATTTAAACCAATTTTATGACCACAGTCAGCAATTCTGATGTTCGGACAAACATTGCCATCAGCATCCCTGATCTGGGCTATAAATGCATGGACCCCTTGATTGCTTCCGTTTATATTGAGCTGCGAGAAGACTATCGTGTGCGTTGCATGCTAAATCATTGAATACAATTGTGACATATCAGTAAACGAACAAAGCTAAAGACAACATTAAAAAGGAAAAAAAAAAATGTGACAACCGACAAGTGAAGCACAGTTTTCAGGAAATGAGACTCACATTAGCCGCCCCACCAATCCAGTACTTCTGAGCCGATTCGCAAGGAGTACTAATAACAAATTCCCCTGTATTCCTATCATAAGTTGTGACTGTTTCAATTCCTCGAACCTGGAGTGAAATCAAGGCTAGAGGACATCAGAAAAACTAAGAAAAATATGCACAAACACCCCTGAACAGTTCTGTTGCTTATAAACCAAATGACATACTATTTTCACCAAAAAAAAAGTTAAATGACATACGTTACTTCCATGCCCCAACTCAGACATTGCAAAGCAACCCCTAATGGCGTAATTCTCAGTGTCCCTCGGCCACTTGTCATGATGGCGCTTTGTACCAAAAAACTGGATGGCTCCACCCCTGAATTTCATCAAAGCACACCAACCTTATGTTTAGTTAAGTATTGTATTCATACATATACTATATAGTATATATATGTATGTATGTATTGGTAAAAATTCCATTGCTTTAAAGATCAGAACATAACTTTCCTTCTTTTGGAAAGACATGGCACATGGAGCGAGAGAGTTTTACTTAAAGCCCCAAATTTTTTTTTTTTTTTTTTTTGCCGGCGACCAAATAGGTAAGAAAACGACAGAACAGAACCACCAAAATTATAATTTTAAAAAATTAAGCACACAGTCGAATTTAGTCGTGTGTGTGTGTGTGTGTGTATATATATATATACTTGTGGGTAAATACGCTTATATATATGTGCATACCATAAGAAGAAATGAACACCGAGCTTCACAGCAAGGGAATGATCATAAATCCCGATGACCTCGAAAAACGCGAACTTTCTCTTCTCGGCCTCGAGCCCTCTATCCGTGAGCCAGCCTCTGAAAACGCCTCGATCCAAGAGATAGCCGATTCGCTTCATCGTCATCTCCCTCTGCTGCTGCATCGACTGGTTGTAGTCCGGCGAGACGAAAATTTTCCCGGCGGCGGTGCGGGGATTGAACAGAGGGCTCTGGATCATCAGCCCGAAGAGCCAGTCCCGGTCCTGGAGATTGTGCGCGTCCAAGAGCGATCGCATCGCTTTGGGATCGAAATCGGAGGTCTCGGAGAGCTCCGGCGGCGAGTAGCTGAGGCATGGATTGGCGGCGAGAAGCGTCGTCTCCGGCGCAGCTCCGGTGAGATGGTTGGAGAGGATTCGGGTTCGCCGTGAAACGCGGTCCATTTGCTGTCGTTTCTGGAAGTTTCTGGATTTGGTTTTGGAAGAGAGAAGGATCGAAGTGAAGAAGAAGATGAAGATGATGATGAAGATTTTAAGCTTTTTTTCAGGCTGTCGTTGGCGGACACGGAAACGAAAAGGAATTGGGGAGAGTTTGATTCAGGCGCGCGTGTGGGTGAATGTTTGAGTAGGTGAAGCAAAATGGGTAAGAGAGCACGTGAGTTTGCGTTGCGGTGGCTGATTAGAACACGGAAACGACGCGCGCTGACGCAGGTTTATAACTACTCGCCTTTTAATTGGATATGAGTTCAACTGAAATGATAAGAAACTTCCAACTTTAAGGTTTTAAGGGGTATTTGGTGGATAAGTTTGAGTTGAAATTTATAAATTTAAATAGTGATTTTAGTTGACTTTTTCAGAAAAAATAAAAAAATTTTGAGAAAAAAAAATAAAAATTAAATTGATGGTAATGAGTTTAAACTCATCGTCCAAACACCCCTAGTACTGGGTGGGAATTATTAGCGAGTTATTGGAAGGTGTTGGTGGTGAAAGGCTCGACTTTGATTGTAACAATTTATTTATTTTTATTTATTTATTTTTAGATTACACTCAAAAAAAGGAATTTGCAAATAATGCTAAAATGAGAATACTGATTAGATATTTCTCTTACAAAATTTATGAAAGTATAATTCTATGTAACATTTCTTATTCTAATAAAACGATTAGAGACACAAAACGCATAATGTCAAAAATGACCTTTCCATATATAGAAGTCTTCCTAATATGTAAGCTACAACTTTCGTTAACCAGCAAAAAAAAAAAAAAAGCCACAACTTTTGTTAGCAAAACATATTAGTATTAATTGAGGGGGGTTAGAGAGGATTTTTTTTTTTTCTCTCAAAGGCAAATTTCTTAGCACAAAATAGGAAATAGATTCCTTCAACAACAAAAAAGAAAAAAGAAAAAAAGGAAATAGATGGTGAAAAAGCTAGAAAACTAAAAAAGCCGTCGAAGTTGGAAAATGATTTGAGTTATTTAAAAGTATATTATCTACATTTAAAATATACATATTTTTATGTCATCATTGTCGTTGAAAAAACTAGAAAAATAAATAAAGCCGTCGAAGTTGAAAAATGGTTTGAGTTATTTACAAGTATGTTATCTACATTTAAAATATACATATTTTTATGTCATCATTATCTTTTTATTACACAGAAATTTTTTTAAAAAATATATTAAAAATAAACTCTAAAAACTGAAAATTTTCAGTGTTTTTCTGTTTTCCTCTTTTTTTTTTCTCTCTTTTTTTTTTTTGTCTTACTTTTTTGTTTTTTAATTTTTTAATAAAATTTTTTACTATCTATTTCTAGTATATAAGGACATTTTGGAATTCTTTCAATACCAAAAGTAAGACTTAGTTTGGTTGATGAGTTCAAACTCATCATCATCAATTCAATTTTTATCTTTTTCTTCAAAATTTTTTTATCTTTTCTAAAAAAATCAATCAAAATCACTATTTAAACTTATAAATTTTAACTTAAACTTATATACCAAACAGGTCCTAAGTGTTGGAAAGAGGATAAGGATTTGGGTCTGAAATTTTTTATTTTTTATTTTTTGGTGATGAAAAAATGCAACATTTTAAAATCATACAGTAACGATAAATTACCCAAACGATTTTCAAGCCCAAAAAAAAAAAAAAAAAAAAAAAAAAAAAAAAAGTGGTTGGGAAATGGTTGAAGGGTTCATCTTCTAGGAAGTTGTGCCGCTAATTGCGTCATCGGCAATGGAAAAAGAAGCATCTTTTCCTGTTAGTGGAAGGGGCGATGTGCCTTGAAGTTTTCAATGTCAATAATGGAATAGAATAAAATATCAGATAGATTTTTTTTTTTCTTTTTCTTTTCTTTTTTTTTCCCCCCCTTCCAGACAGACAAACAAATAGTCGAACTTGATCGGATAAGTTAGAGCACGTGTTCAATAAAACTCACAAGTGTCCTGGGTCTCAGTCCACCTTGTGGAGTACAAATTCTAAATACGACAGTTCTTGTTAAAAACGACAAACGAACATTTTTTTTTTTTTAATCCAATATTCGATATTTTCAAATTTTCTCACAAATAGTATTTCACTTTTGGTTTCAATTAAGAATTTACTATTTTTGTAAATACAAAAGTAAGAATTTATAATTTAACCCACGTTTGGTGATTAGTTGAGTTTAAACTCAACTTATTTTATGATTGGTTTTTTGTCTTCTTCTAAAAAAATCAATAAAAAATTATAACTAGTATTTAAAAAATTAATCAATCTCAACTTAAACATTTCATCTCATCTCAAACTCAACCCAAATATCAAATGAACTCTTATTTAATTAAAATAAAAATGCATTTTTATTTAGGATTGAAAAAATTCAAACTTTACATTTAGGGATGACATTTTATCTACAGATGCTGGTATCCGCGGGTACCGGCCCTCATGGGATTGATATAGGGGATAGTATATGGCTGTGGGGGTGGATGTAGGAGTTAAGATTAACCACCCACGCAGGTACAAGGTAGGATTGGGGGAAGCTTGCCATATCGGCATTAACCCCACATATATTCCCTTATAATATAATAATAAAGTTAGTGTTTTAATGTTTTAGTTTGTTTTATGAATTTAGTTTTATGGATTTCTGAAATTTGGATTTGTTTTTAATATTTCAATTTCATTCTCAATTATGGCTATGTTATTAAAATTTATGAAGACTTTAATAGAAGTTATTTAAAATTTTTTTTAAATAATTCTTGATGGATAAATGGGTAGGGTATGGCTCTAACACCCCTAACGGGTATTACCCATCCCCACACCCGTATTAAATTAGGCAGGCTGGGGGTGGGGGAGGCATACATGCGCGTGCCCGCCCCTCCCCGCCCTATTGTCATCCCTATTACACTCTATGGTGGAATTAAAGTTTTTCAATATCATAATTTAATCCTCAATTTTTTTTTTTTTTTTTTTTTTGGGGCTGAAATCTCAAATTTGAAATAAAGTTGTAAAATTTTCCCTTTCACTTTGTTAGTCCTATAGAACGAAGAAATATTTTTCAAAATCCCAGCAAAATAATACACATAAGGTCCATTTGGCAATGTTTTTGAAGGGTACTTTTAGATTATTAAATAATTAACAGCAGGTTAGGAGTGTTTAGTAAGCCCTGCTTCTATCCAGCAGATTCTAAAAACTGCTACGCTGTAGTATAATTTGAGAAGCAGGTTAGGGGTTGCTTCTACATAATTACTTATGCTATCATTTTATAAATTTACCAAAATATCCTTAATAATAAATAATAATTTCAATATACCCAATTTATTCATCTCCATACCAAATAATAAGACTATTTATTTAAAATTTACATATTATTTTCCTCTTAAAAATAATTTCAAATTGTAAATTATTATAGATTTATTTGATTAGTTTTTTTTTTAACAAAAAAAAAATTTACTATAAATTATACTTAATTTTTGCATTGATATATAATTTATCGTCTTGAATAAATATAATTTTTTAGACTTATTTTTAATTGTAAAATAAAAATTGTATATTTCTATAATTTGGTGTAAAATTTTAAAATGTTAGACAATAAATATATACTAGAATATTTAAAAGACAAAAATATGGTATGTTCTTTTTAGTCATTATCTGTCTTCACATTAACTTTATTTATAGTTTATCAAATATATATAAATTTGCTTCTCGTATTTGTAACTTTAGGAAAAAAATTTACCAAACGCCTATATGCTTATAGCCATATTAACTTTAGACTCACAACATAGTTGCAGCAAAAATTTCTATAGCATAGTAATGCCAAACTGGCGCATTAATTAGTATAGAGGTGTTTAACAATTATCTAAAGGATATTCAGCAAAAAAATAAAAATAATAAAAAAAATAAAAAATAATAAAAAAACTACTAAAACTAAAACAAAAGCTAAAACACTCCCTAACTCTTTCCTATATTAAAATCTAGAGGTCACTTTTGTCTCTTTTTTTTTTTCAATAAAATTATTTTGAACATAAATCAATAAATACACCGAGATATCTTAATTAGATTGGTATCTCTTTATCATCATCATCATTTATCATATCACTCTATGAATGTGAAAATGTCATGATAGAAAATGCATTGATGAAAGAAAAATGCAACACTTCAAAATTTACAGTATATTTTTTAAAATAAAAACAAAATATAAAATACTTTATAAAGAGAAACTGAGATAAAGTATCTTTTAAAGACAATACCAGTAATTAGCTATTCAAATGCTATTATTCAGATATTTTTAAAATGTACAACTGTGATTTTGTGTAAATTTGAGATTGGTTATACCAAATCTCCTCTCTTGTTCCTAAAAATAAAAAATAAAAATAAAACTCTTCACTCTGTCTTCTTCACCGCCACACACTCTTTCTTCTCTCTTTCTCTCTCTTCTTCGCCGCTGGTGACTACGCCAGTGGGTGCGCGATGGCTGGGGTGCTGAGGTGGGTAGAGGGGCAGTTGGGCGTGTTGGCCAGTGACAGGCGCGATGGCCACCGTGCTAGGGCGGGGAGGGGGTGGGGGGGGAAAAAGCGCTGTTGGGCGTGTTGGCCGGTGATGGTGCGAATGGGTGCGTAGTGGCCGGCGTGCTGGAGTGGGTTGGTAGGGCGGCTGGGCATGCTGGCCAATGACAGCGCGATGGCCGGCGTACTGGGGTGGGTTGGTTCTCTCCTCTATCTCTCTTTCTCTTCTTCACCACCGGTAACGGCGCGAGTGTGTGCACGATGGCCGGCATGCTGAGGTGGTGCAGGGGCTATTGGGCTGCTAGCCGGTGACGGCATGATGGCCGGCGTGCTAGGGTGGGTTGGTGGGCCGGTTGGGCGTGCTTGCCGACGTCCATGGAGATTAACTTTTTTCTTTTTTTCTTACAAATTTCAAAATAAAAATTTTTATAATCCTATGTACTTGGTGCCTATTTTATCTATGATGCCCCTTTAATATCTCAACTATTGAATTAAATTTAAATGGTCTAAAAATGATAACTACTGGTGGTGTCTCTAAAAAAAAAAACCTCTACCAGATTCTCCCTACTTTAAATTCGAAGGAGAAACTGAGAAGTCAAGTAATTAAAGAAGTGGAAGTTTTAGAATTAACCCTATAAATACTTGTTCTCCATAGAAAAATATTTCTTTAAAAATAGTGACACTCCCAATTAAAAATGGTAATCTCTTAAAATAAAACTATCCATTAACTACTTAGTTCAAGCTAACTAACTGAAACATAAAAATTTCAAATCTTCGTAGTAATTAACAAACACACAAAAATATCTAAATACAAAACATATATTATACACACAATGATCTACATACAAATATCAAGATTTATAAATACATAAATCCATCAATACCTAACTTCGGAAGACGGAAGTGCTCTCGGTATTTCAAATTGCGAATTTGCTACATATTACTTTCCAGGAGAAAAAAAATTTGAATACTATATATATATATATATATATATCATTTGTGCTCTATGCAAATTTCTTCAATAAAACAAAACCGATAGAGCAGCGAATAGATAGTGTAAAGTTTTCTGCATTGTCAAACCAAATAGGAAGCCTGATAATGTTGAAAAGAGCCAAGAAAAGCCAAACTTGATAGTTTGAGTTTTAAGTAAATAAAGCTCTCAGAACACATCACGGAATTAACCAATCAAGTACAAGTGCAAAATAGAAATAAGTAACTAAGACGCTTCCCAATTTGAGCAACCAAATGAAACCTAAATGAAAACAGAGAAACTAATTTCTTAATGACATTCCACTGGGAAAATAAAATGAAAAGATGAACAAGAAAAGAAAACATCGATAGACTTGCATCAAAGGCAGAAAAGAATCTCTTCCAACCGAAGCAGGATCTGTAGCTAAACTCGAAGAACTTTTCTAGTGTCTCGAAGCATGATAAGCCATGAAACTTAAATTTCTTGACTGCACAAACCATCCGATCCCGTCCTTCTAAAGTTTGATCAAGTTCGATGGCATTGAACCACATTCCAGTAATAGATATACTAATTTCATGACGCCAGCTTTCTTTATTTCCTCAGGCTATACAGAGCAGCATCCAACTTTTTTCAAAGCAGACACATCATCTTTGGAGCCAACGTTAATAGTTTGCCCCTTTGGCAAGGCTGATGGGTCATCCCCAACCTCAAGGGCTTTCCTGCTGACAACTCGATATATCTGAGTAAGCACTTCAGTGAACGCATTTTCCACATTCAAGGACTCCAGGGCAGAGGTTTCCATGAAGAAAGTGTTCTCTCTTTCAGCAAACGCCTTGGCATCTTCCGTGGAAATTGCTCGCAAGTGGCGCAGATCTGCCTTGTTTCCTACAAGCATAATGACAATATTTGCATCGGTGTGATCCCGAAGCTCCTTTAGCCATCTCCCCACGTTCTCGAAAGTGACATGCCTAGTCACATCATAGACCAGTAATGCGCCAACGGCTCCTCGATAGTATGCACTTGTTATTGCGCGGTACCTGTGGGAAAGGTATATAATGAGACAAAGATGGCAAGTATTTCAGCAAGCTGGTTATATGCTATAGGATGAAAAGGTAAAAGTAAAACCTCGGATAAGATATATACATATACTATATATGGTACATGAAGTCATGATTTCAACTAAATTGAAGCTTTGCAGCAAAAAAAAAATAAAAATGAAGCTTCTTCATGACATTGTCCAATCACTCCCCATTTTCTTCACATCAAAGATGCAATTAATCTTCCATAACTCACACAACACAATATGTAGCTCAATTTAAACTTGAGATACTGAATCTATCTTCCTACAGATTTAATGTAGAAACCCATTCAACAACCTTCATATTATCCTGCCATTTACAGCCGGTTTGTTGCTAATATACAATCTAGAATTCCCCAGTACCCGGCATCATTTGATGAACACGAAAATCTAAACAAAAACTTGAGAAAAAGCTCAGAAAGTACACAATCCAACCGATCTCGAAAACAAAGCAACCTATCCACAGTAATTCCGTGCAACGCAATAAGCATATCACTATATCAGCGTAATTTAGCCTTGTCAGCTGCCATATTCTCCCACATTTTCCAATATTCCCCAAATCCCACACTTATAATTCTTGTGTTTTAGAAGAAAGATTGAAATAAAAAATCTGAATAATATTGTGTATTCCTGTATCTTTGAACAAATAGATCAAAAAGCGCAATTCAGAAACCATGAATTACATAGATATCAGACACAATCAAAATCAAAACTTTTCGCCTAAAATAAGAAATTTGTACATCAGATTATTGATCAAAGATCCACCATTTTTTATTTTTTATTTTTTTATTTTTTAAAAAATCATAGAAATACAAATATCCAATAAAAATAAAAAAATAAAAAAAAAAACCAGTCAGGCAATTGTGAAACAATCAAATCGGAGGGCGGGAGAGAGAGAGAGAAGAAGACCTTTCTTGGCCAGCAGTGTCCCAAATCTGGGCCTTGACGACCTTATCGTCGACCTGAATACTGCGAGTGGCGAACTCAACGCCAATGGTGGATTTGGATTCGAGGCTGAACTCATTGCGAGTGAATCGAGACAAGAGGTTCGATTTTCCCACACCCGAATCCCCAATCAGAACCACCTTGAACAGGTAATCGTAATCGTCCTCCGTTCTGTACGCCCCCATTTCTTTTTAACTTCTCTCTCTCTCTCTCTCTCTCTCTCTCAGAAACACAACAAAAACAACACAACTTCCTTTTTTCTTCAACTTTCCCTAATAATCTCTGATTCCAAGTGTATTTCTTTCTTTTCTATCAAAGAGGCTTTTCTCTTTTGGAGTTTGGTTTGAAATTAGGGATTTGGATTTTTGATCAGAGAGTTAAAAAGCAGATCTTGGTTTTTTTTTTTTTTTTTTTTTTTTTCACAGAGAGAGAGAGAAAGAGAGAGAATGTGTGTCTTTATTTTGTACCGTTTGAACAGATTTTCGGAGAGAGAAAGAGAGTTGGATACAGCACGGGAGGGGAGGACATTCAAATCTTAATTATAGTATCAATTTCCATTACTTTTTAATTTAATTATGATTAATTTTTTTTCTAAAGCGAATATAGTAAGAATTATTCACCAAAAATATATCAGTGGGATGATTGACATTTTTTTTATTCTTGATTGACTAAATTTGGTATGCCAGTGCCACGGAGGCAAAGTGGGCATTATAAGAAAATTTGGCAAAAACTCGCCACATTGGGGTCCGTTATGAAATCTCATGGTAAATCTTATCCATATCACTATTATAAAAATATTTATAAGGTGTTTGGTATAGTGGTTTGAGTTGAGATATTTAAATTTGAATAGTAATTTTTATTTGATTTTTTCAGAAAAAATAAAAAAAATTTTAAAAAAAGACAAAAAAAAAAAAAAATACAGTTTAATTTGAATTGAGTTGGAGTGCCAAACATCCCTTTAGCTTTACTTATCCTTGCTGCATATAGCGGAGCTGATTTTACAAAGATAAAGATAGAGTTGAGGATTGGAGTGATGCCAATATCTGAAAACACCTTTTTCAACTTTTGAAGGGGGTAAAAAAAAAAAAAAAAAAAATGATGATGAACATTGTTTGATTACATGTAACTTATTATTATTATTATTATTTTTTTTGGCTAATGATAATTTGAACTTTGCTAAGACGTGACACTAACAACCTATGGCGCCCCCCCTGTTATTTTTTTTTTTTTTTTGCATTTTTTTTTGCATTTTTAAATAATCATTAATTAGAAAACTACATTTTGAACTTCAAAGTCAAATCCAAAGACGTGTAATAGCTTTTGTTGATCTAGCATAAGTTCAAGGAAAAACAAAAAAATAAAAAGTAAAAAATTGAGCGCCCCTCCTTGTCTTATAGACAAGTGTCATAAAAATGAGCAAATTTGTAGTTAATATTTAATAAGCTAATAAATAAATTCTTTTTCAACTTGTATAGAAAACCGTCAACAATAAGAATGGGGTAAACCATTCCTTGAGAGAATTAGACCAAATGCACTTTTCATTACTATGCTTAAATAAGCATTCAATAGTCAAGAAATTGAAGGGCAAACATAAACAGACACCAAATGAAAAATAAACGAATCAACATAAACGATGGAAGGTGTAATACAAGCATTTTGATGACTATAGTACCTTTCATACTTTGAAATATAATTTCATTTTAAAAAAAAAATACAAGTGTTTATAGTAGTAATCTACACAAGTATCCACAAGAGTGTCATCAAATCAGAAACATTATCCATCAAGTTTCACTAATTAAAGCTAAAGATCAACCCACAAAAAATAAATAAATAGATAAATAAATAAAAAGTAAATGAAAGGCCACTTTTAACAGCTTGAAACACAAGATTCAAGGGGAAAGGTATTGTCGCATGGCTTCTATATGTCATTGCCTATAAATTGAAGCAAATTAAAAGCAGATACACTCATATTACATAGCATTTTTACCAAAACAGCCTACAAATAACATGGCTGATGGCCGGCTATGTTTATACATTTAATTCTCAAGAAATCAATGCGCTTCTAATGTTATGTACCAATAGAAGAATACATTTTTATTTCTATTATTGTTCTCTCCAATTGTCATAAAGAATGTACCTCCTTTATAATTATGTTGTGTATCCTCAAAATTGCGGCGGACTAAATAATGAATGGTACAGTATCGCCTCTATTCTGGTATACAAAGTGTCATCGGATTAAAGTACAAAACTATAAGAAATAAAGGTTTCATTCCTTTGGCTTTTTACTCATACTTTTACGTTTGCCAACATCCAGATACTTCTTCCTCAACCGGATGGCCTTTGGGGTAACCTACGCACAATACAAGATGATATCATAAATGCAAGGCGACATTGCAAACCAAGAAAATAACACAATTGGTTCAACCATCTCCTTAAGTTCTAACTACTTCAGCACGAGGCAAGAACGACGAGTTGCCTAGAATTAATGGCCACACCTAAATATATTGATTTGCTAACGAGAAAATGACAGTTTATTCAATTTACCTCAATAAGCTCATCGGAGGCGACGTACCCTATAGCTTCTTCAAGAGTCATCTGCGACCAAATGAACTCAACAACATTAGCAAATAGTAACCACATGTCCAATTTCAGATCCAAGAAGCTTTTACCTTTTCTATATTTCTGCTTATTTAATGTTATTCAAAATTAGAGTGGGGAGGGAGGGTGGTTTTTGAAAGACAATCAGTTTTTATCATAGTAACCATGCAATTTACTTTTCCTCAGCTCTTGCCAAAAATAAATTCTCGATGTTATTAATCATCTTCTAATACAAGGCTATTCCACACAATTCTCTTTTACTTATGTGCATATTATTAACATAGTGAAGTATGCGTGTTTTTTTTTTTTTTTTGCTGGAGTTTAAATGTGCATACAAGGCGACAAAAGAATTTTGACATAGAAAATGAATACTACTACCGTAAATTGCAACCAAATAGTCATAATGGAATAAAAAAATAAAAAAATAAAAAAATAAAAATTGTAAGGCATAAAACCATCAATGAAATGATGATTGACGAATACATACAAGGCGAGGAGGAGAGAGTTTCACATTCTCGTCCTTGCAAGCTGCACGCACATTAGTAAGCTCCTTGTTCCTTACTGGGTTAACCTATATAAAGCCATTACTTGCAAGGTCAGTCATATAAATAAGACAATCCCTAACATGTACAGCAACAGAATCTACTCCATACATCGAGATCCGACTCCCTTGAATGTTCACCAATGATCATGCCATCATACGCCTGCATAACAACAAGTACAGAAGCAACAGTTAGAAACAAAGAAAAAAAAATCGTACACTTTCGTATTTTATGTGACCTGAAACGTCTTTGCAATATTTAAATTTTAGAATAGATATGGATCAAAAACCTAAGTTTTCATTCTCTTAATCCCTCTTATACTTTTTTCTCCTCTTGCAGAGCTTTAAAATACTCTTTTTTTTTTTTTTTTTTCAGCCACCTAATAGTAGTCAACAGCCATACAAATGGGCATGGTTGTTAAACAATGCTCATTATACTAAGTAGTGCACAATTTATTTTATGAAAAAAAATTAAAGATAAAATTAATAAAAACTAGTGCGCTGGAAGGAGCAGCCTCCATGAGTCGATCTGTAATAACCATGGAGATTTTAGAAGCAAAAAAGACCGAGTATAAAGAAAAGAGAACTGGTTAATATGAAACAACCTCCATCCCAGGGGTCACGAAAAGAGTTCCACGAGCTTCTAAACTCATCAACGCATGAGATGTGATTGTACCATAGCCCATTGACACCTGTTTAATTGATGTAAACAAAAAAGGTAAGAAATAAAGGTCGTATGATGATTTTAGTATCGTTTGAAGATATAGATTGCAGAAATCAGTACACCAATTCATCAAAATGATTCTACACTTGGTTAGCACCAATCTATAAGCATGATGGAGACAAGAAATTCAATGTGCTGAGTATTTATGCTATACTTAAGGACTGAGATCAATGGAGTTTTTATGACAGAGAACAGCATTCTCAAAAAGTTATAGGCTAAATAAAGCTAAGACAAATATAAAGCAACTGTGTAGAAGTAACTAGCTGATGATCAGGAGGCCAAGGAATGACGAACCAAAACTCCTTTCCTGACATTCCCGAGAGCGCCTCGATATTTTTTATAGTCTGTAAGATATAGACAGACATATATCAGGAAATAAATAACACAAGACTACAAGAGTCCATCAATGTAACAGAATTTCAAAGAAGACCAAAACGGTGTCAGAAGAAAGGGGAATAAATGAGAAAATAAGCTGTACTTAAGAAAGCACGATGCATGAATCCAGTTCCACGTGTGTCACTGCTAAAAACACTCCTGTAACCAACTAAGCCCCTGAAGACACGACAAAAGAGAAATTACTTCTTCAAGCAGAATGTTAGAAAAGCATTTCAAGTAAGTTCATCTCTAGTCAGAAAACTAATAATAATAATAATAATAATAAATGATATGCCATTCTACTATAAACTAATCAAATGCCAGACAAAGCAATATCTTTCATAACTGTGAACCAAAATGAGATCTTGAGCTCAATTAGAAGCAAAAGAATATTGATGTTACGAGAACAGCAATTAGAAGCAAAAGAATATTGATGTTACGAGAACAGAATAACAACCTTGATGGACACGTCAAACTCAATCTGGTCCTGTCATCATTTCCGGGAACTGGACCCATGTCAGTAACTTCAGCTCGCCTATGAGATAGGGCTTCCATAACTAGACCGACATGTTCCTCATTTACCTGCAATGGAAACTCAATATTAAGGATAAAAAAATTTCTCACAGGAGAAAAATAATGCATTATTTCATCTGCAATTTTTACCTCAATAGTAACTTCTTCAATTGGCTCGCGCTTTACACCATTTTCAATTTTGTACCTGATTCAATGCAGAATACAGAACTCAGAACCTCCAGAGTTCACAAACAGATCCAATGCTAAAAACCCAAATTCAAAAAAAAAGAAAAAAGAAAAAAGAAAAAAAAAGTGGTAGAATGAGTAAAAGCTGTTTCACAAAAGTCCTTTTTTATTTAGGATTTATTTTCGGCAAACAACCAAAAAAAAAGAAAAAAAAAAGCTACAACTTTAGTGTAAAAATAGACAAATTAACCGCAGGAAAAAGTTGCACCTATTTATCAAATACCTTTTAATGTGTTGCTAAGAAGAATAATAAGGACCTTCCTCACCATTGTTACATACAACATATAATATGCCAACTACATGTAACAAATATACATTTCACAAAATTCTCAAGAAATTTTCACACTCGGTCGATCTTATTTAACTGCTTTAAAAATATAATTCAAGTAACAATACATTTTGAAATATAATCATTAGAAAATTTAGTCCAACTTTGCAAAATAATTGTCAAATGGTCGATTGCATTATGAAACATTAATAGGGCCAGCAGATTTATACAAGTATCCCAAAACTCACATGACTTTAGGCGGTGAGACAGACAGTTCAAAACCTTCACGCCTCATATTCTCAATTAAAATACCTGTTACACCATGAAAACTACAATTAGGAGATGTTAAAACTTAATTGCCCATAGGTGAATGCTAGCAGTCAAAGACCTAAAGATATCCCTTCTACTGGGCTTAGATTTTCGGAAATGAAGTAGATGATTACAAGTTTATCAGGGACATACCTAGTTGAAGTTCCCCCCTACCCTGAACTTCAAAGGATTCTGATAAGCCTGGGATAACATTAATGGCAAGATTTGTTTCTGCTTCCGCCATTAAACGATCACCAATTTTTCCTCCAGTCAACTGTTATTGAGATAACAATTTCTGTTAGCAGTTGAAGGATGCAAGAATAGAACAACATAATGAAATTGCAAAATCCAAAATAAATCTTGGCAAAGCCAATGCACTGTTTGTTACTCTGGCAAGGGAGGCTATGCTATAAAATGGTAATCACTTCAAGTTATGGGATTTATAGGCTACAAATGTAACATCGGTGAAAGAGAATAATCATAAAGCCTCTTCTAAAGACCGTAAAAAGTACTCCGTGAGAGCATTCCAGGAATAAGATGATAAGCCACCATTACGTTTTACTTACGCCAGGCAAGCAAAAGGAGCCAAGTCAGCAGTTGAGTCAGCAGTCTCCGTGACTAATGTGGCAAGAGATGAGGGCAGGATTGTCAATAGTAGTGGCTAGTTAGTTAGGCAGTTATGGGAATGAGGGGAATAAATGTAAGGGGTGAGGGAGAGTGTGAGGTAAGCAGCATATTGTATTAAATCCTGTGGGAGAGAAGAGAACCTCTCGAATGTTCTCTGTTGTTCCGATGGTTATTCACTAATCGTTTATCAGTTTATCATTTTCATTTCTTCTATCTTTTCCCTTTCTATCTTTCTTCTATTGCTTCTTTGTTTCCCTTGTGTATCTGGTGTCTATCAGTGGTATCAAAGCCCGTACGTTTCTCGGAAGAGCAAGGAAGAAGATGGAGGAAAGGATAGGTTCGGTGGAGGAGCGAGTTTTGACCGTGAAGGGCGATGTGGAGTCGATGAAGGAGGAGTTGCAGCGTCTGGGTTCTTTGGAGCAGAGTGTGGAAGCTCTGATGGAGAAATTGTCCATCCTGGACCGTTTGGATCATGAGCTGTTGGGGAAGGGAGATTGGAGAAGTTCTGCAAAGGATCCCAACGATCACAACCGGCCGGTGCCGGATTCGGGAGATCTGGACAAATCGATAGCTTAGGAGTTGAGTGGACCTTCATCGGAGGTCTCAAGTGGATCTGTGGAAGTGACGGCCATCGGGGAGGTCATTAAGGGCGCTGGGGATCATATGGGCTGCGATCCGGTTTCGGGTGACTGTGGTGGACTGTCAGAGGATGCTAAGCGGCTGGACCTCACCATTCGGAGGTTGGAGATGCCCATCTTTGAGGGTTGGAACCTTGACGGTTGGATCTACCATGCGGAACGCTACTTTGGCGTCAACAAGTTCTCGGAGCCGGAGAAGCTGGAGGCGGCAGCCATCAGTCTCGATGGAGAAGCTTTGGCGTGGTTCCAGTGGGAGGACCATTGTCGACTGCTTCACAGCTGGGAGGAGTTGAAGCTTCAGTTGTTGGACCGATTCAACCTGACCTAGGAGGGTTCCTTGTGCGAGAAGTTCTTGGTGTTGAAGCAGGAGTCCACCGTTCGAGAGTATCGTCAAGTTTTCGAATCCTAGGCGTCGCCGTCGCTTAACTTGCCGAAACATATGATGGATAGCACGTTTATTAATGGGTTGAGACCAAATATCCGCGCGGAAGTCCGGATGTTTAAATCGGACGAGTTGGCTCGGATTATGGAGTTTGCGCAACGGGTGGAGAACTGTAACTTCTCTTTGAGACCGGGATGGGGCGGTTATGGAGTTTCTGGGTCCAGGTTTCAAGGCGGCTACGGGTGGGGGAAACCCAAAGGGGGGCCAGACTTTTTTTGCAGGCCCACATCCTTCTCAACCCAATGGATTTGCTAATAGCAATTACAACCAATGTGTAACTCTGAACCCTACCTCATCCCCACAACAGCTCCCTTCATTCCAACGACAAACGACAAGCAGTGGTCAGGTAACTGGTTCTAAGCCCTTTTCTTCTTTTACGCGTCTCTCTGATTCCGAGCTTCAAACGAAGCACGAGAATGGCCTCTATTTTCGTTGTGATGAAAAGTATTCTATCGTTCATCGTTGTAAGAACTGCAAGCTCCATGTGTTGGTTGTAAGTGATGATCAAGGTGGTGGTCGGGAGTAGGGAGTGTTTCCGGCGGAGGTCAATGAGGGGTTGTCGGACGCATGAAACGGTAAGGTTGTTGAGCTTTCAATTAACTCCATGGTGGGTCTTTCTTCTCCCAAGACTATGAAAGTCAAGGGCACAATTGCTCAACAACATGTGGTGGTGATCATTGACTGTGGGGCAACTAATAACTTCATCTCCATCGAGTTGGTACAGCAACTGGGTATTCCGTTGGTGGGCACCAGTAATTATGGCGTTTTAATGGGGACGGCATTGATGATCAAAGGGACTGGTATTTGTAAGGGCATGGTGTTGACCCTTCAAAACATGGAGGTTGTCAAGGATTTCCTTCCTCTGGAATTGGGCAGCGGCCGATATTATCCTGGGTATGCAGTATTTGGAATCGCCCGGGGAAATGCGGGTCAATTGGAAGAATTTGACCATGCGTTTCAAGGTTGGGGGTGTGGTTGTGGCGTTGCAAGGTGATCCGAGTTTATCCCACTCTCTGGTTTCGTTGAAAACTCTATGGAAGGATGTCCAAGAGCAAGGCGGTGGCATGTTGGTGGAGTTGGGCAGTTTAGGAATATTGGAGCCCAAGCCCTTCGAGTCCACTCCCATTGTCATCCAAACGGTGCTTGCGGGTTTCCACCGGGTTTTCGAGTGGACAAGTACCTTACTGCTGCCACGAGCTCGCAATCACACTATTACTCTTCAGGCAGGGGTGTCTCCAATCAATGTACAGCCCTACAGGTACCCTCATTTTCAGAAAACTGAGATAGAGCGGCTTGTTCGCGAGATGTTGGTCTCCGACATTATTCAACTGAGCATTACCCCCTTTTCCAGCCCGATTCTTCTTGTTAAAAAAAAGGACGGCAGTTGGTGATTTTGTGTGGATTACCGGGCTTTGACCTAGGTTACCGTGGCCGATAAATTTTTGATTCCCATGATTGATGAACTATTGGATGAACTTCACGAAGCTACTGTCTTTTCGAAGTTGGACCTTCGTTCGGGGTACCACCAAATCAGAGTAAAACCCGATGATGTTCCAAAAATAGCTTTCCGCACTCATAAGGGCCATTATGAATTTTTGGTTATGCCTTTCGGCTTGACCAATGCTTTGGCCACTTTCTAGGCTCTCATGAACGACAACTTCTGTGAATATCTTCATCAATTCGTCCTCTGTCTTTTTTGACGATATTTTGGTTTGCAGCGGAACAATGGAGGATCACGTGCAACATTTGCAGGTTATGTTGGGAGTGTTAGAAGTAGAGGTGGCAATACGGGTCGCGACACGACGACACGACTCGAAAACGACACGAATTTCGCGGGTTCGGGTTGGGAAAAATAGGTGGCAGGTCGTGTTCGGGTTGGGAAAATTTGACACGAAAAAAAACGGGTCGTGTTCGGGTTGGACCCGTTTTTTTCGTGTCAGTTTTCGTGTCAAGTTCGGGTCAAATTTCGTGTCCATTTCGGATCACTATTTCGGGTCAATTTTCGTGTCGCGTGTCCATTTCGGGTCAATTTCGTGTCAACTTCGTGTCAATTTTCATGTCGCGTGTCCATTTCGAGTCAATTCGTGTCGCGGGTCAATTTCGTGTCGCGGGTCAAGTTCGTGTCGCAGGTCCAGTTCGTGTCGTGTCGTGTCAAGCCGTTACGGGTTCGTGTCGTGTTCGTGTCGCGGTTTCGTGTCGTTTTCGTGTCACGGGTCGTGTTAGGGTTGGAGAGGAAAAAATTCGACACGGCTCAAACACGACACGAATCCGACACGTGACACGAATTGCCACCCCTAGTTAGAAGCACATCAACCTTTTGCCAATGAAAAGAAGTGTCTGTTCGGTTAATCCCAATTGGAATACTTGGGCCATGTTATTTCGGGTAGTGGGGTTGCCGCTAATATGTCCAAAATACAAGCGATTGTAGATTGGTCGGTGCCTTCTACTCTAAGGGACTTGTGCGGGTTCCTCAGCCTTACCAGTTACTATCGGCGCTTTGTGGCAAATTATGGGAGCACTGCGTGGTCACTGACCGAACAACACAAGGACAATTTCCGTTGGGGTTTGGAAGCAGAGGCTTCTTTTAGGGAGCTTAAGGTGGCAATGACTTCGGTGCCGGTGCTGGCTTTGCCAGATTTTTCTAAACCCTTTATGGTTAAGTTGGACGCTTCGGGACATGGGGTAGGGGCGGTTTTGATGCAAGACCAGCGTCCTATTGGTTATTTCAGCCGGGTGTTGCCCCAACAAGCTCAACTAAAGTCCGTGTATGAGCGAGAACTTATGGCGATCGTGTGGGCGGTTCAAAAGTGGCGGCACTATCTCTTGGGTCGGAAGCTTTTAGTTCGCACTAATCAACGGAGTCTCAAGTTCCTTCTGGACCAGCGGGAAGTGAGTTTGGAACATCCGAAGTGGCTCACCAAGCTTTTGGGGTTTCACGTCGACATTCAATACAACCCCGGTTTGGAAAACACGGCTGCCGACGCGTTGTCTCGGGTTGGGGGGGCATCCCAATTCATGGCATTGTCAGTTCCTCATACTTTTTTGTTGGAAGAGGTGGTGGATCAAGTGGCTAGGGATGAGAAGTTGGGAGGAATTTTAGATGATCTTCTCCACTAACGAGTCACGGTTCCAGGGTACACCATGGTGCAAGGAACTTTACTCTACAAAGGGTGTGTGGTCATTCCGCGAGGTTCTTCATTGATCTCAGTGCTTTTGAAGGAATATCATGACGGTGCCATTGGGGGCCATTCGGGTGTTCTTAAGACTCTAAAGCGGGTGGTTGCAAATGTGTATTGGGAGGGGATGAAGCGCAACATTCATGCCTATGTTGTTGGTTGTCCGGTTTGCCAACAGAACAAGACCACTACCTTGTCCCCAGCCAATCTATTGCAACCCTTGTCAGATCCGAAGGTAGTGTGGTCTAATATTTCGATGGATTTTATCAAGGGATTGCCTCATTCATAGGGGTGGGATTCGATTTTGGTGGCCGTGGACCAACTTGGCAAGTATGGGCACTTTATTGGACTTCGACATCCTTTTTCCGCTCGCTCGGTGGCTAAGGTGTTTGTCAAGAAGGTTGTCTGTTTGCATGGCATTCCTTCCTCGATAGTGTTAGACCGCGACAAGGTGTTTATGAGTCATTTTTGGGCTAAGTTATTCCGCTTGTAGGGCACGGAATTAAAGCATAGCACAGCGTATCACTCGCAAACGGATGGCCAAACCTTCGTTGTCTTGAGACCTACCTTCGTTGCTTCGCCACCACGAAACCTAAGTCTTTGGGTTCGTTTTCTTCCGTGGGCGAAGTATTGGTACAATACGTCCTTTCATTCGGCGGCAAAGGCTACCCCTTTTCAGTTGGTTTATGGCCGAGAACCTCCCAAGTTGATTCCTTTTTTCCCAGGGACAACTGCCAACTCGGCTATTGAACGGGAGTTGCATAATCGAGATGCTATGCTTGCTAAGCTTCGCCAACAATTGCACCGAGCTCAACAGCGGATGACGATACAGGCTGATGAACATCGTCGGGAGGTTTCTTTTATTGTGGGCGACCTGGTGAATCTTAAACTCCGACCTTATCGACGTAAGTCTCTAGCTAAACGCCTCAATGAGAAGCTGGCTCCTCGGTATTTTAGACCTTTTCAGGTGACGGCTCGAGTTGGAGCGGTGGCTTATAGGTTGCTGTTACCTATGGATGCTACAATTCACCCGGTTTTTCATGTTGCCCAATTGAGGCGTGCTCTTGGTGCCGTTGAGGCCGTGTCCTCGGTGCCTCCCCAGTTGTTGGATGATCTGGAGTTGCAGGTGGAACCATAAGTGGTCATGGGCATTCGTCCGAGCCAGGATAAGCAAGAACCCGGTTTTGAGGTCTTGATCAAGTGGAAAGGGCTTCCGAACTTAGAAGCCACTTGGGAACCTTTTGTGGTGATTCAGCGCCAGTTTCCAGCCTTTCACCTTAAGGACAAGGTGACTCTGTGGGCCGGGGGTATTGATAAGCCACCTTTACGTTTTACTTATGCCAGGCGAGCACAAGGAGCCAAGTCAGCAGTTGAGTCAACAGTCTCCATGGCTAATGTTGCAAGAGATGAGGGCAAGATTGTCAATAGTTGTGGCTAGTTAGTTAGGCAGTTATGGGAATAAGGGGAATAAATGTAAGTGGTGAGGGAGAGTGTGAGGTAAGCAGAATATTGTATTGGATTTTGTGGGAGAGAAGAGAACCTCTCGAATGTTCTCCGTTGTTCCGACAGTTATTCACAAATCGTTTACCAGTCTATCATTTTCATTTCTTCTATCGTTTCCCTATCTTTCTTCCTTCTATTGCTTCTTTGTTTCCCTTATGTATCTGGTGTCTATCATAAAATTACGAAAGAAATAAGTAAAATGCTTTTTTTTTTTTGCCTTTTTTTTTATCTTCTTTTTTGGAGACTTTGAGAAAAGAAAACTATACTACTAAGTAATATAATTGCCATTGTCCCTCACTCTACAATAAGGAGCCAATTTTCAATGGAAAGACAACGGTACTTTGATTTTATGCCTTGACCTTATACAGAAATCGGAAGAGTTATAACTTTCATGGTACGAGAAAATAACACTCATGAATAACCAACACATAAGAGTCCCATTCACATTGAGTTAATAAATACATGTAGCAGACATAACTTATATTTAAAAAAAAAACGAAAAGAGAGGACTAGTCAACAATTATTTCAAACGTCTGAAATAGAGAACTAATAATCCAAGAAAGAAGCATAAACAATAGTGAAAATAATATCCGAAGTAAGTAGCTAAGAAAAGGAAACTTACATGAGAACCATCACGGCCAGCCAATGGTGAGTCATTGACACCAAAAGTCATGGAAATAGTTGGCGGGTCCAATTCAACGGTCGGCAATGGAGTTGTGACCTGGGAGATGCACGCCTAAGTCAGTTCAAAACGGAAGCAAGTGGCTGTTGCAGTTGCAATTTCATTGGAAAAGGTTGTAAACAATTTTGCTAAAATAAATTCTTGAAGGGGATTACAAGAAGACAAGAGTGGCTAACACTAATCTTCAAGCTGAGAAGAACTTGTAACGTCAAGGTGGCAACAGCAGTAGATTAGAATTAAAATATAATAACGTTTTGTTGGATATTTCAGAAGTTCAAAATCAATAGAGAAAACAAGAGAAAAAACAACAATTAGAAAGACAATTCCTTTTAAGTAGGACTTCACACATAGAGGAAAGCGGGGCAAGATGGCTTTGGTTCATAATGTTACGAACTCCATGGAATATAAATTAGCTGTATTCATACCTCTGTATTTGCAACAGTGTGACCTATAGACGGATTTGCCAACCCAGCCATTGATACAATGTCACCTGCTCCAGCACTGTCAACTAGAGCCGTGCTAGTACCCTTCTTTTTCATCAATTTTGTAACCTGCAAATACCCACCCACAAAATGGAAAATTGGCAAGTTGTTTCATATGACGGGCAAATTTCTCAGAAGATAAATTAAGCTATTTAATAAGAAAGTTATTAGAAGAAAATAAAACAAAGTTCTGGTTTTAGATGTGAGACTTCATTTTGATAAGATTTTTATTTGGCTGGCCGCTTGCATAATTCATCAACACAATATGACGTATAAACAGAAAGGAAACCAGGATAGCAGTTGCGAAGTCTACTCTCTCTCAAACAAAGATATATTGACAGGAGGGGAGGAAAAAAAAAAAAAACAGAAGAACAAAAGCAAAACAACAAAGAAAATAAGCTAGAAGAGAGGAAAGAGTGCATTTTTCAAAATTCTAACAAATCCAATCAATTGTAAAGAAGTAAAGACAAATGAAATTTTTTTGACAATTGACATACACTAAGACTATTGCATAATACTAAAGTGAAAAAGAAATCAATATGACTACAAACATAAAAATCTTTACTTTCAACTTCAATCAGGCAAGCTTTCAAACCTTTCCTTCTTCAATTTTAGTAACCCCCGAGTCTTTCATGCAAAGTCCATGAACTTTATCACCGACACGGATAACTCCAGTAGAAATTCGTCCAGTCAATATTCGTCCTAGATAAAAATCTTTTTCCATCATAGAAACCTAAAATGCAATATAACAAATACAATTAATTAAACAAACTTGAAATGTAAGCAGATGAAACTAATAATTAATAGACTTTTTCCAACCAAAAATTTGCTCAACTACTTATTTACAACAAAATAGACAACTAAAAAGGATTTAATCTATACTACCAGTAATCTGTTTAAGAAAAATTCAATGGTGAAGTGTTACAATTTGATTTATGAACTATATGTTCAGTGTAGCTTTGTTTCGAGCAAATATTCTCCAAAAGCACCTTCCATATAAAGAAACAGGAACTATAAACATGATGGCTTAAGAAAGTATACTCTGGTGTTTATTGAATGACACATGCATTTCCACTGACAACACAAAACCCCACCCCAAGAAAAATAAGAATTACTAAATACACTCTTCAAGAAGACCCATAAACACATAAATACTAACCAGCATCTGGAAAGGCGCATCAAGATTTGCAGTTGGTGGAGGAACATGTCTTACGATGGCATCAAGCAATTGAGACATATCTCTCGCATCAGGAGCAGGATCTTTGGTGAAAGTTGTGGAAGCCCATCCTTCTTTAGCAGAGGCATACAAAACAGGGAAGTCAAGCTGCTCCTCTAAATAAAAAAGAAAAGAACGTAAATATAGAATTTTAATTTACTTATATGCAAGAGCAGTGAAATCACATAAAAATAGGTGAGAAACGAAGGGATAATTTCTCAACTTCTAAAATTTCCGCACCTGTCGCACCAAGATTTGCAAACAGATCAAACACCAGACTCTCAACTTCATTACATGTCTCCTCAGAAACTGTACACATGGTAGCAAATAACATAAAGTTAAGCGGCAAGTGCAAGGCAGAACAAAACGAACACAGACGGTGCTGAGCATACATACCAGCAGGTCGGTCAACTTTATTAAGAAGAAGAATAGGGCGCAGCCCGTACTTCAAAGCTTTTGCAAGCACAAACTTTGTCTGTGCAAGTGGACCCTCCCCAGCATCAACAACTAGAACTGCTCCCTCAACCATACCCACGACTCGCTCGACCTGTCCGTCCATTTAAATCAATATTGTTCAATCTTCGAAAAAGGATTTCAATAATACAGAACAACAAAACTAAAACAAAAGCGGGTTCCATTTCGAGCTAGAATAAAAGTCTTAGAAGAGAAATACTTCTCCACCAAAATCTGCATGTCCAGGCGTATCGACCATGTTCAGCTCATTTTCCTTCCATGTTATTGATGTAACCTTAATAATAGTAAAAAGAATGGATAACATTAGCAATCAATTAGCAATCTATCTATATATAATTCAGGAACTCGTATGACAACATTACTACATTAGAAACAGAGTTTGGTACTATATCAACAACTAGGATGTGTAAAGATCGAAACTTGAAGTCAACCAGAATTTCCAAAGTACAAAACTAAAACCTCGGAAATTGAAACACCAACTACAAATTTTTTTTCCAATTTCATAGAAAAGAGCAGACCTTGGAGGCGATGGTGATGCCGCGCTCGCGCTCGAGGCTGATGGAGTCCATGGCGCGCTCGTGGGGGATGTCGGCGCCGCACTGGCGGAGGAGCCGGTCCATGAGGGTGGTCTTGCCGTGGTCGACGTGGGCGATCACCGCCACATTTCGGAGCCGGCTGGGATCCAGGGAGGGGTTCGGAGAGGCGGAAGCGGAGGCGGCGACGGCGCTGGAAGGAGCCGCCGAGAAGGCGCGTGAGAGTGACGCGCCGCGGGGGGAGAGTAACAAGGAGCGTAGAGTAGGGGATGGAGAGGAAGAGTGGGTGGGTGAGGAGAGAGATTTGCGGGCGGAGGACCAGAGAGATCGTATCAACGGACCCGCCATTTTTCCCCCACACACACGGAGTGAGAGAAATGGCTGCACTGCTTGTCCTTGAATTCGATTAACCTTGTTTGGGCAAAGTTAGGGTTTAACGTTGTCTGTACAAACCGAATGGGTTTAAAGTCGCCAAAAAACGAAACAAAACAAAACAAAATAAAATCTGTTATGTTCATAATTAATTTTTGTTTTAAAAAAAGGCTGAATTTTCGTAATTGGCTGTGAAAAATTATACTTTATTGTTAGACCTTTTTTTTTTTTTTTTTTTTTTTTTAAAGTTATGGATAGAATAATTTTTTAAAGATAATTGTACTGTAAATCGGAGAAAAATAAACACTAATATTGATTTGAACAACTGCACGACACAAAGAAGCTTAGCCTCTTAACACATGGAAGCTTTTCTATATAATTTTCTTTCGTTCTTTTATTTGATTCTTCTAAAAGCTAAAACTCTACATGTGACTAATGTTATGAATAGATTAGTTAGATTTCAATATTGTAAATTTGGTGCTACCTCAAACTTTTGTGCTAATTTAGGTGACGGAAACTGTAATTTTTTTTTTTTTTTTTTTTTTAGCTAAAGTTTTATAGTTTGAGGAGAACGAATGTCAATTTTTTTTAAGTTCAGTGGCAATGTTAGAGATTTAAAAATAAAAAAAAACAAAACAAAATTCAGGGATACTGATAGAATTTATCCTTCCTTTTTGCCTTATGTTATCCACATGTCTTTTGGGACAAAATAATTTAAGTGACATTGTTTTTACCAAATCAAAACTTGGGTCTTCCTCGACAACTTTCACCAAGTATCCACGGAATAATTTGTTTCAACTTCTAAATGGTTATGAAAATTGAAGCTTCATTACCATGTGTCTATGTCCATGAAAGGCTCTAGCGGTCTCAAGAGAAAACAAGTATATAGTGCTGAGACCTAAGAAAAGTCCTGCTTATTTGGTTTTCATATCACCAAGATTACAATTTGTAAACTTACAATACAAATTTTCAAATATTCCATCAGAAGCATGAAACCGGATAAGAGGGGAAACATTAAAAACTCATATGAAAAGGTCTTCCATAAAACAAAAACAAAAATAAAATATTAAAAAAATAAAAATAAAAATAAAAATCTCCAGGGGGATTTTGGCTGCCTGTAACAACAAACATGAAAATTGACTTAGAGAAATGCGCATGGCCTGGCCTTCTTTCGCCTTTTCTTCGGTTTCGGAGGCTGCAAAACAACCTTGATTGCAGCATCAAACACAGCCTTCACATTCTGAAATAATGTCACCATATAAAATATAAAAAAATCATATAACTTATTGATATAATCTATTAGCATAAGAAATCTAACACAATACGAGGTATCAATTTTTGGTTAATCCTAGATTTTCAAGGACTTGTTAATTATTGGAAGAACAGAGAAATGTCGAGGTGTTCTCCACTACCAAAAGAAAGTATAGTCTCTTCCTAACTTTAGAACAAATGTTCTTAAAAGTAACACCTTGAAAGGCAAAAAGCTTGAAAAAGAAGCTTTATATTCAAAGAACCAGGTACAAACCCAAGCAACTTTGGTGTAAAATTTGTCTAAGGTTAAGCAAATTATGTTATTATATTTTTCTCAGTTCAAAAGATTTGGTTAAAACAAGAGTTTCATGTTAAAATGTAAAAATAATAGGAAAATAAATAAACCTGCTGAGTCTTGGAGCTACACTCTAGGTAAACAGAAGCACCTATTGCCTTCTTCAGATCTTCACCCTGCACAATTCATTCAACCATTCATTTTAAGCAAATCTGTGAAAACGAAAACGGGATATCCCTCGTTTATGTTGTTTCAAATTGTTGCGTTCTACCCTATGTTTTAAGGGATGCTGTACTTATCGTCTTCATTTTACAAATCCTGTTAAAAACGGTTTTCTGTTTTCTTTCTTTTTTAGGTTAGTGACTTGCCTGTGCTGTTGTGATCGGCGTAGCACCCGGATGATCAATAAGATACTGCTTGTCATCCCTCAAATCTGCAGCCAAATACACTCAGATTTGCATCAAAAACAGAATCCAATGCATAAACACAAGAAGAATGACATAAACCGTGTTAAATTTCACCGATATCAATTTTAACAAGGCTAGTATTTCTACGACATACCAAGTTTGGTTCCAACAAGGACGATAGGGACGGTTGGAGCATAATGCCTCAATTCTGGGATCCACTGGAGGGATGACAAAAGTCGAAACGACGTCAGATTTTTTTTTACTGCTTAGAATGTAAATCAATCACAAACATATGAACCCAACAATTCTATGTAAGGAAAAAAAAATGTTATTTTGGTTTCTAATTAGGAACAACCTTCTTGGAAATGTTTTCATAGCTAGCTTTGCTGATGAGAGAAAATGCCAGCAAAAACACATCTGCACCTCTATAACTCAAAGGCCTCAGCCTGTTGTAGTCCTCTTGTCCTGAAATTCACCAAAAATCTGCTTAGCGCGTGAATTATTAAGGCGGTGTTGTTAACACTAATAACCGGAACTAATTAAACTTATATTAAGCTAAAACCAGACTAAAATTTACACACCTGCAGTATCCCACAATCCAAGGTTAACCGTGCTGCCATCCACTACTACATTAGCACTAAAGTTGTCGAACACCGTAGGAACATAATCCTACGAAAATTTCCATAACAAAAGAACAAGAGAAAAAAGTGAATGAAACATCATAAGTAAATGTAACAAAGCTCATTTTTCATGCGTGTACTTAAAGTTGAAATCAGCACACGAGACATGATCGAACGTACAGTGGGGAAGGTATTGCTAGTGTAGGAGATGAGCATGCAAGTCTTTCCGACCGCTCCATCGCCGACGGTGACGCACTTGATGAATCTAGCCGTGCTCATTTTAGGTTTCTTGTTTTTGAAGTATTAATTGTATTCTTCTCGGTTCGCATCAACCCTTTTTAGAATAGCTTCCTCTCTCCATATTTGTAACACCAAAACTGCAATATCTTCTTTCTTTTTCTTTTTCTTTTTTTTTTTCTTTTTCCACGAGAAAAAGGAAAGAAGAGAGAAAGAGTAGAACAACAAGAAGGGAGGTATTGGAAAGTAGGGGTGAATTTGAATTTTGAATAGAAATGGAGGGCAAGAAAAATGGCATTTAATAAGCAAAGGGGGCTCATCACCTACTTTGGCAGTGACTCCTTTATTATTGTTTTTTTTTTTTTTTTGCTTTACTATGATTGCCAATTGGCTTTCTGTTCCTTTAAGGGGAAGGCCAGAGCTAAAGACCAAGAAAGGAGGTGTTTGGTACTCTTGTTAGTTGGTTAAGTGTGGGACAAGGGAGAGTTTGAATCATGAGTTTTTAGAAAATTAAACATTGCTTAATTAGCCAAAAGTATTATCATGACTATAAGAATAAAAGGAGAGTTTTTTTTTTTTTTTTTTTGAAAAAACAAAAAAAAAAACATAAAAAAAACATAAAAAAACAAAAAAGGAAAGTTTGGGTGCATGAAACACCATGCCATGTGGGCCACAAGTTTACAGGTCACCCTGCATAGAAACCCTATTGTAATCTTATTAAGTTTTTTTTTTTTTTTTTTTTTTTGAAGGATTGTTATTATCCATGCCCCTAAACTTTAAGATTGTTCTTATTTTATCCCTCTAATTTTAAGAAACAGACAGAAAAAGAGGGAAATTAGTCTTACAACCCCATTTTTTAAGGATTTCTGTTAAAAATAAATGAAAAAAATCACATAACTACACTTAGTTCACTTTTTTCCATTTGTTTTTACCGAAATTCTAGTAGAAGAAGCTAAGTGGGGCTAATAGAAAATTCATGGGACAAAATGAGAATAATCCTAAATTTCAAGGATCAAAGATAAGAATAATTGTTTTTTTTTTCCTTTTAATTAAGATGCTTAGGTGTTATATGAGTTTAATTTGAGTTTTAGTTGCAGCAAAAGGCCATGCAATGAGAGGACAACGTATCACAACACAAAGATGTGATTAACTTTATATGGGTGTCACCATTATTTAGAGACTTGTGTGCAAGTGGGAAACGGGCTGGTCTTGAAGCAAATTATAGCTTTTAGTTTAGTTTGTTAATTAAGCCTCCATTAACATTGTATGAAAGCAACTTTTGATTACATAGAAAAATACCGGATTAACTCCCTTTCATACCTGTGGTAGCCATCAACTGACCATGACCGATGGATTCACTTGAGACAGATCCAGATGAAATAATAGGAAACTTAAAGTATTTAGGCTTTGTTTGACATATTAATTTAACTTCAATTATATTGTATTTTTTTAGCTTGATTTTTATTTTTTTCTAAAAAATTAATAAAAATTATAATTAATTTTTAAAAGATCAATCAATTTTAACTTAAAATTTTTAACTCTAATTAACGATTGGATGCTTAATACCAGGGGATCCTGATAAATGTCATCGTAGATAGTTAATTCAGGATTGCAGCATTAATTATGACGATCATCCAGGATCAGTATATTCAATGCCCTGCACGCTCTTATCTTTATGTATTTCCTTTTGCTAGTTACGAGGTGTACAAGCTAATGTGTATATAATATACACACACACATTAATTTCCATCATCTAATGCAGAAGATAGAGAGCAGGGATTCCCTAAAATAAAAGGACTGATCTGAATCAGTGATGAATGTTTAATAATTTCAGTAAAATCTGGCCGTTTTGCCTACTGAATATCATTATTTATCATTATTGATGATATACAGTGATAAAAGTCAAAATACTGTATATGAGAAAAATATAAATAACGGATCTTATATAATCATATGATAATTTTGATAAACTGTTATGTGTGTGATGATTCTGACATCAATAATGATAAACAACAATTTTTTTTTCCACATATTTCTTAATAAAGATTGATAATATTATTTTAATCACTTGAAGGTGACTTGAGGTGACACTAATTAGGTATAATTTGACAGACAATTTGGTACAAATTGTGTGTTAATCATCGAGCGCAGTGTCAAATATTGTTTTTCCTCTTCTTTTGATGAATGCTCTTTATAGGGCTCATTTAGGATGCTTTGAGGATAATATTTTAGCCTAACAGACACGTTTCCTTCCATCTCGCATGCCATGGTGTCTACTAATCACTCTTGCTCTGCTTTTCTGTTCGGTCAAGACTATTTGACATTACATAAAGAGAAGTCTGGTGAGACCCCCATCAAATTTACCGTATCTATTTTCATATCTCCAGAATTCACTAATCATGACTATGGCCTGCGTTAGTTCTAGTTACCAAGTTTAAAATGTTCGTTTTTCTCGGGTTCCTTTTTTTTAACCAACGGAAATCTTACAGACTGACTAATCTTATATATTCTGTGCACCGTGTCCTCACAAGTTTCTCTAGATAGATCAGAACAAAGTCGATAGTGTTTTTATTAGGGGGCATGGCCCCAAGGGAATGTAGTCGAGAATTTGAACCATCTACTTAAAAAGGAAGTAAACAGCTGCTTGAGTTACCGCTTGCGGGTTTCGTTTTCAGGCGTCTTTGTAAGTCTTTTTACTCTTTAGACCAAGTAGGGCACTTCCCTTTGCTCTTTTAGACCAAGCTTTGGAGAAAGCTATGTGCAGATTTTAATTTTATTTTGCTTTCAGGTTAATTTTCTGAAAGAAACGTGACATGTAGCAAAAATAGACGTGCTTTAGTTTTGGAATCTCTTCAAATGTTGAACGTCAAAATCTCTACTTCTTGTTTTCAAAATGTAAATTATGCACCCAATTTCCTTTAAAAGATAAGAGGACATTATTAAATCATCTAGGAGAGATTCTGATTAAAGATGTTTTGTAATTTCGTTTTTGTTTTTTGTGATTGTTTTCTTTGTTTTCAATGGTTTCTAATACCTCTTACTTTGGCGACGGATTGAAAGTGTGGTATAACCTGGACATTTTAATTGCACAAAGAAAATTTAAAGATCAAAGTCCCATCTGTTGTTTGTACTGGCGACGGATTAAACAGTCCATCACATCTCTTGTTGAAAAAAATAATAATAAAAAAAAAAAGGCACACACATAAACACCTCAACTTGGAGGGAAAAAATTAGAGTTTTTGACACTTTTGTCCTTCAACTTTTATCGAATTATAGAGTTATCCTTTAATTAAATATTTGGGGGTATTTGGTGAATAAGTTTAGTTTAAGATTTTTAAGTTTCAATAGTAATTTTTTAGAAAATACAAAAAAAAAATTTAGAAAAGACAAAAAAAATTTTCAGAAAAAGACAAAAATCATGATGAAAAAAATACAATTTAGTTTAAAATAAGTGTATTACCAAACGGCCCTTTAATAAAACATTACAAAGTGGCACAATCCACATTACTGATGTTAATTTGAAAGGAAAACCTCTAACTAGATGTGATGTGACATGATGTGTTCCATCGTTATTTGAAATTTCAATTTACTATGTAGGAAGATTTTTTGTCTAAATTTTAACCATCACCAACAATTTATGTGCACTTTGTCATATTTTATTAAATTTAAGAACTCTAAACAAAAAATTTAATAGTTGACTTCTCTCCTAAAAATTCAGGAACAAAACAATTGTATACAAATAAAATGCTTGAAACTTGAGAGGAAGTTGGTTTCTTAAAAGTTGTCTTTGTTGATAAATCAGTTATAATATAGATTAATTTAAGCATGAATCCATAAGGCTTCCCAAAGAAAAAAAAAAAAAAAAACCTAGAAGGATCTCCTATAAGTATTCAAGCACTTGATCATAACAAAAAAACGATATCTTATTTGTTGTAGGAACTTTTGAGTTTCCAAATTTATTCTTCCCATCATAAAAGCCTAATTAAAAAATTAATTGCACAAAATTCTTTATTAATTATAATGTCGTTACAGTAACTCTTTTTCTTCCCATGAGCTACCTAAACCTTATTCAACCTTCCACAAAAACCATTTTTTTATACCACAACCATGCCATCTTTACATGTTTATGTACGTGTTTGTTATATTATTTATACAAATCAACATCGTCTTTTCATTACCATCAAAAATAAGAAAAAATAAAAACAACAAAAGAAAGTATAGTACACATGACAAGGTAATTTGTAAATGCTAGCCTTCTTGGTTTTATTTCCTTGTTGCATCAAATTCAATATTTTTCCTTCCATACAACAAGGCAATATGTTTTGCAATTAGTACATGTCACCTTTTTTTTTTTTTTTTTAATTTGATTTAACTTGATTTTTTTAATTAGGATGCAAAGAAATGTTACTAGTGCTGGAGCACAACAAGCCTGTGCAGCATGCAAACACCAAAGGAAAAAATGCCACCAAGGCTGCGTATTGGCGCCATACTTCCCCGCCGAAAGAAGTCATGAATTCCTCGCAGTGCACAAGGTGTTCGGCGTGAGCAACGTGACGAAGATGGTGAGGAGCGTCAACGAGGAAGATCGGAGAAGAGCCGTGGACTCGTTGGTTTGGGAGGCGTGTTGTAGGCAAAAGGACCCCATCCTGGGTCCTTACGCCGAGTACCGAAAGGTTATTGAAGAGCTTAAGTTGTACAAAAGCCAAGAAAACCAAATGATGCAATTGCAAGCTCAAAGGAATGGGGCTTACAAATCTTTGTCAGGTTTGGTGAATTGGAGTAGTGTTAGTAATGGGATTAATAGTAATAATAATGGAGTGGCTGGAGGGATTGTCAATAATAACTCTTTGAGTTATTTTCATGAAAATGGGAGTGTTGTTGTTGATCAAAGCCCATTTAGTTATGCCTCAAGTTTTGTGCAAAGTCCAGAGAAAATAAGGCAGGAAAAGAATGTTGATTCTGTTGTTCCTATACAGCAACATCAACAACATTCCATCAATAGTTTTAGTCAGCAATACTATCTCTCAGGTAATAATTGGTCCTTTCCTTTCCTTTTTTTTTTTTTTTTAATATTAATTAGTGATGATTATATTACCAGCTAATCGTGACAAAGGAATTTTTATCAACGAGAACTAATAATTAAAACAAAAAAATTAATCGGATTATAAGATCATATTTTTAATGTTTACGTGTGTTAATCAAATTCTCACATGATTTTATAATGATAGGATAGTTTTTAACTTTTATTCTATGAATATATATATATATATATATATTCGATATTCTACTACAAAATTCTCGAACTTATCACATTTATTATTTGTCTTTCCATTATTGGTTTTATTATTGTTGCAGGTCAATTTAATCAAGTGAATAGCAAAAAAAATGGAAAGCACTATATGGGACGGTGGATCTTGATACTTTTGTTTTCAATTTTTCCTTTTTTTTTATTTTTTAATTTTCTCACTTTTTTTCTTTAATTAATGAATTAAAGAACTTATAAGTCTTATGTTTTTATTTTCTTGTTGATCTTCTACTTTAGAAGACGATGTAACAGTCGCATATATATTGGAGCGTCAAGAAGATAATTCAGTATATTGTAAACACTACAAGATTGGAATTTTGTTAAGGCATGTGGTTTTAGGTCATTAAATCAAACTTATACTACACTGATCTACCATCGAATAATCAAGTGGGGTGGTAAGATGCTTGCTCTCTTGACTAAAGGTCTTAAGTTTAAGTCGTTATCGCTTTGATGGTTAAGATATACTGATAATTCATTTTGAGAGGGATTTATATAACACTGAGGGGTTCTCCTAAAAAAATTGCAATAAGAAATTAATAATATCTTTTGTTATTGCTTCACATTCTTGGTAGGGCTCACCTAGCCCAACGCCCCAAAAAACTTGGAAGTCAGAAAAAGGAAAAGGAAAACTAGGCGAAATCTTCGATGGAAAAGAACCAACGTAGTGTGAAAAAAAAAAAAAAAAAAAAAAAAACTATGTTAGTAGAAGATATCACCCACCGTCTGTCATGATTTTTTTTTCCCTTCAAAACAAAACGTATGTCATGATAATAACTTATTGATCATGAACCAAGTGTCAAACTTTTATAAGCTCTAGTTTCCAGGGAGGGGAAAAAAGCATCTTCAATCTACTTTGTTTCGAACCAATCAATTTTAAATTACCTTTTTTTTTTTTTTTTTTCCTTATCTTTCTCAACCCCAACTAACACCATAACTTCCCCCCTTTAAAAAAATAAAAAAAAAATTACAACCATATTCTTTAGTGTTGTCTTTTTATATATTATACTTACCTTTACATATCTTAAAAATAAAATCACATACATAAGTACCAAACTTTTTGAATTAGTGATATTTTTTTTAACCGGTTTACACCACAGTCGATAACCTAATTTTCTGTGGGATTACTATTACAATATTGAAGATCTTCTCGTAACTGGGGGATCTTGTGTTGCATGTAGTTTTCTGTGCATTCGCATGCTCTAAGTGGTCATCTTTTCGTAGTCGTTGGATTTTTATATATCCGTAGTTTTGCGTATTGGTGATATGCGTAAAAATCCCCTAGTTATGTATGTTTATAGCTGGTAGTCATTCTAAATTACAAGATCATGTGTGTTTAATGCCTAATTTTTCTAACACCAACAACGAGTTGTTAGATTTAAAAATAAAATAAAAATAAAAGAAAGGTCACTTTTCCCTTTATCACATTATCAAAGACACAAATAATGTCCAACACCATACACTAAAAAAAATCACACAACATGCGATATAGCATACTTTTTTATTTCTTGTGACACTATTGTGGTGCGGCCTCCATACTTTTTTTCACATTTTAATTCACCAAAAAAAAAAAAAAAAGAAAAGAAAAGAAAAGAAAACACTATTGTATATAAGTGCCCACAAGTCCTTTTTTAACAGCAATTACATGAATAAGATTGTATAATTAGATTTATTTATAAATCACAGTGTTATCTTTTATCTTTTTTTTTTTAAGGCCATTGTGGTCCTCCACATGAATCATGTGTATTTTGTGCTTGTTCATAAAACAAATAATACTAATAACAAGATTTAATGAGATAATTATATAATCTAGTTTTAGTTATTTCTTAATTTATCTTTTTGTTTTTAATGTATCTTTT
The DNA here is from genome assembly GCA_009761775.1 of Ficus carica. Classification (NCBI taxonomy): domain Eukaryota; kingdom Viridiplantae; phylum Streptophyta; class Magnoliopsida; order Rosales; family Moraceae; genus Ficus; species Ficus carica. Next base: position 14,551,149 of record CM019743.1, read on the forward strand.
AAATTTGAAAAACTTATTTCAATTTCATCCCTTGCGTCTTTTCTAAATGAAATTTTTTTTTTTTTGAGAAAAACGATATAAATATCCTTTAATTAGTTTATAAAAAAGATTGTATACATCTAAAAACCATTAAAAAAATACTTCAAGCAATAAAATAAAATAAATCTTGAAGTTTTATGATTTTTAGAAAATTTATAGAAAATTTTTAAATATATTTTTCAGAAATAAATTTGTTCTAATTAAGTTAGGGCGTGTTCACTAATGGGTAATCCAATTTGGGAAAAAGGAATTAAATTCCTGATTTTAAATTTTAGTGTTTACTTTTATATTTGGAAATTAAATGACGTGGTTCTCACATAAAAATAGGAAATTAATTTCCTTGATAAATGAGAACTTATCTCCAGCCAATAACCTATGGAAATAAATTTCTTCTCCTAAAAATAGGAAATAACTAACTATATACCAAAATATACCATTATTCTTATTTAACTATTTTTTTCATTTAAGGATAATTTCGTAACTACAGTAATTATATTATCAATCATTCTAATTTTTTAGAAAGTAAACAGCATAATATGAATTTTCTTTCTCAAGTAAATAGATTCCTTGATAGATTAGTAAATACTTTGATCTAATTTTGGAATTTAATTCCTTATTTGATGGAATCAATTTCTTATTTTTAGAATTCCTGATAAGTAAACGTGCCCTAAAAGTCATTGGCCTCAACAGTCCCTGACCTCTTTAACATGTGACGGTTTGGTCCATATTTTATTTTTTTGGCCGAAAAGATCTTGAACTCTTAAAATGTTAGCCATTATAATCATTTCCGTCCAAATTTGTTAAGTTTTTAACGAAATGAGTTATGTGCAATACATGTGATCAAATTTGAGATGAGTATTTTAGTAATCAATAATAATTAATTTTAATAAAAATATAAAAAAAAAATTAAATCTCTCTCTCCTCGCTCCCACCCCCTATCTCCCAATTCCCTCCCCTCCAATCTAAAGCAGCAAATCCAGCTCGAAAATGGCACCGGGGGGGGGGGGGGGGGGACTTGGCGAGAACGGCGGGGGGTGGGAGCTAGCCCAAATCTGGGTTTTAGGGGGGCGGGGCGAGGGGGAGGCCGACGAAGGCCCCCTTCCCCAACTAGATATAAGCCCCCTTGCAAGAGGGGGGTGGGGATCTAGCTTTTTCTAATCGAGGGAGGGGCTAAGTTTGGCAACCGAGAAGGGGGGTTGGCGTCGCCGGAGATAGAGGCTGTCGCCAAAGGTAGAGAGAGAGCCGGGGGGGGGGGGGGGGGGGGGGGGGGGGGGGACTGAGAATTTTGGGAAAATTTAAGGAAAGAGAAAATTGAAGGGTATTTTAGTCTTTTTTACTAGAAAAATAATCACTTGAGCAAGAATCCGTTAGAAACTTAACATTTTTGGACGGAAAGGATAATAGTGACCAATATTTTAAGAGTTCAATATCTTCTTGGCCAAAAAAAAAATAAAACAGAGACCAAATTGTCACAATTTAAAGAATTTATGGACTATTTGGGTGAATTACTCAATAATCATTCTCTTTTTTCCTTGTTTTTTAATCCATAAAATTTGTGAGAGATGAAATTTAATTTTTTTTTTTTCAAGTTCACAGCATACTTTTGGTACTTTCTAAAAACAGCATAATCAATTAAGAAATAAGAAAATTAAAAAGTAAAATTTTGTAATTAATCTTGATAATAATTCAACAAAAAAAGAAAACTATCCATAAACTCGCTTAGAAACTTGCAAGCCGGGGCGTAGACTATTGACTTCGAGTTTGACAAACTTAACACTTGAAAATGCGATCACCCCTTCACTAGCCAGCACAGGGCGGCGGCCAGCCATGGAAACCACTTTGCGTCGGCTACTCTCTGCCTGTTTCCTCCTCGCCTCCGCCGTCCACTCCTCCGCATATCCGCCTCTCCTCGGCATCCACCCCCTCGGTTCGGTACCCCTCACTCTCTTTTGTCTTTCTTCCCATCTCAAACCCCATCTCCTCGCTTTTCCAACTTCCTCAAACAACCTTTACAGACCTCAAGAATCTGTCTTGTCTTTTAATCCCAGTGATTTTTTTTTTTTCCTGGAGGTTTTGGAACATACCCGGATCCCAAATTGGCAGTTTTAATTAAAAGTCTCTGAAATGGAAATTCTTACTTGGGTTGTTGCAGATGAGAAGTACTTCTCTTCCAAGGTGATAAAGTGCAAGGACGGTTCCAAAGCGTTCCACCGAGCTCGTCTCAACGACAATTACTGTGACTGCGCTGATGGGACTGATGAGCCCGGTATAGTCAATTACTCGTGTTTTTTTAGTTTGTGTGTTGATTTTTGGTATTGGTGCGAGTTTTTCAATGCGTTCTTTTGATAATGGGTAATTGTTTTTTGTTGTAATTGAGATTCTTGCTGTGGGATAATTTCAAAGAGTTGCAAAATTTTGATCACCTTAGTGTCAAAATGAACTCTGTGTGTGTGTGTGTGTGTGTGTCATCAACTTGTTTTCTTCTTCGCAGGGACTTCAGCTTGCCCCGCAGGAAAGTTTTACTGTAGAAATTTAGGGAGTACGCCACAATTTATATTTTCTTCTCGCGTTAATCACCTTATTTGCGGTGAGTTTTCATGTCCATAATAGTTTCTTTTTCTTGTTAGGCTTTCTCAATGACTTTTTCTTTCTTTCTTTCTTTCTTTTCAATCGACTATATACCTGTTATGGTTACTAGTTAGGCCTTTTTAGTTAGTTCTACTCGAGAATGTAAAATGTTTGGACGTGGCTCATAAGTAATGTTAGTGTTTTTGAATTATGATAGTTTGCGTCTATGTTGAAATGGGGTGTTCCTGTTGCATCATAGAACAACTTGAAATTGACATTACCGCAAGTGTTACTTGTACATTGAGGAAATCAGATTAGGATAAGTAGTCGATGAGGGTGTTTCAGGGGTTTGGAAAACTAAGATGGCTTGTTTACGTTAGAATTTGTGTTGGACATGGTCTTAGTTTAATCAAATCCCATTTTTGTTTTTTCTGAAAATCGTGCAATATATGCCCTTGGGTGTGCTGAGCAATGCATTTTAGGCAATTTTGCATGTCCTCAGATTGATGGGTTGCTGATTTGATCTATGTAGATTGCTGTGATGGGAGTGATGAGTATGGTGGTAGTATCCGCTGTCCAAACACATGTGTCATGGGTGGGAATATCGCATACAAAAGTGACGATACTATCTCGTTTAGCAAAAATAATGAACAATCAACAGTCAGTGATCTGGATAGCATGTATGCAAAAGAAACCAAAACCAGGATAAAGTTTGATGACTTGATTCAGAAACTTAAAGGTATTCTTCTGCTCGTTATGGCTTTGAGCAGCTAAACACAACTTGTATTTTGAAACTCTCAGCTTGGTGATCCCAGGTTTGAAGGTGGTGATAATCCTACAGCTACTCCTCATAAGCTTTGTGGTAGTTTTCCGGATATTCCTAAGGCGTGCCAGGTCTAGAAGAAGACATTATCGCTGAATCCAATACGTTTGCTGGTTCCAACTTTGGTTGCAATTGCATCTGGTATATATGAGAGCTTAAATGACAGGAAGTGCATTTTTCTTGGGGTTTTATTTCGCGTAAACAGAACCTCCGGTTGATCACATGTAATGGGACACGGACTTGATATGCAATTTGATTTCGGCAGTACTTTGAGAATCCAGTGAGGGACAAACAAGAGTGATAATCCTTGAGATTTGTAAGTGAGGATGTTAAAGCTAGAATAGGCAAAATTAGAGGGCTTTTTTTTTTTTTTTTTTTTTTTTTTTTTTTTTGTGGGTTTCTGTTTTGTTTTGTTTTTGTTTTCAACTTTCCATTCATACGCAACCTGAATCGAAACAATTTGTTTGTAGTGATTTTCCTGTGTAAAAAAAAAAAAAAAAAAAGGGGTTTAATTTTTCTTTAATAAATGTATGTAGCAACTTTTTTCTGAATTTCAGCGGATTTCTGTTAAGAAGTGAAGAAACAACTACTACTTGAAAAACTGATAATAGCTTCGAAACTACAACTGTTAAGAAAAACATTACTAATAGAACAATGACATTACTAAAGAGGAAAACAACACACAAAGTCACAAACCATAGCATACAGAAACCATAACATATAAAGAAAACCACACGATTGCGATAGTGCCATGGAAACGACCAGTGTTATCAAATCGGTATCACATGACAAACGACAAGACAACAGAACTACAATGATCTAGGGAAACGACAACAAGCTGCAAAAAGAGTTATTTTTAAAATATTGAAAACGACATCATATTCAGACAATGAATCGAAAAAACTACAATGATCTGAAGAAATAAGAACACATTGAAATCGACGACATCCGTGGAAAGAGGCGTTATTTATAGAAAATGACACCCTGTATAAAACGACAATTAGATATTGACTCAACTGCTAGGAAAAACCAAAGGAAGAGAAAAACATGCTTATAAGCTGGGGGAGGCGCTTTGGGCACGACAACTGTTATAAAAAACGACATGCATGACAAACGACAAATGACAGGGTAAACTGGAACGAAATGACAAGGTAAACTGAACCTATTTAAGAATAGGGATTTATAGCTAAATAGTCTTTTTTTTTTTTTTTTTTAAGAACTTTTTTAATAAATTGTCGAAGTTTTTAAAAATTAGTTAAAAGACTATTTTTTCTAAATTGGTTAATCAATTGTCTTAAATAATCAATTAATGATTGATTACATGATAATCAATTAGTAATTGACTTACAATCAATCATTGATTAACCATAACATAAATTATTAATTTTATAGTCAATCACTAATTGATCATTAATCAATTATCAAATTTCACAGTCAATCACTGTTTGATCAAATTTGAAAACTGATAAAAGGCTATTTTCTTAAATAAAAAAGTTAGACCATTTATTAGATTAAGTAACTAAAAAATGCCACCCAGCCTAATTTTCCTTAAGAATATCATTTTTTCCATTTTTTGCTCAAATATGCATGAAGGATGAAATTGATATATTTTAAATCTAAAACGCCTTTGCAGTTTTAGAAATAATATAGATAAACTGAAAAGAAAAAGAAAAAAAAAAAAAAAACTCAGAGATATTGCTATATAAATTACCCCCCTAAAATAAATTTTTTTTTTTTTTTAACCCCTAAGAACTAAGATAAGCGACTTAAGTGTGAAGAATTATAACAGTTTTCTTTTTTTACTTTTGGAAACAACAGTGACTTTAGAAACGACTATCACTTGGGCAACGACAGCTTATGAATGCTAGACGTGGACAGGACTTGACAAAACTAAATGGGTTAAAAACGACAATGTCTTTCAAACGACAAGTTCTTTATAGACAACGACGGTCTAAAAAAACGGAAAGAATCTTAAAAACGACAACAACAGACGTACCGCGTACGGCAGGATCTTCAATGGCATCCCACACTCACATAATCCCCTTTCATCAAAGAGTGACAAAGACCCTTCTCTCTCTCTCTCTGATGATAAGCTTCGTTCTTTGTCTGTTAATCCTCTGTTTTGGCCATCTCTGATTGACGCATTTGCCGTGCGTCTCTGAGCTTTGAAGAGTTGATGCTCTCCGTTCGCACCAAATACACGAAAAACCATTACATCGATAAACCAGGTAATTTCCTACGTTTTGAATCCCATTTTACATATATATATATATATATATATATATAAAAATAAGAAACAATATCAAAGTTTTCATTTGTTCTCTCAGTTGTTTCTTATGTCTCTAACCACTATCTTTTATGCATTTTCCTGCTCCAAAACGATGCGAGTCTTGTCTTCGGTGGTTGTAATTTTCTGGGTTTGCCAACTTTGTTCTCAATTTTTACGTGAGGATTTTACTAATATCTAAGCCTATAGTTAGTTAACATGCCTTGACTAATGCCATACACTGACAATTAGCAAATTTGCTTGGCAAACTTGGCTTTGTTCGTACATGCATATTGCCTATAATATGTTCGAGAATATTCCTCAATCAGAAAATACTTGCAGGTTTCATTTCGAATTCGAAGCATAAATGCTGCAGCAAGCATGTTGATCTCTTCTAGTATCAAGAATGGCGATAGGAACAACAAAAGTTTGGAAATCTCTTATACCCTTTTCTCATGGTGTTTTTCGATTTTGCTCGACGCACTCGGTGTCTTCATTGGTAATGCTCCATGAAACCATCAAAGATGCAGTGAAAGCCAAAACATATCATAAAATTCCTGATCTTCTTACTTCATTTGAACAAGCACGCCAAAACCCAAATCCTTTCTCTTTCCTTTCTACCTTTCCGCAGGTCGGTAGGACGCAAATAATTGATGAGATTTTGCAATCTTTTCTCCCTCTCCGACCTCGCTCCAGATCCCAGATTGCTTATTCCTGCCTCCTTTCCTACACTCTGCAAAGCCCCGATCCGCTGCCCCTTTCTCTTGCCATTCTCCAGCAGACTCTTCGTTCGGGTTGTGTCCCTGTCCCCCAAACCCTCCTCCTCCTCTCTTCTGCGTGGCTGGAGCATCGTCGCAACCAATCTCGCTTCGTGCACGATGTCTTGTTGGAGATGAAGTTGATTGGATATCATCCTGACTGTGGTACATGCAATTACCTCTTATCATCTCTATGTGCTGTTGATGAGTTGCCGGAGGCGGTTAAAGTCTTAAAGGGCATGGCTGATGCAGGGTGTATTCCTGATTTGGAGAGTTATGACACAGTGATCAAAGCAATGTGCAAATTCAGGAGGACTGCTGAGGCAGTAGGCATGCTTAAGCAAATGGTGGAGAAAGTTGGACTGACTCCGAGGCAGGGCACTTTAGTCAAAGTGGCGGCAGCATTGCGTGCAAACAGAGAAATGTGGAAAGCAGTTGAGGTGATTGAGTTATTGGAGAAGGAGGGTCATGTTGTTGGGTTTGAGAGCTATGAGTTGGTGATTGAAGGTTGTCTGGAGTGCAATGAGTATATTTTGGCAGGAAAAGTGGTGATGGGGATGACGGAGAAAGGGTTTCTACCGTATATTGGGGTGAGGCAGAAGCTTGTTGAAAGGTTGGCTGGTATAGGTGAATGGAAGCTTGCATGTGCCGTGCGGCAAAGATTTGTGGAACTGCGGTCTTAGCTTCCTGTATCCACTTTGGAGAGTAGGGATGACTGTAGAAAACATAGTTAGGGATTGGTCAATTAATACATTGTCATATGGCATGTAAGTTCTGGCTTTAGTTTTCAAATCAGATTAGCCAGTTGCAAATTTGGTTGTTGCTGTTCCCCAAGGAAGCTTATTTCTTCACCGCGATGGTGAACAATGAAGAAATTCATAGTTCAACTGTCTTATTGCCAAAAAATTTGTGTGCTTTAAACTTATACAACTACAAGGGGACAGGTGGAATTGTGCACCACTTCTGTTGTTTGTAGCGAACTACGGGACACGAACAATTCTCTTTAGTTAAATTTCGCTTCTTCTGATATCTATAGGTTGTTATATCAGCGGGTTTGTTCAGATGAAATTGAAAAAGAAAAATTAGAAAATTAACGGAAAATAGAAGATTCTTCAATATTATACTTTTTGGTATGTCCCTATCATTTCCCTCATCCATGTCGTGTAAATTTAATAGATCGTTAATTTGAAATAAACAACATTAGAATACTTGTAATTTCTTGTATAAGTTACCTTCTGATTGGATAAAGTTTATTTTCCATGCAAACCATTAGTAAATTATTTAGTTTCTATCAGTCCTTCACAGGGTAGCTGGCTTCCATGGCAATGCCGCATTTACCTCTGTCATCTCTTGAACCACGGTGCAATTTTATATAACCGGAGTCCCCCCAGTCAGCTCCCCATGAATTCTTCACTAGCCAATACTTTTTGCCGTCTTCTTCTCCGTAGCCGACTGCTGTTACTCCATGATTGAGGTCCATTCCACATCGGCCATTAAAGATGCCATGAGAATAGAATTGAAACTCACTACTACCAGCATCAATTGCGACGGAGACAGGTTGATGAGCAACTGCAGCTTGCAGTCTTTCTTCGTCATTGTGAGGTACATTTTCGTAGCTACGTATTTCCACTTTTCGGTTGCTCATTCTGTCTCTGTCACACTTGCCGTTAGCACCTCTATAAGGATATTCCTCTTCGGTAGTGAGTCCATTTTTTTGGATAAATTGAAATGCTTTGTCCATATATCCACCATTGCAGCCTTGATTCCCCGTGTTAACATCACAGTCCATAAGCTCTTGTTCTGATAGAGATACCAATTTCCCAGTTTTGATTTGGTTGATACCTTCTACAGCTGCAACGGAAGAGAATGCCCAACAGCTTCCTGTATTGAATCAGAGTCGAGTTGTATTAAAAAAAACAAAAAAATCAATTCGTACTATTTACTGTTGGAATCACCAACACTGTCCAATTTAAGGACAAGATATCATGGTGATAGTTTCGGGAAACATGTTAGTATAAGAACTTATTTTGTGTGTATGCATGTGCTAATTGTGTTATATATGTGGTAATCTTATCACGCCAATCATGAGTTGGATTAGATTTTTATTTTTATTTTTTGACGCCGATGAATTGGATTTCTTGGCTGGTTAGAGATCAAATTGACCATAAGAGAGGCTAGAATCTTTACCACACTGGCCCTGATTCTTGACTGGAGTGACGGAGCCATTTTCTCTCCAATCCACATGTCTCGGCAATCCCTTAAATCCTAAGGGATTGCCGTGCCTGAAGCTTGTTGAATTATGGAAGTGGGGTTTGTAACCCAGGAGGGCAATTCTAAACTCCAAATTTGGCATATCTGCAAATTTGTTGTCAGTGAGCTTGTAAGAATAGTTTTGAGAGTTTACTTGTTCGATGAACAAAACATTCAAATGGTAAACTTGAAACCGAAGTTCCCGCTCCTCATCGCTGCTGTAGTTTCGTCCATGTGCTGCTGCCCATCTATCATACCTGTCCTTCATGGCTTGTCGATCATCCTCCTTACTTAGAGGCTTATAGTTGTGGAAATATGCCGTCGCAGGCGACATCAATGACAACAGGATTAAAAGGGCCAAACTAGCTCCCCATAACACTATAGGTATCTCCATGGCTGACCTCGGAAAAATATGAAGGTCGAAGTGTGAATTTATACATCTTCATAATGCTTGTCAGCTTGTGAATGTTGTTCGATTTTGATGGTGTTAGTTAAGAGTCCCTTGCACGTTTGAATTGGCTGCCTATGAATCTGCACCATTTCATGCTTGTTTGTGCTTCTATCTTGGGTAGACCTTTTAGCATTTTCCTATGGCTTGCGTAGGAATTTCCTTGTTCACTTCTTCTTGATCACGAATTCTATTAAGGCAAGGCTTTTATGTTTGGATTAATTACATACTCAGTCCCTAAACTATGCTAAAAGTCTTTTTTTTATCCTTAAACCGTAAAATTGAGAGTTTTAGGCTTTGTTTGACATTTAAGTTTAACTTCAACAAAATTGTACTTTTTTATCTCAATTTTGTCTTTTTCTGAAAAGTTAACAAAATTTATAACTAGTTTTTGAAAAGTCAACCAATTCCAATTTAAAATTTTTATTTCCAACCACCGAATCAAACGCAAGCTTTTAGTCTATTTTAAAAGCAATTCATGAAAAGAGCACTTGAGGTGCATGTAAAGCCATTTTTTTTCCTCTCCGCTTTCTGTTTAGTTTTGACAAATAGTAGCTTTAGGGGATATTAGAGTGTATTTTCAAAAAATTTCAGGGGGGCTAAAACTCTTGGTTTTCAAAGTTTAAGGATAAAAAATAAAACTTTTAGTAGAGTTAAAGGACCAGTAAGGTAATTACTTCATTATAATTCTATGATGGATTGACGGTTTTAATTGGTGTAGACCGTCTATGCTACAAAGCCGTATATAAGCTCCTATTCATGCATATAGCAGGGCTTATTATAATGTTCATGCGAAGACAATGAAACTAACTAAATTAATAGAGTTGGACACGTTACCAAGATCTTTCCTACCATAGTGATTTTTCATGGATATACAAAAAAACACACATACATGCATAAGGACGGAGTCTCTCGTGACCGAGTGTGAACTTTCGCAGCGAACTTTTCTTTTGATTTTCAATTTGACATTAAAAAACTTTATATTTATCCCTACCAATTATTGATTATCATCGAATATAAGTTTTCTTAAAAACTCTCTTTTATAATATATGTTTTTATTGAAACAATAGATTGGTTCGCTACAGTATAGTTCCTGAAATTGAGAGAGAGATAGTTGTTGAAATGATTTTGAGTTGAAAGTCATCCACAGGGAAATAGGCCAATTATGTCAATCAATATATGAAAAAGATAATTGTAATAGTAATTCTACGTGAGTGAAACTGTTATGAGTTGCTTCTATTCAAAAGGTCGTCAATGTTGCTTCAGAACCTGAAGCTTCTGATTTTTTTGGTTTCAAAACATTTAAATTTCAATTGAGTACTTTCTCTGCATAAGGGGCCTTTTGTTTCATATTCCAGAATGACACTTAACGAACAAGAAAAAAAGCTTCCAAGAGATTTGACTCCATTATAACTTATAACAAACAGTTTTATCTTGATAACATTACTGTGATGAAATCAGAACTCTATCTTATATGTTGTCTGATTTATTTTTTATTTTTAAATAAATTTTTTTTTATATCATACAACTAGGTTGTGTTTATATATGGAAATGTATCAATCAGAGAAAATCCTGGAAAATATGAAAAATCGTTAAAAGTATGCTATACGTTATTTCTTTCAGGTCTCTTCATTTGAAGATAATAATATAATATGTTTAGAAAAGACAGTTGACTAAAAGAAAAAGATGTAGTCAAAATCATATAAATTAAAAAAAAAAAATTGCACAATTGATAGAATCTGTTAGACATCTCTTACGATTAAAAACAGAACCTTATTGAGTTTTTTTTTTTTTTTCCCCTACTATAAGATAATTCTTCTTCTTCATTGAGTTTCTTTCTTTTTATAAATCATGATCAGTCCGTGAGATTAGATTTTAAATCCTTGAATCCAATAAGTTGGACTACATATTGGGATTAGCCTGGTAAGGGCATTGTGCACGTTCACTCCATAAATCTTTAGAACTTTGGACACATGACCTCTAAACTTCTAATTTGAACAATTTACCCCCCTAACTTACTAAACAAATTAAATGTGATGTGGCCCACTTTGCTCATGGTTGTCAAATTGATGATAGAAAAACACATCCCACCATAAAATTTCGAAATCCCAATTCAAACCCTAACTAACATAAACTCTCGATTCTGCAACTCTCAATCCTTCAAATCTGACCAAAATTCATTGCAAAATTAGTAAAATAGACAACAATACAATAATTTTTTAAGTTAAAATGGATTATCAAAATTAATAAGAAAAATTTAGTAAGCAAGCTGTCAAAATCCAAAAATTTCATAGAAAGTAGAAGTAAAAAAAAAAAAAAAACCCCTAACATGATGATGTCCTATGTCGATCTAGTACTAGCTAGCTAGCTAGCCCTTAATAAGGGACATAGTGAGCCCAATACCTTAAATTATTACAGATGTTAAGGCAAGTAGCTAGTTGTTCTGCACTTTAGTATCATCAAACAAAATTCGTTTGCAGAGAGAGAGAGAGAGAGAGAGAGAGAGAGAGATCAATATGTTATGTCCACTAAATGCAAGTTAGAATCTGTAGAGATGCTACTTTTTTGCAGCATACGAATCTTTTCTCCTGGCCACAGCATGTGCCCCATGCTCCAACTGTAATACCACAAGAAAATTTTTCTAAAAAATAAAAAAAAAAAAACAAAAAGATAAAATAATAGAATAAAAAAATTTGAAATTTTTTTTTTTGCTCTAGAGCTAGGAATTGTCCATGAAAGAGAGTCATTGTGGAAATAGAGATCAGGAAAAAAAAAAAAAAAAAGAAAAAAAAAAAAAAAGGAAAGAAAGCATTGCACATGGAATTATATCAAAATGGTGGGTCTAAGAGTCTTTAAAATATTGCTGTAGCACTCTTATCTAGAGAGAAGAAGAGGCAGTGAAATGGGACAAAATATGCTATATATTGTAGGAACCACAGGACGTTTTGTTTTTGCTATCATCGCTTTCTGTGGTACGTACCTGTTTGTTTGGACTCTCTACTTGGTTTTTCATTATTCCTTGCTAAAGATAAAATATACTCTTTTAATCTCATTGCTAATATTTAAGGAAGATTCTACTGTGAGCCCCTTCACGTTTATTGGTTTAACAATAGATATTGATCGTGATTGTATGATTTTAACTCTATCAGAAAATTCCTCGGATGATACTGTTACACCTTATACTCACTTCATAAGCACCGCCTGATTATTAAATATAACAATCGAGTTGGACAATGACTTTAGTATAAGGACACCTGACTATAGAATCTTTATTCATAATTACACATCTTCTCGAGCGGTTCAAACAACCCAATTATTAAAAGTAATATATCTGACAAAGAAAGATTGTTAATCAAACATTTTCTTCTTCTCTCTTGTAGGATTATAGATATTGTTAGATGCTAATATCGATAGCTATTGGCAATGAACTGAACCTAGTCCACCGTTAATGAGAAGTGATTTTGATAGAACGCGTTAATTTTGTCATGGCAAGATATATGTTATAACTTATATAGCCCACATGTCGAGGATAATTAATTTAGCATTTACCATTTAGTATTAATTTAAGCACTGCCCTCAAATGAGTTCTGATTAACACATTCTGGAGGCATTGAACTAGATCACCAATGTAATATTGTGTTATTTTTCAAGCACCTCTATTAAGGTAGATATATATATATATATATATGTTAAATATGGTGTCTCTAATTTAGGTTAGTTAGTTATAGTAGGACTGCAGCTTATTGTAACTGATTATAATTAAGTTAGGTTGCCAGGTGTCATTACCTTATTGTTTCTTAATGGAATATATAAGGATGTTATTAGATTAGAAAGAGAGTGTGAGTCGTTTTGTACTATTGTGCAGCAAGATCTGAGTTGAGAATTTCTTGGAGAAATTCTAGGGATTGTAATAGTATTCTTTGGGAAGAGTTTGTTTCACAAGAAAATCTGGTGAGAAACTGAGAGGTGTTTTTTTCTTTGTAAGAATCCTGTAGATCTTGTTGTGATCTGTAATACATTTGAAAGAATGGATTGGACAAAGGAAGATCTCCTTGCCTTGGAGTAGGATCGATTTGATTCGAACCAAGTAATTCTTCTGTTCTCTATTTGATTTACATTCTGTAATTCCTTTTGTTGTTTGTTCGGTTCTCCGGTTGGTTATTGGTGCAATCTGTTTTGCAGATTGGTGGTTAATTCTTCACAATATATGACCTCAAAAAAAAAAAAAAAAAAATTTATGATAAGATTTTTTGCCAACTTAACAAATAAAAAAGAAAACAAAAATTAAAGAAACCAAACATATTATGAAAGATAACTAATCTAGTCAAATCATTATTCGTCTAAAATTTATTTGTTGAATAAAAAGAGGATTGATGGTATCTTTACACCCCTCACTCAACACCATAAAAAAGATCTATAGAGATCGTAAGTGTGATAAAAAGGACCCCAACCTTGGACCTTCAATAGCTATCGATTCAAGGTTCAAAATGTCTACTAGTGTATAGTTTATGTCTAGGAGTAGACTCCTGTGTGTAATATGACTTGAATTTTGAACGGATAGACGTAAGATTTCAAATAAAAAGTCCTCGCTACTATATCACTACTATTGGTAGTTATTCATTTGGAATATTAGTACCTTGTCTTGTGAGCTAAGTCCTTTAATTTTAGTTAAAAGTTTGTAGTGTTTTATTTATTTAATTTGGTTATTACTTGTTTTCTTGAATATCAACCTTTCTTATATATGTTTGTGTAATGTAAGTACATTTATATTATTTAGTACGTACGTACCCATTTAATTCACTGCGTTATTTGCAAATTGGTCAATAATTTTAGAAGCTGTAGTAATTTTCCACTTTTTCCACTGGCCACTATAGCAGAATAACAAGTGAATATAAATGTGTGTACATATATACACGTAAACACATTCACATAAACACATAGCCAATATGTTTATACGTACTTTAAATATCAATAAGTTTGTTAGGTTTTTGGCAAAAAGCAAACAATTAAGCCATAAACAAATTCAATAACCGACGTTAAAATAACTCAAACCAACAAAACAAAGAAATTAAATTACTCGACCAAAATTTCTCTTATCACATGGCTATAATTTAATCAAGGATAAGTTTTATATATGTAGTTATATCATATATCAAATATATCGCTGACAATCTATTATGACTTTCATATTCCGTGCTCACCTTTGAAATGGCACATTAAACGTTCAAGCATGGGGACGTATTTATAAAATTAGTTTGAAGACAGCATATCGTTTCCTGTCAAATGCGTAATAATGATATCAATGAAAAACACACACACACACACACACACACACACACATATATATATATATACATAATTTATACAAGAATAAGAATCGTGACATATACATATATAGATATATATATATATATAAATATAAACACATATGCCCACCCACATGTGCCATTTTCAGAAGAGGAAGTACGTCCGTGAAGATATTCATTGACAGGCACTTCCTTTTGACATATAGAAGACGGCAAACTCTAGTTAATATGTATTATATACAAATAATTAAACTGCTGTACTATTAATTAATACGTCTGATCTCTAGGGAGCTACTCATGATTAGTGCTTCCCAATCACTTTTGTTTGATTAATTAAACAACAAAAGTTCCAGATTTGGGTTGATGATCGTGGAAGTTACCAAGAACTAGAGTACTCTTATGATCAGTTAGAGAGAGAGAGAGAGAGAGAGAGGAGAGAGAAATAGAGAGGACAGACATATAGTACCCTACATGTGGGTGTGGTTTGGGGACAAAGCAAAGTTACTCAGAGCGTGCAAGCATTTCACATGGGAGCACGACATGATTCTTTTATTAAATCCCTTCTTTTCTTTCACCAGCTCAAGGCCCCAAATCCCATAATATTATATAACTCCTCTATCTGTATATATAAGCTTATATATATATATATATATATATATATAAGTTCCACTTAACTGATCATATATTAAACTCTTTTAACATACATTATAACCACTTGTACCTAAAAGCTTCTGCAACCCGGGAAATTATGAATGATTAGATACATCCCAAATTAGTTATATAACCAAAGATTGTGGATTTCAATAAGTGAGTCTTATTTTGATTTTATTATCGAGCTAATTAGAATTAATCAAGGTGATATTTTTCACCAGATCAATCTCTAATCTCGATATAAATTTCTACCAACTCCATAATTTTATATAGAAAATATCTTATCCGAAATTACCTCTCTTTTACTAGAAGTGTTGTCATATGGTTAGAACCTTATCTTTTAACATTTCTTATTTCAATTACCAGGATTTGGCCTTTAATTGGATATTGATCTGTTACCTTATCTTGATGGCCATTATGATACTTGATCGGACGGCCATAATTTGGAGGCCAAATTTTTGTTGGACGCAGTCAGTTGAGTTGTGGTACATGAGTGTGTGTGTGTGTGTGTATACATATATGTGTGTGTGTGTGTGTATTTATATATATATATATATATATACGAGGAATAACGTTTTCTATGGACGTGTAAAAATGATTAAACTATTATTATAAGGTGTGGCCAACTAGAGAGACGGTAACAAGGGCACGTGGTCGCCTGGTTGGGCTAACTTATAATAAATTAGGAGTGGCAACTTTACTGTAATACCCACCACACATCCGAGGCAAATGTTTTAAGATATTTTAACTAGTTTAAATGTTGTTAATGAGGGAAAAATAAAAAAGAACACTTATAAAACGGAAGTATTTTCACTTATTGTTATGTTTTTCTTTATACCGATGTGTGAAAGTATTTAGTTAATTATTATTACACTTTTCTTCATGTCTTTTAAATAGAAAAATAATTGTGTATCATGTTTTTGATCTTTAGTTTTTACTTGCATTGCATCTTTTTACTTGTTTTTAATTAAAAACTTTTAAATATTTCTTTTGAGTGATTCAATTAGTTTTTTCAATCTTCATTTTCCTTAAATTTCTCATACCATAGACGATATTTTATTACAAAAACTGTAAGGAAGAGGCATCCTAAACAATAACAATTCTTGTTAATAATGACAAACTTGAATGTAGTATAGGATAATATTCAACAATTGAAATACTATTTTTTTTTTTCAAGCTGTTCAAAAGAACTTGATTAAGAATTTATACCAAAGTTAAAAGGAAATTATTTAGTAGTAAGAATAAAAAGTTAGTTAAATTCGTATATATAGTAGTTAAAGCAATAATTCTTTGATTTTTTTTCCCCCTTTTGTTATAGTTTTTCAGTTAAAAGTTGATATTCTAACAAAAGAAATGAATAAATATTATTGATCCTAACAAAAAGGAGAGCCTTGACTCGAGGAGGGCCTTAGGCAGTTGCCCCTTATATTCCATAATGGGGTTTTTACCCTTTGAGTTGGCTCTGGTAATACCGTTGAGTTCCAACTCTCTCTCTCTCTCTCTCTCTCTCTCCCCCCAGCCTGTACATTAGCTGTCCAATCCCCCTTCCCCATGTGACCCCACAGCACAAACCCCATAAATTAGATAGATATATACATACACACACATATATATTGCAACAATATGATTTATTGGGATCTGTAATCATGAATCTAGTTCTTGTTTCTTAACCTTGTTCCCATTTTCTCGCTTTCTTTTCCTCAACCTTATAAGTCCCCCTCCTTCTTCCAAGGTTGTATTCTTGGTTATTTGCTCTTTTTCCTCATTTAGTTTCCAAACAGTTCTCATTCTCTTCGATTTTTTTATTTTTTTTAAAAACAAAAATAATGGCACAGTTGCCTCCGAAAATTCCAACATGTCACCTAATTGGCCTGACATTCTCTCCCATCAAAACTTCCTTCCCTAGCCAGCTTTGGGCCAACTACCACCAACGGCGGAGGCGGCGTGACAAGCCCTTCTTGGGTGGACGAGTTCCTCGACTTCTCGACGGCGAGGCGGGGGTCCCACCGGAGATCGGTCAGCGACTCGATCACGTTCCTCGAGGCGCCAATGCTGGACGAGTGCCGTGGCGGCTCCGGAGGGGCGGCGCCGCATAGGCCGGGGCTGCTGCAGGGATCTAATAACCACAATGTGGAGTTTGACAGATTCGATGATGAGCAGTTCATGTCGATGTTCAACGACGAAATCGCCTCCATGGGTGGCGCGGCTGCTGTCGGCCCCACCTTGTCGTCCTCAAGCCCTTCCTCGCCTTCCGATCACAACAGCATCAACGACGAGAAGGAAATGCAACTCGATCGGAGTAATTGCTGTAAGCCTCATGTGATGATCAAGAATGAATCCGAGGAGGTTGAAAGCCAATGTAAATCCGACGCCGCGCAAACCAAATCCTAATGCAACCTCGACGACGACAAACGCCGCCAGTGATAGGATATCTGATCCTAAAAGAGTCAAGAGGTGATAATATATGCAAATTTTTATTAATAATTGTAATTATAAAGAGCTAATTATAATTAATAAGTTCTAATCTTAATAATTAACCGTTTTCTTTGCATTATTAGAATTTTGGCAAATAGACAATCAGCACAAAGATCACGGGTCAGGAAGCTACAATACATCTCGGAGCTTGAACGCAGTGTTACTTCCCTGCAAGTAAGTTAATTTATAATTAGCTTAATTTATTTTACTTTTTTCATAATATGGTCCAAATTAAATAGCTTGACGTTATCATTATTATTATTATTTTTTTTTTTGCAAATTCAAGGCTGAAGTTTCAGTGTTGTCGCCGCGCGTTGCGTTTTTGGATCATCAACGGTTGCTTCTAAATGTCGACAACAGCGCTCTCAAACAAAGAATCGCAGCATTGGCTCAGGATAAGATCTTCAAGATGGTTAGTGCCACCTTAATTAATTACTTCATTAATTAATTAAGTAGCTTTCAAGTAATTAAATAGGAAATTAACCTTGTTCATATGATCCAAAACATGAAGCTAATAATTCCGGGTGGGATTTGGTTCTAAATTATGAAGATGGTCATGGTTTTGTCTTTTAAAAAGCTCTATCGAACATGGGTTTAAGCTATAATTAACAAGACAATTAATTTTAGTTTACTATTTTAATCTAGGTTCATGAAGTTCATCTAATATATGCTAAATTAGTTGATATTCCCTCTAATAATTAACCTCAAAATTTACCACAAGTATGAGCTGATAATGATCATACTTGTAGAATCCTATTTCGTTCATGCTATGAGGGAAGAAATCTATTTACAATGATTGGATAAATTAAAGTAGCTATATATATATATGAGAATGTTTCAATGACATATAGGAGAAAAATTATATATATATATATATATATGCCATTAGGAAGACTCAACCAACCAAAAGGATCTAGCTACCCATGATGAACTCCCATAAATTTTGGGTCCATACACACTCTTTCATTGTCTCGATGATGTTGATATCACGAACTTTTAAGGGCCCGTTTGGGACACCTTCGAAAACAGTTTCCAAAAGTTTTTTTGTTATTTTTCCTCTAATTTTACTATTCTTTTTCAAATATTTTTAAAAAAATTCAAAATTTAAAAGTCCATAACTTTATCGTTTTAAGTTAAAATTGAGATTTTTTTTAAATTATATAGAATTTCGAGAGAAATGAAACAAGATCCATATTACTAATTTTTTTTCAGATAGTATTTTAAGTTTTTACACTTTTTTTACTTCAAACAATTTATTTTCATCAAATGCACATTTTCAAAATTCAAACCATCTCCAACATCCAAATACCGTTTCCAAATGTGTCCCCAAACAGAGCCTTACTTTCCACAAACTTAATTAATTTGTCTTTGATCTACCAACATTCAATGCACAAGATGCCTTTAGAGGCCAATCACATGGTTAGCTTATAAGGAGTAAGAGAGAGAGGAAAAAAAAAGAAGGAGAAAGCACATCATCATGTGAGAGCGCTCCTCTACTTGATCTACTTGTATATGTGCACGGCTAGCAACTTTTGGATCATAAAAGTCATAAAATTCCTTTTCTTAAATAAGTACCATCTTGATAGAGAGAAACCCATAACACTACTTCATGAACCAAAATAAATTTCCTTGAATGGTAGTTAACACCATTAATAGTTAGGTGTATCGTCCTTGAGAAAAATTTTCTTATATATATATATATATATACATATATATATATAGGAAGAGGCCGCTATCCGATACCCTCTTTATATGTCACTTGTAATTTTTTTGTGATATAATATACCAATCAGGTAATTCTAATATAAAATTTTTCAGTTATACGCTTTCCTTGTCATAATATCTAAATAGAATCATGTGATAAGATTGTACGTAAAAAATTACAAACAAATTAGCTAGTTGTTATAAGTTTCTAAACGGAAATTTACAAATACCTAGTATCTGGTAATATGATACAAGACCTTTTAAATATACATAGATGTTCTATATACACACTTAGAAGATAGAAATTAATGAATAAAATTGTCATGCAAACATGTATGCCCATATGTGTCATGTCTGTCAATGTTTAGTCTACGTGACGTCTGTGGGCATGTGCACTTTATTGTTATGTGGGTTGTCACTAACTATCTCACGTTCAACCATAACTTTTCTTTCTATTTTCTTTTTTTCTTTTTTTATTGCAGCTCATCAAGAAGCGTTGAAGAGGGAAATAGAGAGACTGAGACAAGTGTATCACCAACAGAACCTCAAGAAGATGGAAAATAATAACAATTATGCTTCACAGTCACCATCTCCAAACACACCAACCGGGGAGCCCAAATCTCCCATCGATCAAAAGAGCACCTTCTCAATGTCACTTCCTAATATAGAATATATATTGTGCTATATTATAGTGGTCTAGTTTATGGTCAAAAGCTGCTTAGTATTGATAACTTAAAGAAACTTTTTCTTTTTTTTCTTTTT
The DNA here is from genome assembly GCA_009761775.1 of Ficus carica. Lineage (NCBI taxonomy): Eukaryota > Viridiplantae > Streptophyta > Magnoliopsida > Rosales > Moraceae > Ficus > Ficus carica. The sequence continues at coordinate 14,571,199 of CM019743.1, forward strand.
TCTTTGTTTTATTCTGGGGGTACTCATGTTATATATATATATATATATATGTACTAAAAGGGAAAAAAAACAAAAATCATTAATATTTTCGATGATTCCCAGTTATATATATATGTATTAGTATGTACTAGGGCAACAACAAAATTTGATTCAGAAGACGCTAGCTTTGCCAGTTTGCCTGATCTTTTTAGAGAGTTGAAAGCACCTTATCAGACACCAAGGAACAAAGATTATTTTTAGGTGGAGAGAGAGAGAAAGAGAAGAGAGAGAAAGAGGACAGACAGAGGGGAAGAGAGAGAGGAGGGAGAGAGGTTTTATTGGGTGCTCTCTGCTGTTGACCTGTACCGTCACGTGATGTGTTTACCTTTTAAGAAGGGACCACTTGGAGATTGCATGATTGGGTTGCAGGAAAGAACATGTGCACTTGTGGTTTCAAAAGAAAAAAAGGAAACCAAAAAAAAAAAAAAAAAAAGATTGTCTTTGTTAGCTAGCTAGCTTTAACTGATTGGGGCAGATAGGATAGAGGTGTGGTGATGATTCTTTCTTTTAGTTTTTTCTTGCATCTTGATTCTTTTGTATTTTCTTATGCAATTTTCTTATTTTTAATTTTTGGGGTTTTTAATTTTTTAAGGTAAGGTTGGGAGGGCAAATTAAGGATAGTGGATTTGTGTTGGGATGAACGAAAGGAACGATTGTCAGGGAGGTGGTCTTTGGTACTTTGACTTATCAGGTCTATTGTACTTTTTCAGTGTATTTTCTTGGTTCTGGTAACTTGTTATTTTATTTGCGTCAAGTTGAAGGAAAAAAAAAAAAAAAAGACAAGTGTAAATATACAAGAGTATCTGAAATGTATGTGAATTGATTGATGATTTCGTTTCCGAAACCTGAATGCTATAGTTTCCTATAAACCACATACTGTATCAACAACGACAACAAGACAGAAAAAAAATACCATAAGGTCGAACACAAGTATATATTGAAAATTTACCATATTTCGGAGTAGAATGCATTTGGATTAATGTTCTTTGAAAGTTATTTGAATTATTCTTTAGTAAATTATAAGGATCTCGTATGTGTTTGAAAATTGTTACCTATAATCAGGAAATTAGTAATTTATAGGTTTGGTAAGTAAGATTACATACATTCAGCATTCAAATTATCTCATGATCATGTGTATATGTATATACAATTTCCTACGTAAAACTGTTGATATGGATAATTGTAATGATCTCATCTTCATCAACGAAAGTTGAGACATGCTAGCCAAAGAGAACAACTTTGACCATTAACTACCACATGAGTTGGTAAATTATAATTAGAATTGATGTCCTTAGTTAAAGTCGTGGTGGAGGGGTGGCAAGATAATTTCCTCGTCATGGGTACCAAGGTCCAGAATTTCAGGCCGACTTTGTCCAGCATTACCGCCGTGATCATTCGCTTCTTGACGATCTCCATGAAGAGCTGGCATTTCGACTGACGCCTGACCATCTGGTGGACGCTCTGGCGCAGGTGATTCAATGTCTTGGGATTTAGGATTAATACATTGCTGAACCTCTTCCCTCCTACTGAAGAAGTAGAAGAAAAGAGCAAGGCTTGACGTTACTGCGGTTATGATAAAAAGCCCTAAGTAGCTATCTATATCGAGGCGTCTACCGCTCTCATCACCGCTGCCGGATGATGAACTTGAGCACTTGTGAGAGTCAAGCATTGCCTTCTCCAGCTTTAGCAACGTTCCATCCTCGGTTAGCGTCAGAATTGCGTGAGAGATGTCCGCTAAGTATGGAGAACTCCTAGGGAAGGCCTAAGATATTGTTATAAAAAATAGTACGTATTAGGCAAATCAAATGATATGTATGATATTATGGATATAATGATATTATGTTAATACAGCATGCATTTGGAATGGAATTTTTAGGTTGAAATTGGTTGATTTTTCAAAAACTAGTTATAATTTTCGTTGACTTTTTAGAAAAAAGAAAAAAACAGAGATAAAAACTTTAGGTTTGAAATGGAGAGCCAAACGAAAGCATAGTACTCACAAATCCGAAACCTCCAACTTTGAGAGTTGGTCCTGAAGTAATGAGATTGCTACAGTATTTGGAAAGGAGAAGCTTCACGTAAGGAACTTCCAAGAAAGCTGCAGAAATCTTCCCAGATTCAAGAGCAGGAGGATATTCTTCCCCTGTACGTATTTTGACAATGTTCTCGGATCTGAAACCTAGCGCTTCCTCTAGGTATTTCACCACGAACGAATTCCCGTCGCAACCGACTTTAGCATTCATCTTCTTCAAAGTTTCGATGTCGACTTTAGCTGGCTCAAGTTGTTGAACTGTTAATAAAGTTGTCAAACTTGCAGTGTAGCTCGTTGTGATCACTAGCCCGATGAAAAGCCATACTATCATGGCGATCCGAGACGAATTTACGCTTAACTTTGGTCCTGTATATTCACAAAAAACATTATTTTCCAGGTTATAAACTTGATTTTGCTGATAATTCGAAGAATAAATGATTTGCAAGACTTGCCATGTTGTGAGAATAGTGTGTTGAAGGTTGAGGAAAACATAGTTCCAAATTGGTTCCACATAGACTCGTTTATGTATCTATCGGGATTTTGTTTTCGCTCAATAAACCATATAACGAATCCGCTGTAAATGTTGGCCGCTACTGTGATGATCCACAGACGTGCTGTGAATGGCTTTAAGAACAACCAAGCTCTTTCTGGTCTCTTTGGTTTGAAATAAATCAACATCTGAAGACCAGAATCCGCATACGGTTGTGAGAACTCCACGTAGCTGCAACGGTTGGCAATGATCGCCGTGTCTGCAACTACTCCATCAAACACCTTCATAGTTCATATATAACCAATGCGAAGGTCAAATTATGGTTTTGACAATACTACAAAAACATATATATGATTGAGAGACTAGTGAATTATGCAAAGTAATTACCTCAAGAGCAACTTGTTGCACCATCGAATCATACGACGGGCCCGAAAATGGAACCAACTCGTAAGGCAAATCGTATGGAGAAGCTTAACTGTCGCCTTGAACACATCAATGGCATGTCCTACGACAATTTGATTACCCTCAGCATCGTACTTCACATTCACAAATTCAGTGAAGGTTGTTTTTGCAGGCACCGCAATTCTAAGTGGCTTACTACTTTTCGCTACTTCCCATCCTCTTGGAACCGTCCAAGGCCGACCAGGCCAAACTACTTGTCCTAGAATTCTCATTGATGTGCTGTAATTACTGCCCTTGTCGACACTCGTAGAGAAACCCAATCCCTCCGACCAGAACCCCAGTTCTCTGTAACTTCTCCCACCAACGTTAATTATTTCAAACATATGCGCCGGATCCAACAATTTAGTACTAAAGTTAAATCTGATTCGACCAGACAACCCACTAAAGTTGTGCTGTAAAATTCTATCCAATAATTCTTTCCCTGCAGTAACATTTGAAGCCAAGGCAATAGCCACAGCCCACGCAGCATCATAGGCCTGCACGGCGAAAATTCCTGGCTCCAAATTTTTCTCATGAGGATATTGCAAACCATACTTCAAGATGAATTTAGAGTGAAAACGCTCAAAGCGTTTCCCAGATTCGGGGAAGTAGCTCCCGACTCCTATAACACCTTCCATGGAGGAAATCGCCGATGCGTCGAGAGAGTCAATTCGATTCGTTATGGAAGTTGTTGTGATCCACACCGAATCCGCTTCCATTATTCCTAGTTTCTTTGCCTCCTTGAAGATTTTGGAGACCAAAGTAATTGAATTGGCGTGGACAATAAAAACTCTGCACTGCTTGCTCTTAAGGCTCTCCAATTTCTCCGATATGTTGGGCTGGAAGGTTGGGAGGGACAAAAGGGTACTAATCTCCGAACCTGCATCTTGAATCGCATCCATGAGATGAGGAATGATGCCGGCGACAGCTGAGCCGATGTCTTCGTAGATGACGTTCACTTTCTGCCATTGCCAACTCCGAATTATGGCCGCCACGGCTTTCATCTCGGCATGTTGGCTCCGAGCCGCGTTGACAAGGAAAGGCAGATGATGACTGGCCCGATTTGGGGCTTGATTTGCTAAAGAAAGGACGGGGACTTGGTATTTGTTGCCGAGCTCCGCCACAATAAGTGTGATTTGCCGTGATTCTGTTCCCAAAAATATTGCTCTTGCGTTGTGATCCTTGGCGATGCTGCTAGCTGCAATTGTATAATTACACATCATTAGTTATGTTGATCAATGCCTACAATTAGCATGACTTTTATGTATTTAGATCCTCAGGTCCAAAGTTTATAAATTGTATACATGTATATATATAAAGATATATATTATGCTATAACACCTTGTCAACATAAAGCATAGGTCACACATGCGTACATGCAAATATTAAACAAAACAAAAAAAAAAAAAACATAAATACATATATCATATATTCCAGTGTGCATATGTGTTAAAAGTGGTAGAAAACAAACCCAAGCTTTAGTTGATCGCTATGACTGTTTTCCTATTTTCTACTCCCTAGACAATATAATAAATTCATGATAAAGAAGATAATCTCATTAAGTTTTTTTTTTTAAAAGATATGAAGATAAATCATTAAATATTCATGAAGGTGTAGGAGAGGCCTTGTAATAACACTTAAACAGGTTTGCAAAAAATTCAGATAAAGGGCAATTTAAAAACTTTCAATACTAATATTAAAAATAATTTGTGGTACAAATTCTTTAGTAAAACTCAACAAAGTTGGATGACATTTCAAAGGTTAGGCCTCAGAGTTGAATTCATATCTAAGAAAACACGGTACTGATCCTCAACAGCTAGCTGGCAAATTTTTTTTTTTTTCCTTTCCTTTCCATTTTCATCTGAAAGCAAGACTGAAGATAGATACACACACACACACACACACACATATATATATATATATAAATGAGAAACTCACCCAAGAAGGCAGTTTGAAGCGGATCTCCTTGAGAGTCGTTGACTAAGAGAGTTGGACAACATGAACGACCGGAATGAGCACAGAAGTCGTCGATTGCCATCTCCATAGCCACCTTTTCTTCTCTTCCCTCTCTCGATCCATAATCTACTATGCCACCTAAACCCAAAGAAGTAGCTTGTGTCGACGATAAAATAGGTAAAAAGGATAATATTAGAAGGAAAAAGCTGAGAGATGGGCAAGGCCGCTTGTGTCTTTCTTCTCTTTGCATTGGCGGTAGTTTTCTTTACAGCGTATTAATGTTTGGTTATGGGGATCTATAAAACAAGTAAACTGATTACGAATGGAATCTTTAATGTCGTTTGGTTAGCTATTCACGTATCTACCTATAGAATTTAGGGTGTCACCTTTGGTATTTATACACGTATATATATATAACTACACATGTAAACCAACCTAGCTTCTCCAATTTTTTCATGACTATTTTAATCTAATTTTCCAATATTCTATATATATATGGTGAAGAGTGATACACTTGCAATTATTTTTGGAGTTTGACTTCCAATAGTAAGAATTTCTTTTTTGATTTTTTTTTTCCAGGAATAACTACTTTCTTTTACAAACATCTTATTATAAACAAACAGCCACCGCCCCTTGAAAAAAAAATTAGCAGAATATATTTAACTGATCAAACTGGCAAGAGAAATTATCTCCTTTCGCTCTCATACTGGTATTGACTTGTTACATTGTTGACTTTAATTGTATATAATTCATTTACGTTTCCATCAAGTAATTAAACTCTTCCAAGATCTCCTAAACTTTGTCAAGCAAAACGCAGTACATTAATATTCTAGTATTCGACCATGTATATAATAATCTCTCTCGAACCGATTGAGGAAACTTAATGCTATCTTCTAATTAGAGGTTGAGGAACCACAAACCACGGAGATGTTGACATTACTCGCCCAATGATCTAATTCCAGTTGAAGAAGAATGTTAAATCAGTAATTTAATTAGTCTTGATCACGTCTAATAATCACCTAGTTTAATGAACTAGTGGATGATAAATATTATTGCCTTCAGATTAAAGACATAGACCAAGAGCGCTTCAAAGTCTATTACTAATTAATATTCTTAAATGTATATACATCCACACGTATATAATATGTTTATATAAGAAAACATTTAGAATTTTCTCTCAAGGTGTATTACTAATTGTATGGTTGACTATTCAGACTCCAACAGAAATTGATTGCTAGATATATACATATGCTCCAAAGATCTCTCTCTAGTTATATTTATACACATATATATATATATATGCAATTTCAAGGAAATGAGATTATATTCTGACTTTTTTGTTAAATTTAGTCTACGTTCACTTATCAAATACAAAAACAAGTGGAAAAAAAAAATTATGCATTAAAAGTAAGTTACATGTCTTTTTTACTACTCTTATTGATCATGTTTTTTATTTTAATTTTCTTGTTTGATTGCCTTTAAGTTTTTCCGTTTTGATAGTTACTTAGTCAATTATGGTGCATTTGGTGCACTAATTTAAAATGAAATTTTTAGTTTAAAATTGGTTGATTTTCAAAAACTAATTATAATTTTTATTGATTTTTCAAAAAAAGATAAAAACTGAAATAGAATTATTTGGTCCAAATCGAAGAGCCAAACAAAGACCAACATAGGGGAAACAAAGATCAGGGATTAAAAAAAATTGATATAATGGAGCTCGGTAGAAGATAGAACAACTCAATGTAATAGCCACTTGTCAACTAGAACTTCTTCTTTAAAAATAGAGCATATAACTTATAGTTAATTTTACCTTTAACTCTATCATAAATTATAGAATTTAAATTATAATCTCTAAGTTCAGAAAAAACAAAATAAAACAAAATAGAGCCATATTTTTCTTTTTTGATCACTAATCGTCATGTTGTCTATGTTGTTAGAGTTCCCACATTTCAGGAATATATATATATATTTTTTAATTTAGGACATCTGTTTTCATTATGTTATCCTTCTGTCATTCCGGTACAAATTAATAACGGCCTAAATTGAAAATTAACGTTAGTCTCCCTCAAAAAAAAAAAAAAAAAAAAAAAGATAATTAGGGTGGGTGGCCTATGTTTATTATCTAATCTAATAGATAGCTCAATTTTCTTTTATGTAGTTAAACGGCCTAATATATGTTTTGCTTAATTAATTGGTTTTCTCAAACACCTTTGGCGGGTGGGTGGCTGAGGGATGTTTGGCGTAACTTCGCGTGGCCGAAGTCGAGGGCGAGGAAAGTTGATCGAAGCGGTTCAGAGTTAGAGCGATTTGGAGCAACTCAAACTAGAACTATGGAGGCCGGCGGTGAAAGAGAACGGATCGAGCGATCTGGAGTTCCACAATCGGAGCAACTCAAATCAGAGATGAGAGAGATGATCGGAGCTTCAGAGGCTAGCGGCAAGACGTTTCTATGGTGGACGAGGGTGGGAAGAGGAGTGAGAGTAAAATCACGCCGGTGAAGATGGTGGCGGTGAGGACGGCTGTGCCGGTGAGGAATCAGTGGTGTGCTTCCGGTTGGGGAGAGAGAAGCGGAAGGGGAAAAGAAAGATAGAGAAGGGAGATGCATGTGTGTGTTGGGGAAGGGGGGTGTGATATGAACCTCACCAAGAATGATGAAATCAGGAACCAAGATTGGAAATTATGAAACCTTGACCCGTTATATATGGAAGATAAGAACCAAAGGTATGTTGTTGTAGACGCCACACTCAAGAATTCAAGAACAAGAATCAAGGAGTGATAAGTCCGGTATTAAACGCTACATGAAAATCTTGATAAGTTCAAAAAAGTTCTTTTCAAAAACCAAAGAGAAAACTCTCTCAATATTAATTATTAATTCATTTAGCCAAGTTGTCTTTCATTGGTCATGCACGCCTATATAAGTAGGCTGCAACAAAACTCATAGACAGCTAGCTTTTAAAAAAGGAAGAAAGAAACTAATGGCAAATATTGTCTTACATGCCTATGACAAGAAAGGAAACAATCTTATGGAAATAATGCCTCACAATCAAGAAAGTAAGTGGTCTACAATTAAATAAAAAAATAAAGACTTTAAATGACAATTAACTGTATTGGAAACAGGCAAGTAATCTGCCATTTATTGGAATGTAATTTGCTCCTTATTTGCAATGCTGAAAATAGGTAATCAACATGCATGCATGTGCCACACATCCTAGGCTCCTAATCAGCCCCTTCAATTGCCTTGATGATATTGACTAAGGCTTGATCTTCATTTGGACCTATCTTGGACTTTACCTTTTTAGAATCAATCCAAAGTTCATAGATCAATACATTGAGTGCCTCTTTGAATCTCTTAGCCCTTGTCCTTGTAATTAGCCTAACTGGTACATGCTCTGGATCATTTGAAATGCTACTATATTCTTATCATTCCCTCCCTCTTGAGAAGGATTTGTCTTCAAACCTTCATCTACATCATAAGGAGACAAATCAACAACATTAAAGCTAGCACTTACATTATGCTCACCCATAAGATCCTGCTTGTATGTGTCGTCCTTGATATGCTCAAGTACTTAAAACGGTCCATTTCCCTTCGGAAGTAGCTTAGAATGCCTTTGCTAAGGAAGCCATTCTTTTCTCATGTGCAACCATACCCAATCTCCCGGTTCAAACACAATCTTCTTGTGGCCCTTGTTGGCTTGTTTGGCATATTGCTCAGTTCTCCGCTCTATGTTTAGCCGTGCCTTCTCATGAATCTGCTTCACAAATTTAGCTTCTTCTTTTTTGCCATCTAAGTTAGCACATTCACTCAAAGGTAAAGGAGTTAAATCCAAATGGGTCAATGGATTAAAACCATAAACAATTTCAAATGGTGAAAACTTAGTTGCAGAATGAACACTTCTATTATAAGCAAATTCAACACGCGGCAAACAATCTTTTCATGTTTTCAAGTTCTTTTGAATTATAGCATGCAACAAAGTAGACAAAGTCCTATTAACTAGCTACTTCGGTTTAACCATCAGTTTGTGGATGACAAGTAGTAGTAAACAATAACTTGGTTCCTAAGTTACCCTACAAAGTATTCCAAAAGTAACTCAAGAACTTTGCATCCCTATCAGAAACTATACTCCTAGGCATGCCATGCAACCTAACAATCTCCTTGAAAAACAAATCAGCTATGTGTGATGCATCTTCGGTTTTATGACATGGAATGCAGTGTGCCATCTTAGAAAACATATCTACAACCACAAAAACTGAATCTCTCCCCTTCTTAGTCCTAGGTAAACCTAACACAAAGTCCATAGAGATGTTAATCCGTGCATTAGTTAATCCAAAAGGCATAACTAATCATTCATACAAACCATATTTTGTTTAAAATGCAGTTTTCCACTCATCTCCTTTTCGCATTCTAATTTGATGATTGCCGCTCTTAAGATCAATCTTTGTAAAAACACAAGAACCATGCAATTCATCAAACATATAATCTAATCTAGGAATTGGATGACGATACTTTACCGTTATATTGTTGATGGCTCGGCAATCAACACATATCTTCCATGTCTCATCCTTCTTAGAAACTAACAAAACCGAAATCATACAAGGACTCATGCTTTCACGCACATACCCCTTATCCATTAACTCACCTACTTGCCTTTGAAGTTCCATTGTCTCCTTGGGATTACTTTTATAGGCAGGTCGGTTCGGAATTGATGCATTGGGAATGAAGTCTATTTGATGTTCAATTTCCCTAATTAGAGGTAAACCGTGTGGTACCTCTTCGGGAAACACATCCTTGAATATCTGCAAGAAAGAAACAACAACACTTGGCAAAGAACCATTAAGATCATTAGTACTTAAAAATGACTTCTTATACACGAGTACAAGTAGTGGCTGATTTGAAAAAAATGCTATCTTAATCTCACTTTTTCTTGCATAGAAATTCTTTTGTTTTCTCTCTTTTCTCTCATCACTAACTGAAACTTCCTCACATTCTTTCCCTCTCTTTTTTAGTTTCGGCCGCTCTTGTTTTTGTACTCTCACTCTCCTTTTACTTTTCACTCTCATTTTTTATTCTCAATTGATCTTCAAAACCCTGTTTAGGGGTTAAAGTTACAAGAATGATAGGTTGTTTATTAAGTACAAAGGAGTATCTATTGGTGAAACCATCATTATTAACTCGCCGATCAAACTGCCACGGTCTTCCCAATAGGATGTGGCACGCATGCATTGGAACCACATCACACAACACCTCATGCACGTATTTCCCAATGGAAAACGCCACCAACACCTTCTTGTTTACCTTGATTTCTCCGTAATCATTCAGCCATTAAAGCTTGTATGGCCGATGGTGTTTCAAGGTTGTTAATGCTAATTCTCCACTAATTCGGTACTGGCCACGTTGGTGCAACTCCCTTCATCTATTATCATGCTGCAAACTTTGTCATTAACAAGGCACCAGGTATGAAAGAGATTCTCACGTTGTATCTCTTCCTCTTCTTTACTTTGCATACTAAGAGCTCTTCTTCCCACCAAAAGCTCTCCCTCAACCAGATATTCCACATCATATGCATCCTCCAAAGGCAGCATAGAGTCTTCATCTTCTTCCTCATCTTCTGACTCAATCTCTCCATGGGCGCCTATGATCATCATCCGCTTGTTCGTACATTGGCTTGCAATATGACCCCTGCCTTGGCACTTAAAACACTTAATACCCACTCGGTCTCCACGCGGAAGATGTGGCCGAGTTTTGTCCCCTCCGAACAAAGCCCTTCCGCTTCAATTGTTGCTCCACTTTAATGGTTGTATGCACTATATCCGGTAACTCTACATAGTGCTGCATCTCTACTACATCCACAATGTCTCGGTTTAAGCCGTGCAAAAACCTAGCCATAGTAGCTTCCCGATCTTCCTCTACGTTGACTCGGATCATAGCTATCACCGTCTCTTTGAAATAATCGTCAACACTCTTGGAACCTTGAGAAAGACTTTACAAGCTCTAAAACAAATCTCGATGATAATGATTCGGGATGGATTTCTCATAAGTGCTTTCATCTCCTCCTAGGTCTCAATGGGATGCTCTCCGTTCCTTCTCCTATTTAACACAAGTTGATCCCACCACATAATTGCATAGTCAGTAAATTCAATGGTAGCCAACTTTACCTTCTTCAACTCGGAGTAGTTGTGACAATCAAACACCAATTCCATCTTTTTCTCCCACTCCAAATAAGCTTTAGGATCATTCTTGCCTTTGAATGGTAAAATCTTCACCTTGATGTTTCCCAAATTGTCATCCCACCTGTTTCCAAACCTAGCTTTTCTAAACCCATTCCCACGCCTAAACCTGCCCCGGTTCACGTTGGGACCTTCATATTCATCCTCTAGGTCATCATCTTCATACTCCTCATAATCAACCCTAGGTGGAACACGCCTCCTATGCTGCACATTAGGGACTTTTTGTGGCTGCCCCCCTAGTATTCCAGCCTTTACTCTATCTATCCGATCATGGATATCGTCAAACTTCAACTCCAATCTCCTAAACTTCTCCTCCAAATACTTGAAGAAAAGCTTAAAGTTGACCGGTTGTTGAACCTCTTCAGCTGTAACTTCTTCTTGGTTTTGAGACATGGTGTACATTTACAAAAGTTAGAGAAAACCTCACAAGGCACTCCCTCACGTGTTTCACTCAATATTAGGGCACCCACACTTGTATTTTCACACAATTGGTTTTTACCCTCTTATGAACTCACACACTATTGCCTTTTTCCACTCTTAGTCTCTTCTTTTAGTTCTTAATTGAACTCATAAACCAATCTCAATTTCTTGCAGCAATTCAGTATGTAAAACCAAACAAACCACGAAAAGAATTGACTCTTAAAGAAAACTTTAAAGAACAGCTAAAAGAACAATAAACAAGCAAAACTAATGACTCAAAACAAGAAAGAACACTGGAAAAGGAATCAAGAATTTTGAGTTGATGAGCAGCAACAAGATTTCACAAACTTGAATTTCTTTTATTCTTTTCTTTTTTCTTTTCATTTTTTATTTTTTGAATAATATGATGGAATTAGAAACTTTACACGCAGATTGAAAGAAAAACCCTAAAAGATTCAGTCAAGTGGTGTAGGAAAAAAAATTCGACCAAGAAAGAAGACAATAAACCTTAATTTGGTTTTTCTAGAAAAACAATTAAATAATTTAAAGAAAGACCAAACCTATCTTAGAACTTGGGCTCTGATAGCAACTTATATAAACCTCACCAAGAATGATGAAACCCGGAACCAAGATTAGAAATTAAAACCCCAGGATCGCCAAGAAACATATTCTTTGTGAAACCTTGACCTATTATATATGGAAGATAAGAACCGAAGGTACGTTGTTGCAGACACCACACTCAAGAATTCAAGAACAAGAATCAAGGAGTGATAAGTCCGGTATTGAACACCACAAGAAAATCTTGATAAGTTCAAGCAAGTTCTTTTCAAGAACCAAAAAGAAAATTCTCTCAATATTATTAATTCATTCAGTCAAGTTGTCTTTCATGGGTCATGCACGCCTATATAATAGGCTGCAACAAAACTCATAGACAGTTAGCTTTTAAAAAAGACAAAAAAAAACTAATGGCAAATATTGCCTTACATGCTGACAAGAAAGGAAACAATCTTATGGAAATAATGCCTTACAATCAGGAAAGTAAATGGTCTACAATTAAAGGAAAAAAAAAATAAAGACTTTAAATGACAATTAACTGTATTGAGAAATAGACAAGTAATATGCCATTTATTGGAATGTAATTTGCTCCTTATTTGGAATGCTGAAAATAGGTAATCAACATGCATGCATGTGCCACACGTCCAAGGCTCCTAGTCAGCCCCTTCAATTGCCTTGATGATATGGACTAAGGCTTGATCTTCATTTAGACCCATCTTGGACTTCACCTTTTTAGAATCAGTCCAAAGTTCATAATTCAACCCATTGAGTACTTCTTTGAACATCTTAACCCTTGCCCTTGTAATTGGCCCAACTGGTACATGCAATGGATTCTTTGGTACTGTTACTATATTCTCATCATTTTGGGGGGAGGGGGGTTTGATTTTTTTTTATATAATTATTTTTAATAGTAATCATTGATTTACCAATAGTTAATCACTGATTGATTAGAAAATTGGTAAAATTGTTTATGGTCAATCAGTGATTGACTATGGGTCAATTAGTGATTGATTATAAAAATTTGTGAGTTATATTATGGTCAAATCAATGATTAACTATACAATATGGTCAATTTGTGATTTACTAATAGTTAATCAGTGATTAATTAATCACCAATCAATAATTAACTAATGGTCAAAGAAAAAAGACATTTTAATTAATTTTTAAAAACTTGAACTATTTATTAAAAAAACTTATTAAAAAAAATGTCATTTAATTATAAACCCCAAAATACATTAGTCTATGACCACGCGTAAAGAATTAATTATAAATAAATGCTTGTTACGAGTTCCTTCACTTTGTATTAACTTGTATGCCCAATTCAGCACAATTCCTTTATTAATGTCAATGGTAAAATGAATAATTTCATGAAAACATGTGCTCTTAAGTCTTTAGCTTACACTATAACTTGATATATATATATAGGAATATTATATTATAACGACCCTCTTGTCACACTCCCCCCAACCCCCCCCCCCCCCCCCCCCCCCCCCTCTTAAAATCTTGCCAGAATCTGGGCATCTCTCTCTTCTTCTTTTTTGGTGTAGTTTCTTTTTTCGTTTTGATTTTTTAAAATGGTAGTTAATTAAAAGATATTTACTATGAACTTCTTTTTCTCTGTTATTACTTGATATGTGAAAATGCATTTGTTAATAAAATATTGAGGTTATGTATGTCTATTATATTTAGGTTATAATTTTCTTAGAGAGTGTACAGTCATTGATATTCAACAGTAACCTTTATGGTACTTTTCGTTTACTATTTTTAAGAAATGAAAAATCTAGAACTCGAATCCTGAATTACACACTCATACATCTTTACAATACCTTTATAATTAGGGATTTAATTGATGAAAAGTGAATTAAGTTTCTAATTTTAAATTTCAAATTTCGATATTTATATTTATATTTATATTTGGGAATTGAATGATGTATATTTCACCTAAAAATAAGAAATTTAAGTTATTTAAAGGTGAACGACCTTCAATTTACAGATTTAAATTCCCTCTTTTAAAATAATAGCTAACCTCTTTATGTAGTTATTTTGTGCCTAGATCCCTAGAGAGTTGAATGGTGTGGCCGATGCTGTTTGTAACTGGACCCGTAGGTCCTTGATTTCTGGGGACTTTGGTCTAGGGGAGGCACCCCCGAGGTGGTGAACAAGTTTGTCGAGGATATTCTCTAGTCAATAAAAAGTTTTTATCCAACCCCGAAAAAAAAAAAAAAAAAGCTGGAATGGTAACAAAACACCTACCTTCATTTTTTTTTTTTTTTTTTTTTTTTTTTTTTGAAAGGAGTGGCTAGAGAGAATCTAGTCATTTTGTCAATTCCTAAAAACCTTTGTAAATTAAGGGTGTGCTTAGAACAACAGTTAGGGTGCATTTAGAACAACAGTAGGGTTAAAATTTTTAAATTAAAATTAATTAACTTTTTAAAAAATTTGGTATAAAAATTTACTGACTTCTCAAAAAAAAAAACTAAAGGTAAGTTGAAATTTTTAGTTTCGAACCTGAGTTGGAAATGCACCCTAAGGGGGAAAGCTTCTAACGACAGCTTCCCCCATTCGTCGCTTTTGGCTAAACATATCTTGATGGAGGACAGGGGGTGACTAGCTCTCCCCTTTCCTTCCTTCAAAGCCCGTAGGTTGGGCGCTGGCGCTCTACTAACAGAATATAATATAAAGTATAGTTCATAAACATTTGCCTTTACGCCTAATTCAGATTCTGTATGTGTTTTGACTTCATTGACATTAGACTCCAACTTTGTTGGCATAGGCGGACGGGTATAGAACTGAAACCATTCAAGCAAATATACAATCGTCCAAGACAAAGTCCACATATACAAGGCAATTCAAGTTTGGCTACTTTAAACAACAAAAACAACTAATTTTACCAGCAAATTAGGGAAGATAACCGGGATTTGAATCAACAGCAACAACAAAAGAAGACCAAGTCAAGATAATAAATGTTGTAGGTTGTAGTAACTAGTTCATTAGCCCCTGATTTACAAGCATAAATAATGACAAAAAAAAAAACACTTCCAAGCAGTTGTTTTATCATCATTTTGGGGCATATGGACAGGGTCAAGAACCCAATAAACTTTCTCCATACATACAGCTGAAAAGCTAAAATAAGACCGTGAAATCGAATTCCATTTGTAATTTGAAATTTATATCTTGATCAATGCTACCTTTCTGTTCCCACCTCATCTGCCGCTGATTCGGACAAGTTCCCAGCAGAACAAAACACCTGGTTGAAACTTAAAGCATATGTTAACCTGCGTTAAGAAAATCAAGTTTACGTGAATGATCAAACTTTTCGAGTGATTAACAGTATCGCAAGGTTAACCATGAATAAGTTTGTTCATGCTACAAAAGTATGGTGAAAATAGTTCCACCAGGAAAATGATCATACGTAACCTCTACAGGATCATGTGGAGCCCTATATGAAAGTACTCTTCAGACAAAGGAATTGGACACCAAGTGTTACTGCCTTGCACGATTTCTAACTTACGTGCCAAACATGCGTAACTTTCCAGTAGGCAGGAAAAAGTAGCATGATCCTAAATGTCAATAGTCATGGATAACAGTAAACGGACCAATTCAAAGAAAAAAGAAAGCCTTCTGTCCAAGTCAATTTACAACAAGCAATGTTTTCAAAGAATACTTTTATTTGCATCTGTCCTGATTAAAGGAACAAAATCAAGCAAAATGTTTCTTTTTCTCAAGTCATAATTCAGTAGCATTTTACATCAATCTCAACAAATAGCATTGGTCCTTCGAGGTATGACATGTTGCACACCGGTGTTCAACCAGTTTAAATAGGATACAGTTACTTGTGAAGTTGGGGATAGAAAGGGTTCATCATACATAAAGGTAAATAAAAGGAATAAAATCTAAGCAGCAAAGAAATATTAACAGTCATCTCTATTTCAGTTTCAGCAAGAAAGAGTTTCTATCTAACGCATCAACTTAATGACATATAACCAACTATCTATATGACTATATCAGATTAGGATGTCTTTAAATTCATCAAAATGTGAAAAGAAAGTTGACTAATTTCACTTACCATTAACAACTAGACCTATATACATCCAATTTAGCTCAAAGGGGAGACTTGCCAAACAGCTCAAGGGTCATTTTGAGCAGGTTCCGGTGTTTCTGAAACCTTGCGCTTCGCATGATAAGATTCCTTGAGAAGTTTTATTTCCTGCTCTACAGAAAGCAACTTGTTGTCCCATTCAGCGATATTCTCACCAAGGGCTGAGAATTTTCCATCCCACCATTCTTCGAGGTCTTTAATCTTTTTCTCGAACATCAGCCGGTTCATCCTATCTTCTTCTTCTTGCTTGAGACGTTGCTTTTCGAGTTCCGTGGCGCTTAAAACCAAGCCTGCAGAGCCTGCAACATCCTTGTAAAGTGGCTCAGCATGCTGCGGATGGAGAGTTCTATACTCCAAGAACGCCCTTTGATTTTCCTTCAAAGCCTTCCTATAGCCATCCAATAGATTAAACATCAGATTAAGCTCTCGTTCGAGCCGATACACTTCAATTTCCCTCTTTTGTTGCTCTTCAATCCTTGCCCTCTTCAATTGGTCGATCACACTCTCGCGCTGCTGCAATTCGTTCAACAAAATCTGCTGATTCATTGTGGACTCCTCGCTGGCCTGCTCTTTTGCAACATACATCATCCGAGCTTTTCCCATTAACTCGTGTATTTGCTCCATACACACGTCGAAATCAGACGACGACTTGCTATTATCCCAGGGGGTATCAATTCTTAACCGCTTGTTGCCATTGAGAGCGTGATGAGAGTTATCATTCTCAAGGCCAATATGACCCCTCTTGCTAGTGCTACCATTTCCAAAGAGCGATGTCATTCGCGCGTCATCCCTAGAGGAAAGAAACTCCCCTGCTAAAGGGTCGCGGAGTGACATCCCGGGACTAAGATTTATCTGCGCTGCATCAATTGAATGAATTAGACCTCCTGAAGTCAAACCGTCTAGAGGAAAGCCCTTTGACGATAGTTGAAAACCAATGTCTCTATCTCCTTGCTCCTCCTGCTCTTCCTCCATCTCCATTATCTCCTCCTCGTCCTCGTCCTCCTCCCCTTCCTCGCACGCTTCTTCTTCTTCTTCTTCTTCTTCTTCATCCCGTCCTAATTCTTCCTCATCTTCTTCCTGCTTCCTTTCACCCTCACTAACCAAATCCTTAGGTTCCACACCAAAACTACACTGCCTCAGAAAAGGCTCACCCACACTGCTCTTCCCATCCAAAAACCATTGGGCAGGCTCGTCATCTTCCTTACATCCCTCAGAATCCATTGCACTCTCATCCCCAACAACTTGCTCCTCCTTTTGCCCAACTCCCTCCTCCTTTTCCTCCTTTTCCTCAATTTCCACATCCTTTACTGCAACAAGATCGTCTTTTCCAGCGTCTGCGTCCCTTTCAGCATCAGCGTCCCTTTCAGCGTCCGCCTCCTTATCAGCATCAGTTTTCTCGACGATATTATCTTGGCCAAGACTCAAGTCAACGTTGTGTTCGACAACATTATCGTGGCCAAGGCTCAATTCAGTGTTGTGCTCCTCCAATCCATGGCCATAAACATCACGGTCATCCCCATCCATTCTCAAATCAGGCTCGTCTCCGCCCATTCTCACGTCCCCATTAGCATCTTCTTCCTCTACAACCTCCTCATCCTCCTTCACCTCAGCCTTAGGCTCCTCCTCCTCTTCTTCCGCTTCCCTCGAAAGAAACAGCTCTTCTTTCTGCGATTTCATCAAGTACTGCAAATGCGAGGCGTAGTAACAATCCGCGAGCTGCGGCGCAAGCAATAACTCCTTCTCGATCATGAACCAAATCATTCCCGCCCAATCCAGCTTCTCCAAATTCCCCTCCTTGATCGTCTTCATCCAGTTCACCACTTCGCTCGGCGTCATCCACGTATCGTCGTGCAACAGCAGCCAATTCGACACGAAAGCCTCGATAAACCAGATCGATTCCTCCGTCGCCACCTGCACCTCCTCGCCTAAGCCGTCCGACGCACCCGCCGCGGCAGGCTTCTTCACCGGAAGCTTCAACGATCGCGCCAAGTCGGCCCGGTTGACCATTATGCGAACCCCGTTGACGTAGCTACACCGCTGGCCGTGATTGAAGGTGGCGATCAATTGCGCAAGGAGATCAGCCCGGATGACCCGATCGAACTCGATGTGGACGAAGTCCCACAACCCGAGCCGCTTAAGAAGCTTCTCGTGGCCGGAAAAGTCGAGATTTTTGACCGGAGCAAAAGGAATGGGCTTTAGGGTTTCGTTAAGAACCTCAAGCTTCTTCATCGACTTCTTCTCCTGAGCAAATCTCTTCTTCTGGAAACCCCCCTTCTTCCGCTTCGTGCCGCGCTTGTAGACGGAGATGGCGGTGGAGGCGGCGGAGGCGACGGATGAGAGATCACCGTCGTCGGCGCTGGGTCGAGGAGTTTGGGAGGAGAAGGACTCCGGAACGTCGTCGTTCTGGTCCGTGCCGGGGTTTTGGGGATCCGGGGAGTGGGGAATTGGGGAAGCTAGGGTTAGGGTTTTGGAGGGGTGGGAATCGGAATGGGGAGGAGATTGGGGGTGATCGTCGTGTGGAGGGACGCTAGGGTTTGGAGAGGGCAGAGTTTGGTCGAGAGATTCAGAAGGTGGTGGAGAGGAAGCCATTGGTGATCGGAAGGTGTTTTATTTCCCTCTAAATCTCTGTCGTCGGAGTTCGAAGAAAGGGTCCCGAAATTGCTCTGCTAAAGACGAGTCCGAGTGTTGGAAACTTGGGTCAACCGAATTGACTCTTTTACCCTCCTGTCGTTTCCTGCTCCTCGTACCCTGGTGTCATTTGTTGTTTCTTTCGTGGACTACTCAAGATAAATTTTGGGTACAAAGTAGTAAAAAATATTTTTTATTTAATAATAAATTATAAATTATTTTAAAATATATAAAGGTAAATTATTAAATTCGTCTCTCTATTTTTAATTTTGTGTAATTTTGATCCTTTCGTTATTTTTCGTGGTTGGAATTCTCATAAATTTTTTAAATATTATTACAATAATCCTTTAAGTTAATTTTTGAACAAAATCCATTAGATAACATCACTTTTTAACTAAATTACTAAAAAATTACGTTTAAAAAGTAACAAAAATGACTATAATAGTAACATTTTAATAATTTATGGGTATTTCCTATTCTTTTTTTCAAAGTTAGAATGATCATAAATTATTAAAAATGTTACTTTCGTTAATTTTTTTTTGCGGAATCCTTAGTTAATATCATTTTTTTTACCAAATTACTAATAGATTACGTCCAAAAATTGATAAAAATGAATACTGTAGTAACATTTTAAAATTTTAGGGGTATTTCAGCTATAAAAAAAAAAAAGTTCAGGATCAAAATTACATAAAATTAAAAGTTTAGATACTAAATGAACAATTTACCCGATATATAAAAATAATTTACAAATTTATCAAGTAAATAAGTTTGAAATTTTATTTCAAAATCCTATTTATTTAAAAATAAGTTACAAATTTATCAAGCAAATAAGTTTGTAATTTTATTTCAAAATCCTATTTATTACTTCCTTCAAAATTTTTAAAAAATAAAATAAAAAGAGTCCTATTTATTACAATATTTGCAAATATTGTAGAAATTTATGGGATTCCGGAACTAATAATTTTTACCACACATCTGGTTAAACTATAGGGGGTGTTTGGTGTGTAAGTTTGAGTTAAAATATTTAGTTTCAATAGTAATTTTTGTTGACTTTTTAGAAAAGATAAAAAACTTTTTCAGAAAAAACAAAAAAAAATTCAGAAAAAGATAAAAAAATATACAGTTTCACTTGAGTAAAATGAATCCGTCAAACAGAGCCTAAATAAGTTAAGACATGAAATTTAAGATAAAACAAAAGTCGTAACATGTCAGTTAATTTTTTTCAAATTTTTAAGCAAGAGTCCAAATTTTTGCTTTTTGTTATTCGTTATTTGTTTTTTTAAATATGATATGTGTCTAAATTATTGTTTGGAAAGAAAGGACATGTCTTATGTCGTTTCTGGCTCATAGGATTGGAAGATTTCCAAACGACGTGCACTTAATGATAAACGACAGCAGACTTCAATAAACGGCATGTCCCTTTTGACAAGAACGACAAGAAAATCTGGGCATGAATTACATGTCGTTTTTATGCAACGACAGGAAAATATTAGACTCACAACCGCATGTCTTTCATGAATTAACGACAACACAATATACTAAACGACAAACGAGAGCAGATTTCATGGACAAAAATGTAATTTAACAAACCATATGAATTACATGTCGTACTAGATAAGGAAAAAGCAGGCTGTTAATGAAACAATTAAAACGACACAGGAAACTTTCTCCATGGTCCTTCCCTATGCTCGTGATGCAAGTTATCTAAGATATTTTTGTATATAAGTCTATAATCATCATAAAATCAAACTATTTTTCTCGACGGAGATCAAATATCGTCGCTCTATTATGAATTCTATCGATAATGCAGTAAACTAATTGAAGCTGACACATACTCTATCTGATGTTTCAACAGCTCAGAGCCAAGTCTCAGTTGGGATGGGCCTCTTAGCAGGATGAAATGTTATGTTTCTCACAATTCAATGGCATGTCTTATACTTTGCAAGTATGACCTCGAAAATTCGACGGCTGTGGATTAGAAGTATGCTAAATTAAAGGATTTAGCTTAACCTTAACGAATTACGATAACGCGGAAGTTTGTTTATGCTGTTTTGCAATATCGGCAAAATATTTCAAAGTCTAAATACTTCAGTACCTCTAATCTTCTAATCGACTTCTCTAAGTCGCTTAGCGGTTCTGATATCTGTCATCATTTCGATCTTTTTCTTTATCGCCTATAGTCTCTACCAAGTAGCTAGAAGGTCAAACATTTAAACGATTGTTGAAACTTAAATACAACATGTTTTCCTGTTTGGTACTGTGTTTCATCTTCCTTTGCCCTCCCTCATTATATGAAAGATAAACTATTATTCGTTGAAATATTGATGCAGATATTTCAGCCTTGGATCAAGAAGAGAAACCTTGCTTAAGCAAAACATAAGCTTGTCATGTCAGGATTTCTCAAGTATTTGAAGATGAACTCTCTAGGAAGACTCTTTACCGGTGATGGTGAACCAAATAAAACTGTTGTACAATAGTACGACTTTATTATAAACTTCAATTTGATCTCCCACTTTATATCTCACTCTAGCTTTAATCTCTTTCTTGAGGAACAGCAACTTACATTGTGGATTTTTTTAACACGCATTTGTGTCTAATTCTTGAGAAGCCATTATCATATTATCTAACCTTTCAAGCCAGAGCCTTTTTCTTTCGTGTAAATTACATGCTAAATTTTGGACTAGTTCTATGTACTTGAATATCATATCTCAGTCACTATTGATGTAATAGCAGGTTATTCAAGACGATTGATAAAGAATTCCGATGGATACTTATCGGCAAATGATGCAGATCTTGATGAAGATGTTTCTCAAGTGATGACAGATGTCGATACATTTTGTGATTTCGGGATTGATGAAGAAAAATTTGTGAAAAGGGTGCACTGAGTGGCCGCAAATAATTAACCCGGGAAGGACTCTACATTCAACAAGACTCTTACATGATTTCGATTTGGTAAGTTTTCTTGCTATGAGTTCATCAAAATAAGTCCAATTACTTTAGATTGTATGATTTGTCCATGAACATATGACCCTCTCTTTCATTTAGCCATTTGGTGGGCCAATCATCACTTGCTCTTCAGAGGTCAATAATTCATCTCACAGTGCATGTGCTCTAGAAATTATAACTCAGTGTACTATGGAGTAATTAATTTCGTTCTTTTAGATGTATCATATAACTCAATTATCAATCATTAATGATAAAAACAAGCGATCTCAGTAATGACCGTAGTTTTCATGTTTGCTTGTTTTTATGATTCTCTTAAATTTTTTACAAAAAGTTAGATGTCAAAAGTGATTATTATTTTAATCAAACTAAAAACTTTTAACTGATTGGTTTTTTACTTTAGCTCTACCTTACTCTTTTCGGCTCAATCTAGATTTATCTTTGATTTTTCATACGAAATATGAATAATAAATGAATCAATAATTGAACAAATGTGTACTACTACTGGTGTGTGTAAGATGGGGCCTAAAAGGAATCTGAAAATTATATTTTCACCAATGCGGGTTTTTTTTTAGTGTCTCAACTTCAACTATAGCATTTCAAGCAAAAAAAAAAAAGACCCTCAACTATACATATAGTGGAAAAAGAATTATTAAAGTTGTATACAGATGTACAATCCATAAAAAGCCAAAAATAACAGAGTAAAGACTAAGCCATTGGACAAAAATGTGCATTTTCCCACCACCTGACTTTCCACGTTCACATTCATCTCAAAACTAACTTTTATATCCTCCAAAAAAAATTAAAAGTTTTTAACTTTTTATGATGGCCGTATTTAAATGTGAATCAAAAAAATTTTATATCTTAAATGAATCAAAATTGTACTACTATATAAATTCAATTTTCTTTTAAAATTCTAAACGTTAAAATTAAATTAAACTCTATTATAAATTTAGTTTATTTAAGGAAAAAAAATCAAAAATACAAATCGATAAATAATGTTAAAAAATTTTACCATCGTAGTTTTTGATTCACATTTTTTTGTTTTATTTACGTCTCTCTAAAAAATTTTATGGCTCTGCCATTGTATTTCACATTACATAATTGGAAGTTTAACCATTTGAAGAGGAAGTTTCGTTTTTTTATGTAACCGATCTATTTAAGTTAAATAAGGGGCCAAAGGAAAAGGCATTAGAAAAAGGAGGGAAAGACAATGAAAAGACAGAGAGAGATCCGGCGGTTCCCAACACTTCACACTCTCCTTTTTCACTCTCTCTTTCTCTCTCCTCTTTTTGCTGCAGTGATCGCTCTCTTTCTATCTCTACTTGCGATCTCTCCAGTCTCCAACTCCCCAGAAACTGTAACGGTCGCATTTCTTCTCCATTAAAATACTCCAAACGGCTCCATTTCCTTTGGTTCTCCCCAGAAGCAACCCAACAGATTTCCCACTCCCAACTTAACTCTCTCTCTCTCTCTGGATTTTCTCTGCTTCGAATAATGGGGAAAGTCTTCGATTTCCATCTCCTTCTAGTCTTACTACTCACAGCGCTCCACTCGCTTCAGCTCTCCGGCGCGTCGCTCAGCAGACAGTCGAAGGCCAAGAACGGCGTCGTTTCGATGGAGCTCTGGTGCGTGGCCAAGAACAACGCCGAGGACGCGGCCCTCCAGACTGCCCTGGACTGGGCCTGCGGGCCCGGTGGCGTCGACTGCGGCCCAATCCAGCAGGGCGGCCCATGCTACGACGCCTCCGATGTCCAGAGCACCGCCTCTTTCGCCTTCAACAGCTATTACCTCAAAAACGGAATGACGGACGACGCGTGCAACTTCGACAACACCGCCGCTCTCACTTCCTTAAACCCCAGTATGTTTCCGACTTGGAAATCTGGAAATTGGATTTCTCTTTTTGGGATTTTGGATTTTAGATCTCTGGTTTCTTTGTTTGGGAGGAGGGTTCTTGGATCTGAAAAGGGCATCTTTTGATTCGTTTTAATTAGTTTTAATCTTGATTTTGCTTTCAGGTCATGACAAGTGCAAATTCCCATCCAGGTAATTGATTGCTTGATTCGTTTGGACATCTAATTCCCTGTTAATTGATTGGTTGTTGCCAACTGGTTTCCATTAACCAAATATTTCGAAACGGCTAGATTAGTACAGATTAAGCACCCTAATAAAGAGTTAGAGAACAGTAATATGGGAAAAACTACTTTTGAACACCCAATACAAGAGCTAAACGAACCGTTGCAGAATTTCCTATTGAGTTTGCTGTAGTTCTGATCTTTGAAAATGAATGGTGGCACTCACAGCTTGGCGGTGAGTAACGGAAGCTTGGCGAGCCCGTCGACGGAGGTGGGATTGGGGCCGAGCGAGAACCTGAGCGGATGCAATTCGGTTTCTTTCCAATGGTTTTGGCCTCTTTTCATGAGTACTACTCTTTTGTTCTTCTTCACGACTTACTTGTTATAGCTTGAATTGTACTGCATTACATTTCCATCAGCAAGGAACAGAAAAGCAAAGGCCTTTCTACTTGTTGTTGACATAGACATAACCAGAGAGTTTAAAAAGTTTATTGTAGGATCTCATTGAGAGGCATCATCAATCAATCATATGTGTTTGACTAGGTAGTTAGTAGTAGTTTCGATCCAAATGGTTATTACTCTGTCTGAGGTTTTTTGAATTTTAGTTACAAAAAAATCAAGGAGATTAAATAATATTTCATGTTTTCTGCTAGTCGGTAAATATCTTATTATGCCTCGTTTTTGCTGGAAATCTCATATGAAACTCCTCAGAAATACAACATACATGTATACAAATGTTTATGTGGAATTGTGTTGTCTGAGAAATTGATGTTAAGAGTGTACCAGTTTATGCCAGAGTTTGTTTGCCCTGTTCTCCCTGTTTTTTCACTTTCCGGGTAAGTTTTTATGGCAAAGTTTGGCATCAGATCTACCAATGACAGTGTAAAAAAAACTACAACTCACCTCTGTTCTCTTTCGCAATATATTTTATAAAGTTGCAATCTAACGAATTTGGAATAGGTTGAAATGCGGCTATTAGAATCCCCATGTAGCTGTATAGTGGACCATATGATATGCTTGTGTAAGCCAAGAAAACACCTACAATGGCTGACAAACAAACAAAATATATATATATAGATATGTATATATATATATATATGGCTGGGAACTCTCTCCTTTTCATTTTTTCTTTTGACCTTTTTTTTTTTCCCCCAACCAAGACGTACTGAATTAACCCCACAAAAAGAAACAAAAATAAAATAAAATAAAAAGATTTTACAAATGAGCTTTCAAAATGATTCTTCTCTATGGTACGAAGAATGAGGTGTCTTTTTTAGTTCTACTTCCAAGGCCTAATTGGCCCATACAAAGCAGTTTAAGACTCGTACACTGTTCTAAACTTGAGAAATAGCATATATATATATATATATATATATATATATAGATGCCCATGCCGTGACGTACTTAAATCCCAAGGCAAACAATATCTGGTTTCTGGTGTGAAATTGCTTAAAGTAAGATTTGACTTTGTCAATCGGTTAAAACAAAACATCATACTGATAGATACAAATTGACCTTTGGGGTCCAATCTGTAAAATAATTAAATTGGAAAAAGGAGTCTTCTAGTTCTGGTGAGAGTTGGTTTAGTCTAAACGTCATGTGGTGAGAAAATACTACGGTGGTTGATAACTTGATCCTCATCCTGGTGGATGTAAAGCAAGTCGAACTTGTTGTTAGGTGTTTTGACTTAGTAATTACCTATAATGTCATTATTAATTGAGAGATATCTTTTTAATTTTAGTAATTATCCCCTTGAACTACAAGTAAACTGTTATCATCCAAATTTGATAATGTCGGCTTAAATAACTGTTTGAAGAAGGGAGTTAACTGTAAAAATTGAAGTTTAGA
Organism: Ficus carica; assembly: GCA_009761775.1. Taxonomy (NCBI): domain Eukaryota; kingdom Viridiplantae; phylum Streptophyta; class Magnoliopsida; order Rosales; family Moraceae; genus Ficus; species Ficus carica. The sequence continues at coordinate 14,596,950 of CM019743.1, forward strand.
GGCAACTTATCATAAGCAAAAAAAAGTTAAGGGGTATGTGCCATAAACACACATGGGTATGCCCTCATCTTACCCTTTATTTGGATGACATTTCCGATTTCCGAAATTGGAAATTTTTACAAAAAAGTGTTTTGTCTTAATTTTATTCTGTCATTCCTCATTTGAAGGGAAAAAAATATCTCATTTCAAATTTACTTTGTACAATACTCTTTGGAAAAAGAAAAATAATCTTTTTGAAATCTTCCTCATAATATACTATTTCCACACCATTTTATCTCATTTCAAACAACTTTTTATTTCAAAAAGAATATTTTTTTACACATCCAACACCATCTTATCTCAAAATGAAAAGACTTTCTCAATTAAAATAAAAAAAAAAATTTCTTTTCAGAAATGGACACGTGATCCAAACGGAGCCTTAGTATCTCGAGCTGCAATTAAAGAGTAGTGTTAAAATACCAATTTAACTCTAATTTTTCATATCAATTTGTATGACGTGAGTAAGTAAGTAATCTTTTAAATATCTACATCTGAAAAAATGACAACTCAAATACCACATCAGATTCTATGAAAAAAGTGGAGATTATAGTTATTCTATGTTACATTATTCATCATTAAATTAGGAGTTCAGACTGAAAAAAAAAAAAAAAATCCAAAATGACATCGAATTCAAATGTTATGGAACATTGTAGACCAAGTAAAAACACGACATAACGGACAACCAAATACAAAACCGGTATACGCATAAATAAATTAATTTCGGTTTTTTTTTTTTTTTTTTTTTTTTTTTTTTTTTTTTTTTGATAAATATGCATAAACATATTAATTTATTGTTTCTACAAGCCATGTATTTTTTTTATAAATATGTAATGAAATTTCAGCAAAATTTCTTCGTATGTATTCATCTGTAACATGCTAACCCTTTTGGGGAAAAAAAAAAAAAAAAAAAAAGGAAGAAGCTGGGACATGATTTTAATAATAATTCACCTTCTAATTATAGCCGAATTTATCACTGTCTCTCTAAATCATCGAAATCATCCTGATCTTGTTCACCACAAGGCTGAATTCTCCTGGACGATCTGTCCCTGCTAAGAATTCTCCGAAAAGAATTCAACCTGCTCGAATTATTAACACTCGGACCACTATTCATGCCCGACGACTCTACAGAGCTCAACCCCTCCAACGGCGGCGCCGACGCCGGAGTAATACTACTCTCCACCGGGCCCTCCCGGGGCTCGGGCTGGAGCAGTTGCCGCAGCGGCTCAACCGCTGTGCGGCAAATCGGGCACGTCGACTGAGAACTCAACCACTTGTCGATACACTCGACATGAAACGTGTGCTTACAGTTGGGGAGTCGCCTGGCAATCTCTCCGTCGTCTAAGGCGCTCAGGCAAACGGAGCCCTCCGTGTGCTCGTCGCTTTTGAAGGCGAAGACGGGCAAGGAGGCTATGACCGAGGGGTCGAGGGCCGGTCTTGGGGGACTCTTCGGCGGAGCGGGCGTGGGCCACCGTGAGACCGAGGCGGTGGATGGCGGCGCGGCGACGTCGGGCCTGGCGGCGGAGGATGTAGCGGGCGTAGACGTGGAGGGCGAGGACGAGGAGGACGATGGCGGAGAGGGAGATTATGGCGATGAGCATGACCTTGCTGTTCAAGTCGTTACGGTTCTTGTGGGTGTACGAAGTTATTAAAAAAGGGTGGTCCATCGTCGTTCTCGCCGTCGTCGTTGTTTATGCTTATTGAATCTTTGACGGTGGTGGACATGGCGGTGGCGGTTGTTTTGGGCTTTTGGGGAGGATGGGAAATATTGATGGTGGAAATATGTGAACTTGTTGGTCGTGTGGATACTATTATATGTGAAGGTTTGTGATGAGTGTTGGGTTGAGATATATATATATATATATATATATATATATTTTTTTTTTTTTTTTTTTTTTTTTTTTTTGTAGTGTGTACGTTATGACTTATTTTAGGTAGAAATTTTGTTGTATGTGTTAGTTTTGGTTTTTGTTGAGAACTATATGAGAGAGAAAGGGACTAATAACAGTGCTCCTTCTTTTCAAGAGGGTTGACTGTGGAATGCTGACTTCGCGATGGAGTAGGATTTATGGACAGGGGATTAAAAAAATTTTAATCTAAGATTGTACATATATATATATTATATATATATAATAGTTTTTGTTTATTAAATTCATTATATATTGACACATGAAAATATCAGTATTATATCTAAATAAAACAACATGCACTATCAGTTTTATGTAATTAAAAATTAAAATCATGCAAGGAAAAACATGAAATTGAAGTGTTGTTAATATCTTCATAATACCATATTCATTCAAGTTTCACATCTTGAAGTTCCAAGTCTAATATATCACCTATAAAAATAAAAAATATATATATTTTATACACTTGCAAATAATATTATTTTCTCAATAAAAGAGCAGATTATGTTAAATTCATATACCTTAAAATATCATTTCTTTTTTTAAATATAAATTGTGATCAACGATCTTTCATAAAGACAAATCAGTCTTTTAAAACTACTGGGTTATTAAAATTGTAGTTTAGATTAGATTTTTAGGTCAAAACCACTAGGCCCACTAATGTTTATGGATTATAAAACTGTTTTATTTTTTAAAATCCAAATTGTTTACCCAATAAAATATTGAGAATTCTTAATTTAAGGGGGTCAATACTAATTATACACATACCAATTTTTTTAAATTAAAGAAAGGGAAAGGACTACGATAGAGTCATTTTTAAATATCCTATCGATAGAGCTCGTTTTTATATACCGTTGGATATATTTCAACGGCTAAGATGTTTTTTATACATGATAATTATAATACATCTTAGCACATAATATATAGTCTAAGAAATTAAAAAAAAAAATTTAAAGTAAAGAAAAAAGAAATTAAAAAAAATCAACTGGAAAACCACCCCCCGGCCGCTAGACGACCCCCCCCCCCCCCGCAGGGGGTCAATGGCGCATCCCTAGCCCCCCAACCCACTCGTCGACAGCGCAAATCCCTCCCCCCCCCCCCCCCCCTGTTCTGATCAACGGCCAATTGCTACCCCCGCCTAACTCAAAGCTGCGAAACCTACCTGTCGGAGCGAATCTACCCCCCCCCCCCCCCTTGTGAACCCAAGCTTGGAAACCCCTTCCGACCGTCAACAACGTAACTCCCTCGAGCTCAACCTGCGAAACATCGCCCTCCCTCCAACGTCTGTCGGACAGCCCTCCATGTCCATCAATGGTCAATCCACCCTGTAGTGCGTTCGGCGATGGCGACCTTCCGCCGGCCCCCCTCCCTAGATGGATGAAGAAGAACAAAACTTTTTTATTATTTTTTTTCTTTTTTTTTTTTTTACTTGAATTTTTTTAAAATTAATTTTCCTACAATCCTATGGATCAGGTTTTATTTTAGTTATTATGCACCTTTAATTTCTTGTCCATTTAATTAAATTTAAATGATATTAAATAAATATCTACCAGTATAATATATCAAAAGGGTTCTATCACAATATTTCCTAAAAAAAAAAAAACCCCCATTGTACAAAAATTAAAATAAAAAAGTTAGGGGAACATACCGCGCCACAACCCCCCTCTTTCTCGTTCAAAAAAATAAACGTACTTGGTTGGCTTTTTTAAGCATTTTCTTTGTTCATTTTCATACGTTTACTTTATTTATTTTAGATTTTCTTTCTTAATCATAATATCCGCGCAAAAAACTAAACGAATATATTTAATACGTGTATTATTGTCTATTGCATAATGTAATTTTGAATGTCAATTATAATTTAAGGAAGTTTTAGGTCTTATTATTTATTTATGCACACTTTTCTTTTCAAAAGTTAAAAAGTTATGATGTATTAATTATTAATTTTGTACTAAAAACTGTATTTTATTCTATAGATAATATTGTTGTCTTATCTATTGGAATGATTTTTAATGATATGATTTGAGTATATGTGTTAAACTTATAATACAGTAATCTTAAATAATATTTCCACTTCTCTACCCTATGCATAAAATTAGTTTACCTTATGAGTTCTTTTATAATTGCGGCCGGTAAACCGACAGTCCGACAATATTTAGTTAAAATATTATATCTATGTTTTGTTTTGGTCATGTTTTAACTGAATAAGATGTGTTTGATTCACATAGTATATATAAGCTCACACAAAAAATAGCTTACGGGTTAGAGAGGTAGCTAGTAGAACAATATATATATATACACACATATATAAACGTAATCACATGACACAAAATTACCTACTCATGTCTTGAGACAATCTATTTAAGAATGTTTTTCTCATCATATTTTATATATTGTTTTTTTTTCCCCCTGCTGAGGTCCTTTTTATTATTATTATTATCATTTAATTGCTCTGTTTTTCTAATGTAATTATCGTTTTAATCTAGTACCGGTGACCTACCATGTGAAAAAATGAAAATAAGTTGAGGGTTGTTAAGGAAAGACACCTTGACGTCCGCATTATAAGAAAAATAGTACAGAGACTAATGACAAACAACAATAATTAATTAAACTAATCTTTACTTAATCTATGACATAACTTTTACCATATATAATAAAAATTAACAGTTTTTTTTTTTTTTTTTCAACAAGCACAGGACAAAATTAGAAATCAAATTCTTGTTTCTCGTGTTTATCCCTAGTTAACCAACACATACTTTTCTAACAAATTTTCTTGTAATTAACCAAATTACCTCCTGTCAGCTCCCGATCAGATATTCTCTTATGTTTAGTGATCATTTATGCCTTTGCAATTAGTATTAATTGATACCCGACTTTGTTATCATTTAACCTAATTAGGTTTAATCTCACAAAAGCTTACAATTTTGCGAGCAATATGCCAGGACCTCATGAATGTAATCAAGTTATTAATTAGCTCGGATTTATTTATGAGCTTAGACTATCATCTACTCACAAGATCATGCTCACTGATTCAGTAACTAACCACAAAATTCAATATTTTCTTTTTTTCTTTTTTTAATGGAAAAGGAAAGAAACCACATCACCCTCAAAAGAAAAAAAAAAAAACACGTCACTAACTCTATGTCGGACAAGGAAGAAAAGTCCAAAGAAAGGAAGAAGGTGGGGAAATTTTAAGAGAGAAAATATAAAAGTAGGTTTGTTAAAATGGTGCCAAAAAAAAAAAAAAAAATCGAGTAGAAAAAAGTTCAAGTAAGGTCCACCATTTTTACCCCTTTTATAAATGTGGGAGAGATTTTGAGAAGAAAAACTAGTTATGGATCCTTAGTTAAGGGACCACTGCTTATATAACCTCATTTTAAAACTAAATATAATAAAATAATACATAAAATGGTATGATAAATTAATTCATTTTCTTACTCCTATTATATATACTAAACAATTAAAAATAAAACTAATTCTCTTCTTTCATTCTCACTTTCTATTTCTTAATAACTCTTCTCTCAGATTCTATTTTCTCTCTCTCTCAACAAACATTATTGTGTAAATGTCATTGAACATATGTTAGACACGGTCTATTTCTCTCATAAGAAAATGGGTTTGGTGGGTTATATTGGGTAAATGAATTACACAGCTTCTTTTGCAAAAAAAAAAAAAAAAAAATAAAAATAAAATAATAATAATAATAATTTACACAACATGACTTATTTTTGGAGGTGACAATTTAAAAACAACAAAGTTTGCATAATATTATAGTATTTGGTTTTTTTAATTAACTTAATAGTCTGCTAGTTTTATCTTATTTTGAATTTTTTTTTTATTCAATTGGAAATGAAATATCATGTTTGAACATATTTATTTTAAGAGTTAATTACACTACCACCCTGTGTTTTGCTAAAAATTACAGAGACACCCCTTTACCAAAACAAATAACGCCAACACCCCTTAACTTAAAAAAAATTACTGAAATATCCCCTCTGTTAGTTGACCGTTAGTTTGACCATTAAATATACTTGCAATATAAAAAATGCCCCTCTTAAATCGAATACCCTTATTTTGGCACAACCAAATGAGTTTAATTGATTTTTCATTTTTTAATGAAGTTCGATTTAATTTTAACACATTTATATTAGAATTAATTTTCATACATTTATAGGCACAATTTACATTCTACTGAACGAAAAGGTGTATTTTTTTATTCTTTATTTTTTCAACAGTCCTTCTTTAATAGTAATTTTGTTTTTACTAACTTTTTTTTGCTGGAAAAGTAATTTTGTTTTTACTATTTTTTTTTACTAACTTTTATTAATACTGATTTTATGGAAGTTAATAATACTGATGTTTGACTGTATACACTTGTATCAAGAGAAAAACATTTGAGAGATAGTAAGAGAGTTATTTGATCTGTGATATTGTACTCTTTTTTTTCTTTTTTAAGTAAACTAGTTGAAATGCACGTGTAAACGGTGTTAAATAGACAAATTAAATAAAGTAAAACAAAATAAAAAACAAAAAAATAATTTTATTTTTTTTATTTTTTTAAAATTATTATTTTAATTTAAAATTGTCACGTATCGGATTTAAGACCCATACATAATAGACAAATAAAACAAAGCAAAATATAACAAAAAATTAAAAAAATTAATTTTTTATTTAAAAATGCCACTTGGCTGGTTGGATGGGGGGTCACGACGAAAGGCACTCTTTTAGTGTCTTTTCGTCCTTTAAAATAAAGTTAATTGATTATCATTATTATAACTTAAATGAATCATATATTTAATTATGTTTTGCAATCTTGTAACAGAATAATTTGATTTTTTTTTTTTCCCTCAACGTTCCATTTTTATCTTCAAATATCAATTTAACACACCATCTAATTGTTCAAATATCAATTTAACACACCATCTAATTGTTCATACAAAAAAAAAAAAAAAAAAAAAGTCACACCTTTTAGCAGTAGATTTTATTAGGGATTTATAGCTAAATAGACTTTTTTAATAAGTTTTTTAATAAATAGTTGAAGTTTTTAAAAATTAGTTGAAAGGTAATTTTTTAAAAAAATGATCAATCAGTGATTGACACATGATAATCAATCAGCGATTGACTTACGGTCAATCACTGATTAATCGTAACATAAATCATCAAATTTTATAGTCAATGACTGATTGACCATTAGTTCATCACTAATTTTTATAGTCAATAATTGATTAACCATTAGTTAATGATTGACCAAATCTGAAAATGACAAACAATTATTTTCCTAAATAAAAAAATTTGAACCATTTATTAGATTAGGTGATTAAAAAATATCATCCAGTCTAAATGATAAACATAGAGAGCTAGCTGTTGAGTTCCGGCTGCAATGGGTGATGAATGATGGAGATTTGCACTCATCCGCCCCCCCCCCCAGCTTTTTCAGTCTTGACCCCCCTTAAATTAATATCTCTTTATATTTTAGGGAGATTTTATTTATACACACAATATTGATTAATATAATAAATTTGTTAGAGAAAATTACCTAAATAATCACATTTTTTTTAATTTATTGACCAACATGACACAAATTTTAATTATTGACCAACATGACATAAATTGTACTTAACTTTAATTTAATTTTGTGTCATTCTAGTATAGTATTAAGTTTTTGTGTCATGTTGGTGTAATGGTATTTAAATATGTGTTATTTTGGTGCTTTCCCCAAATTTTTAATCTATTTTTTTACCCTACAAGAAAATTACCTTAAAAACCATTAAGAATGATCATACCCCCACATGCCTATAAATGAAAATATTTTTTTATAAAATAATTGAAAATACATACACCACATTAACCATAAATAGAAATAGTATTTAAGAAATTTTTATAAAAAAATCTATAAAAAATTGTTCTAAACTCTAATTATTTATTTTATAAACTTTAAATTGTTTTTCATCAATTTATTTTCTTAAAATATTTTTATAACTACATGAAAAATTTCAATGGAGGATTTAAGGTTAAATAAAAATAAAAGAAAAGACATTTCTTGAAGAGCTAACAACTATTGAAATATGTGTTTTAAAATTTTTAATTCATTAATATTATGTGTTTTTTTTTCTTTTAGTATTTGAAAATGATTTTATATGGTTTTTTATATTATTATTATTTTTATTTATTTTTTTCTTGTCATGTTTGTTTACATGATTTTATATTTATGTATTTTTTTAAATGCAATATGACATTTCTTGATTTTTGATTTAGACATTACTTGAGTTTTTCTTCAATATTACTTCCTCCCCCTCTCTCTCTCTCTTAAATATACTTTCTGTTTTCTTTTCTTTCTTTCTCTTTTTTTTTTTTTTTAATGGCTTTATGTTTTCTTTTTGATAATAAAAATATATCTTTTTTTTTCTTATTTAGATTTGTTATTTTTTTTAATAAATAAAAGTGGATGTATGAAAGGGTTAAATGTAGTATCATATAAAAAGCATCTATACAATGATAGATTTACTATATGTTTTATGCTAGGAAACATTTACTAGATGGGGTTAATATTTATTAATATTATGCATTTAAATATAACCACTCATATTTTATTGGACAAACAATTTAGATTTAAGAACTAAAACAGTTTTATTAAATCAATAAACATTAGTGAGCCTAGTTGCTTGACCGGAAAAAAAAATAAAATTTGGCCCCCCTTACCAATAAATCATGTCTCAGTCACTGGAGATCTGAATTGTGGGTTATGGGCGACAGAGATCCCCATAGCGAGCTCGTTGTTGGTACAAGCTCAAATGACTTGGCTCTAGCGCTGGGGGCGAGCACCGGTGGCCACGGTGGCGCGATAACAGCACCGTGATTCCGGATCTGTCGGGGAGAGGAGCGGTTGGGGGTAGGATGATTACTGGATTTTTTTTTTGTCAACTGATCTGTTTGTAGGAGGGGATATGGAATTTTGTTTCGAAAAAAGAAAGAAAAATGTTATAAATTCCCCATGAATTTTGTCACTCGTGTTAATGTACCCCATGAACTATGAAATGTACCTATTGTGGCCCCTGAACTTTAACATGTGTGTCAAGTTGTCCCCTCAGTTAGTTGCCGTTAGTTTTTTTGTTATCTTCGATGTTAAAATGTCCCTAAACTTTGTTTTTGTGTCAAAATGCCTTATGATCTTTGCATTTGTATCAAAATACCCCATGATATTCTTTATTATTTGAGTCAAAGTACTCATTGATCTTTAATATTGTATCAAAGTGCTTCATGATCTTTAATATTTGTGTCTAACTGCCCCATATATCTAATTTCATTTATCTAACATTAATTACCTAAATTTTTTAGAATAGGTAAAAAAAAAAATTTATTTTTTCTACTAAAAGAAAATGTATCTTTTTCTAACCCACTATTTTTTTTAAAAATTTTGCTTATTTTAATTCAAATTTACATTCATTTTTATTTTCTTAAACAAAAATAACTTTAAAACTTATGTTCATTATTTTATTGTTCTAAACATTACAATTTTTAGTTTAATTATGATTGATACCAAAATGTGCAAACTAATCATTTTTTAAATTAAAAAATATAACTAAGAATGGATATCACAGTAAATTTATAATACTTATTCTCATTATGGGTTTAAGCAAACATAAAAATGAAATACATTACGACTATGATTTCAAATTATGTAGGCTAAGTAAACAGCGTATTTGAAATCCAAATCTTGCATTTGAGTCTTACCAACAATGGTTACGCATAAGTAAACTCATAACCCAAATAAACTTTAAAATAAGTAAAATAAAAAGAAGTGTGTTAAAAAATATGCACGTTACTTTATTATAATAATATAAATATATATATATACACAATTTTAGATAATTAAAATAATATAAACACGGCAGTTTGATACAAATATTAAAGATCATGATGTAGTTTGACACAAATATTAAAGGTTAGGGGACATTTTGACACAAATGCAAAGTTCATGGGGCATTTTGACATTAAAGATAACAGAAAAACTAACAGCAACTAACTGAAGGGGCAACTTGACATACATGTTAAAATTCAAAGGGTACAATAGGTACATTTCATAGTTCAGTGGACATATTGATACTAGTGGCAAAGTTCAGGGGGAATTATGACATTTTTTCAAAAAAGAATTGGAAGGTTGTGATTTAGGCTGATAAAATCAACGGCCCCAATTATTTAGGATCGTTTAGTCATTTCAAACCTCTACTTAACAGAGCTAAAGACAAGGGGTGTTGATATTATTAGTTTTGGTTAATGGGATGTCTCTGATATTAAAAAAACAAACCAGGGGTGTCAGTGTAATTCTCTTTTATTTTAATGTAATTTATGAACATATATATTGCACTATCTAATTACTTGATTTTGCTTGTTTATGTAATTTTTTTGGCTTCTTTGGTAATTAATAGTTACCCAAAAAATCATAATTCGCATAGTTTTGATAAGGATTTTAGCTGCATATTTTAACTTTAAAAAAACTTATATTCTCAACGTATCCAATAAAAGACATAATTGTTGACTTTTTGATGGATATTAGCCTGATAATTGTTGCCCGTTACTATACCTATATCTGATAATTATAATATGACTTATTTTAATAAATTTTGTTAATGTAGTGTGTGTTTGATTTATATTTTTATTTTTGTCATTTAATCTTTGTTTTTTCTTTTAGATCTATTATGTATTTAGCTTTTTTTTTTTTTTTTTTTTTTTTTATTTGATCATCTTGATCTGTGTCTTATTAAAATCAGCTATGTTGATATTTTACATTATCAACCAAATTTTTGTCATGTCAAATGAATATGAAATCGACCATGAATAGTTACGATATATCATTTTGAAAATTATTAATTAGGCAATATAACTACTTTAGAATTGATTTATATTTAAGTAAATAAGATATTGATAGATTTTTCTTATCCATAATCTAAGGATATTATTGGTTCAGATATTAATTAATTATAATTGTGTTACACATTGACTTTGTACTATTCCTACAATTTACTGAGTTCTTTGTTATATTTCAAGTGCAGTAGTCTTATTAGAGATGCCAATCGTGGTCGTGTTTTATTTTGCTAAGTCATATCATGGTCAATTTGATCATCATCAATTAGTCTTAAAAATGTTTCGTGTCATGATATTTGACCAGTTAAAACTTTGTATCATGTGTTTATGGTCAGTTTAGGATTAATAATCTTAAGCCTGGTCTAAACCACAGACACAAGTACACTTCAATGCTTGAGCCCTCATCGTCATGTTGACACCTAAAAAATATCATGTTCTTTTAATGTAATTCCAAATACTCCTCCTATTCAATTCAAGTAATAATGGTCTATAATTTAATAGCGTAAGACGAGGAAACAACGTGGGGCTATGGTATGTAGAGATCTTAATTTTGCCCATAGAAATGGGATAACTTGTGTTTAAGTATAATTATTAATTAAGACTTTCATCTTGGTAGCTCTAAGTCACAAATGATTTTTCTTTCCGTTGAACAATTATCTCTCTCACGATTTTTCCTCCATCTATTTAGAGGCTATTTAGTCTTAGCACAATGACAATTAACTACGTAAAGGAAATTTCAGCAAAAAATTAAAAATTAAAAAGAAAGAAAAAAAATGAAGCAGAGAAAAAAAAAAAAAACACGACACAAATCCTAACTCTGTTTTTCCGTTGGGATATACATAACACCAAGAGAAAATAATGTAAATAGCCATTCAAATAGACATGTTTATTTTTCTTTTCCCCTCTTACTTAGATTTTTGACCCTCTTTATTTATTTAATTAGATGTCATAATACTAAGCAGGTGTTTCGCACACTAATTCTAACCATTTAACTCTAATTGTTTTTTTGTCTTTAAAAAAAATTCAATTTCACTATTTACAAATCAAAATCAAATTTTTAAAGTTCATAACTTTGTTATTATGAGTCCAAATAAGATGTTTTTTTTCTTATATAAATTATATAGAATTTCAAGACGAAGAAAACAAGATTCAAGTTTTATATTTTTTTAACTTCAATAAACCAAATGCACAATTCCAAAACTAGACTCAACTGAACTTTAATCAAAATAATTTCAATTATCCAATTCAAATGAACCAATTATACGCCTCTAATACTATTATAATTGGGGTAATATTGCAGGAGGTCCTTTTTGCCGAGCAATCCTACAATTTACAAATCACCCTCACAACTATGTGTATTTTTTGGGCATTTCACCTCATTTTCTTTTGGAAAATAGCGAGGAAAAAAAGATGGGCCCTCTAATTAAAGTAAGGCCCATTACTTAGTTGCATGTAGGCTCTCATAGGAAGGATGTACACCACAATTCAGTGAGCCCAAACTAAGTACGCAGTATTCCTTCTTCTTCTAAATTAAAAAAAAAAAAAAAACATATATATTATATATATATATATATATATATTGAGAAAATTACCTATATAACCATTTTTGTTTTATCTATTGACTAACATGACATAAATTTCCTACTCTTGATCAATATGACACAAAGTTTAGTTAGTTTTAGTTTAATTTTGTGCATATTAGTCTAGTGTTTAAGTTTTTGTGTCATGTTAGTGCAATGATCTCTGCATTTGTGTCATTTGCTTTCTCCAAAAATATAAACGATTTGAAGTACAAACATTGTACCTCAACAGTGGAATTAACATAAATTATCTTTTCTTAATTAAAAAAATAATAATAAATTATCTTTCCTAACTGTATACGTAGAAAGCAGTAGTTACAGACATAATCTAATGATACTACTGCATTTAACGTTACTTAAAGGTATAGAGTACGAATCCTCATCATCCCAAATTCAAATATATAGATAGATATACACACACATAGAAAGCACAAAACTCTCTTTATTGAGAAGTTGATTGAAGCTGGAATGGTTACTGATCTCCAAATGTTACGGAAACTGTAATATCCAAAATTTTACGAACTCATGATTTTCTTGTATATAAGAAATCTAAAGCTCGTATTATGTGTTTATGTGTAATTTTATGAAAATTATGAATATTAATACAAGATTCATGATTTTATCAGTATGAGGTTGAGTTCTCGGTAAATTAATTATGAGACTCCATAACAGGCCTTTTTATGGAAAAAGGTATGACGGAATTTCATAAACTCATGTTGGTAAAAGTTTGATCAAAAGTCAAAGTTGACCAGAATAGTCAGAGGTTGACTAGAGTAAGACGGTATGGTGATATGATAAGCAGTATGGAAAAATATTGCAAAAAAAAAAAACCGTCTTCATGATAGAGATAGCATGATTAGGTTTTAAAAACCACCTTAGAAAATCAAGCACCCGAGTAGGAATTAGAGACGAAAAAGGGCTCAGGAAAATAAGAAAAATTTTGTATTGTCCGTTTTCTTTTCAGCAAATAAATTTTGGTTAAATAAATACTGTGTTTGAGTGAACACAGTATTAAAAATATCTGTATTGGCTTATAATGGATTTCTTGTTGGAAGAAATAGCCAAACAAGGCATAAGGTGAATGACATCACCTTATCCCTAATTTATGACATCATGATTAAGATAAGATAAGCTTAGGAAGAATTCAAAACTTGGCCACCAAGTTCTCCTCTAATGGGCAGCCACATGGAGGGTTTTTGTGCAATTAGTTTTGCACCAAGGACTTAAGAGCAAAGGAGAATCAAATATTTGCAAAAAGCCCAAAATTCCACCTATAAATAGGCTGCCATAGGGGGCGGTTTTGGCTTCAAAAAAATTCTGAAAAACAGCCAAACTCTTGCCATTTTATCCCTCAAAATCCGGACTTCCAAGGGTGAGCAAGAACGGAAGAAAATTTTGCAAAACCGAGAGCAATCGGAGTGTAGGGGTGGTCGGATTTCTAGTGGGAAACCAACAAAGTTTTGAAAAAAATTTTGAGATCCATTTTGACCATTAGGGCCGGTTCTAGGAGCAGCCAAAGGGAAAGGAGAAAAATCCCAAAAGCCAAGCCAAAACTCTTGATTCAAATCAAGGTAATCTCTTTAGACTTTAAACTTCTCAATTTAAGTTGCAATTGAGAGATTTAAATGTATTTTCCAAGGGTTTGTAAGAGCGTAAGCTCGATTTAAGTTTTTGCCTAAGTTGGATTTAGGGTTGTGCTTGATTTAGATTAAGGGTGGTTTGATTTATGAGTTTAAATTATGAAATTGCATGGTTGTATGCTTATGCTTGATTGATTTTGTTGAATTGCATGCTAGGTATTGATAAGTTGTATGTCCCCAATTGAGTTTAAGAATGATGGTTTGGAATGTTAGAAAACCGCTGCATGTGTGTATTAGAGCTCCCGCGGTGGCTGGTTGAGCTAGGTTCCACGTCTAGGACGTAAAACGAACCCTAAACCGAAAACTGCCATTTTCGGGTAAACCTGACCAGTTTCGGGAAAAGTGAAATTTGAGGCCTTTAGAGGCCGAATTTGGAAAAACTTAAAATACGAAAGTTGTTCGGAACGATTTTTCCTAGAGGACAGCGTGGGCCGTTTCCTAAAATAAGGCTCCAATGGCCTCCGTTTACCCCAAAAACCCGTGGCTGATCCCCAGACCCAGTTTTCACTCAGTTTTTCGGGGTCAGCCAGTTTCAACAAAAACTGGGATGAATCTAGGCCGAATTGGAATTTTTACAAAACACAAAAGTTTTAGTATTTTTCGAGAGCTACAACTTTTATGAAGACAACTTTTTCAGATTACGAACCGATTTTTAAATTAGAATCGTTTTTCAAAGGGTGCGCAGGGAATCCGAAATTCCTGCACCCCTAGTTTTATAAATGTTTTTAGAAAACTGTTTTTCTACTACAAACTATCGTTTTGATTATGGAAAACTGTTCCAAGGGCAGTTTTCAACCTCAAATGATTTTATAAAACATTAATCCAAGAGTTTGAATTTTTACGATTTAAGTAAAGGATTTCTATAAGTTAAAAATGAAGTTTTGGGATTAATTTCCCTAAATTTTCTAAGTAAGGGAAATTAATTTTTCAAGTTAGAATATAGCAAGCGACTAGTTTACGAAAGGTACCGGAAGATATACCCGAGTTACTGGGCTTAGCCTCAAAGCCCAAGGTTGACCATAGTTGACCAAGGGTTGACCATTAGTTGATCAGATATCGACTTTAACCCAACAGTTAATTAAGGGTTACCCAATGTAATCCTATAGGATACCAAGGCATGTGTGGGGGGACATATAACTAGAATGTTGGATAGGTTACCAACTTTTATAGGATTCTTATCCTATGTTCTTTTAATAGCAGGAAGGAACCTGCAGTTACAATCCGAGTTAGGACAGCGAAACCCGGAATCTAGCAAATCAGGCAAGTATCAAACCTCACCTACAGTATGAAAATAGTAAAGACTATTTTCAAGTATACTTGCTATGTTGTGCCATGATGTGTGATGCAGTGCTATATTTATAAAAGTGCTATGTTTATAAAAGTGCTATGTTATAAAAGTGCTATGTTTATAAAAGTGCTATGTTATAAAAGTGCTATGTTTATAAAAGTGTTATATTGTGCTATGTTATAAAAGTACTATATTTATAAAAGTGCTATGTTTATAAAAGTGCTATGTTCACAAAAATGCTACATTTACAAAAATGCCATGTTTTCAAAAATGCCATGGTTCCAGAAGTGACGTGTTTCAAGAAGGCCATATTATGGCAAATGTTGATTAGATATGACATAGTGACATCATGAAATATGTTCACTAATGTTAAATCACATGGTAAAATAATCAAATAATGTGTCGTATCAACCTCCCCTAATCAAGGAGGCTACAGTTTAGTATTACCTTCCGTGATCGAAATTCGTGATCGTGAAGGGTCCAGTTAGAATTCCCAGAACTGTTAGGGCCTTGCAAAACCCTAGCTTTATCTGGAGGCTGCGCGCTTTTGGTACGAACACTACGGGCCCACAGTTAGGACAAGATAATAAAGATTGAGTCTATAATGAAACATAAGACATTCAATCAATCATAAATGGTTCATGTCATGAGTTAGTGTTGTTTGCCATGTTCTCAAGATGCTTATAATGTTTTGTGAGATTATGTTTGAACTTGCTGGGCGAAAGCTCACCCTTATATTTCATACTGTAGGTAAGAAGCCTGCAATTTAATTGGTGGGCTATGCGGACGATGCGGCGGGTGAAGGGCGGTGTGGGATACCACTACGCATAAATTTTCCGCATTTGATTTTCAGTAGTATGTTAATATTTCAAAAATAAATTATGTTTTGTTATTTGTAAGTAGTTTAAAGACACAAAAAGTTACTATCAGTATAGTCCGTTATATAACAAGCTTTTCTCTATAAGATAACTTATGTGTATATGTTTTAAAAAAAAAATTTATCTCAAATTTTCAAGTAAAGAACAAGTATGTATGGTGTCGACCTGGCTTGGGAAGTCGGGGCGTCACAGAAACCTCACCAAGTGAAGATGCCATTGTTTGCTTCATGTAGCCACAGTCACACACACACACACAAGGCTGTAGTTATACGATAAATAAATAATTTATATTCATTCATACAATTTATTTGTTTTCTCCTATATATAGAGTCGTTACTCGCGATGTATATTAAAAGTTAGTGCTCCAAATATTTTCTTTTGTGTTGTGTAACTGTAATCTAATGTGACAATATTGGTACAGGGCTTACAGGTTACTGCCGTTTTGTTTTATATATATATACATATACATATACATATATATGTATAATGCTGATTAAATGAAAGAAAAACCATATGTATATGTTGACTTTACATGCAAGGAACAATCAAGGACGATATATGTGAGTTTTTATATATATTAAGATTATACTGGGGGTGTAGTTGCATGTTTTTGATCTTTATGGTATGGTCATTCACAGGAAGCTTCTCTTTTGGAGGCAAGAGTTAAAGGCTGTTTGCCAAAAAGAATTGCGTCGGTCATTCGGTGTTTTGGACGTCGAAGGTGATTTGTGAGGAGTTGTTCGATCGACACATTGTAGCACTGCTCAGTGTCCAAATCAGAGAGTAGTACATTGTCTCAATTCCCCTTCTTTTCTTGGAATTTTATTAGCCGTATCGACGTTTCTTTTTATCTCCTTGTCTTTTTCTTTTTCTTTTTTCTTTTTTTTTTTTTCCTTTGGGTTCCGAGATATATAATTGTTACAAAGGCTGCTGATCATATATAGCTAGTGTACACAAGCCTTTGCCTCTATTAGCTAGAGTTTGGACGCGCGTTCTCCTGTTATATATATATATATATATATATATATTATCTGTTTAGGATGGTTTGCATTGTTCTCAGCTAATTGTCTAACCCAAACGTTCTATTCAACTTTAAAAGACAATATATTTTCCTTGCATTTGTAACACGTCAAAAAGGTTAATTTATTCAACATCTCAATATGTAACGGAAAAGATTAAGCGAAGAAAAAATATATATATATTAATTATTACACATATATATATATACATATATATATGTTGTACGTAAAGAGCTAGCATTCATGATTTTCTTTATTGGAGAAAAATGAAACTACGGATTTTGGCATAACATCTGTACATTTTAAGATCAACAACAGTAAAGACATTTTGTGGAATAAGATTCTCGATGATCTTTGCCTCATTAAGTTATTATGTACAGTATATTCATGCATATAATACAAGCAGAATGAAATGCGTGAAAAATATTGATGGTCTGTCTGAGACTGGTTTTCTGGCCAGTAGCGTGGCAGAAACTGTGGCATGAAGAAGTGACTATAATAAAGAAAAAGAGAGAAACTAATTTGATAAAGCGACACTGGTAAACAATTAAAGTAAAATATGGAGGTTTTTAAATATGTAACAATGTAAATGATTGATTCAACAAAAATAAATAGGTAATTTATTATTAGCAGTAAATACATTATAATTCATCATAAATATGTTAGCTAGTTCAAATATAATTAAACCTTTCTTTTGCAAAAATATATATAATTAAACCTTATTATTTAGGTTTTTATTTTTTATTTTTTTTTTAGTTTCGTAAAAGTACAATCTACTACAATTTACCAATGCCCAAGACAGTAAAGATCGGACGCTTTGGTGAAAGATCAAAAAACTGACCCACGTTTTCGGAAACAGTTAAAATGTGGCAGATTTTTTTGGACCGCAGGAAAAAAAAAAACTTATGGCAGAAAGAAACTGTATTATTATTCTATTGATAAGCATTCTTTTTTAATTATTAGATTAATTTTTCAATGGTCTAATTTAAAAATAATTATGTTTTAATGATAAAAGTATAGTTTTATATCATAAGTTTTTCCCCTAAAAAAAAACCATTCTTTATAAATAGATTAATGAAAAATCTTAAATTCATATGAACTAAAAATAAAAATAATTTGTAAATATCATATTTACGGACTAATTAACTAGTGAATAATTGGATTACTAAATCCAAATTACAGACAAAAGCACAAGAAATTACTTGTCAGTTTTTGACAGTTGACACCAAACAGTGGAATGGATTGTTTCCTAAGAGTAATTGGGTCAATTGATTCGAAACGTTGTACGTCTCTATTGTTAAACCAAAGTTTGTGGAAGTATATAATTTCAACTACAATAGTGTTTCTATTTTAGGTTTAAAATTTAAAATTTAGTTTTTGAACAAATAAATAAATAAATAAACTTCAGAATTAGGCAATGTAATTTCAGAACATATAAATGTAGCAGACAAGAGTGAGCACACTTAAAATAATCACTTGTGCATCTCCACAAATTATTAAAAGAAAAAAAAAAAAAAAAAAAGGATCAAATTTGAATATTTGATTGGGGAAGGGGGGAAAAATCGAAAAAGAAGAAGAAATACTGAACAATCTCAAATTCTCAAACCAGATTGTGTTTCTTCCCCTCTGTAGACGATTGAATTGACCGAACTGTTGTCTTCTCCGATTCTGGAATTTTTATCCATAATGAGCACAACCTGTCGATAAAAAGTAGTAAACTTTGTCAGTCTACGGTAAAATGAGATTTTCCTTTATTATTTATTTATTTATTTTTAAACCGAGCTGCGGGGATGTAAAAGTTTCCGTTTTGAGTAACAGTTTCCAATTATGTCAACGGATATTTTGCCTACTCTGAGGATGAACAAATATGTAAATTTTTTAACGAATAAACCTTTTTTTTTTTTTTCCCCTCCCTTGAGGAATGAATATTTTTCCATGGAAACAAACAGGGACGAAAAAAGAAAAACGATAAGTAAACTTTTTCAGCGTACCTATTGGAAAATGAAAAGATTCCAACTTTTTTTTTTTTAATATTTTTTTTTCCTTTTCAATGGTGAGCAGAATTCGGAGAGGAAGACGACGACGGCCTCTCAGAAACGACGCCGTGTCGGCCCTCCTCGTCCTCGCCGTGGATTCTCGCCGGAATACAGAACACCGGCAATCCGCTGCCGTCGGAGACAAAACGCGTCCCGAAAATCGACGAGGACGACGGGGACGAGTGGTGAATGTGCTGTTGCTGCGGTCTCTGAGAAGACGCCGCCGCCGCGGCGGCGGCGGCCATCGACGGCAGATCATCCCAAGCCTAACCAACGGCGTGGAAAAACTGGACTGAAGGGTTCCCCTCTGATTATGGCTAAACGGCGTCGCTGCAGCACCGGCCGCGCCTTGCCCTAGCAAGCCATGGTGTTGTTGCTGGCCGCCGTGCGGCGCCATCATCGTCGGCGGCGCGTGGAAAGCGAGTCCCCTGCTCTCGCCGCAGCTTGCCTGATTATCGTGGCCGTTCCACGCCACCATCCTCTGGAAGCTACTCGAACCGAACCCGACCACGGATCCGAACATCGCCTGCTCGTTCGGAGGCGCGTGGTCCGCACCGCCGCCCTGGTCCTGGAAGGAGTGCAGCGAGAGCCCCAAATCTTGCGTCGGAAGACTGTCCTGCGCGTAGTTCTGGAAACTCATCGACGAATTCGCCGCCACCGAGGTCGTCGTCGGGAAGAACGACTTCATCGTGTCGGCGATGAAATCGGTGTTCTCGTCCGCACTCAATTGCGCCCTCTGGAGCTGAAATCCGTACCCGGACTGCTCCTCCGACCCGATGTCCACCTCTCCCGAGACAGGAACATTCGGGTCATTTTCCGGGTCAGGTTCAGAATTAGCAGTGGGGTGCCAGGGCGGGAGCTCGGCGAGCTGTCAATGGCGGATTTAGCCTTTTTGATGAGCCAGTCGACGGCTTTACTGGGGCGGTCGTAGCCCAACCTGTCTTGAACGTCGTAGAACTGGATGGCGGTGTGGGCGGAGAGGCGGACCCGGCGGTCGCGCGGGCCTTTGGCTGTGTAGACCTTGCTGTGGCGGTCTTTTCGGCCGGTGGAGCGGACAATGTGGCCGCCTTGGACCTGGACAATCTCGCCGCCTCCGACGACGCCCTTCATTCCCATGTTTGTCGTTTCTGGTGGTGGTGGCGCTGATGACTGTCCCTCTTCTGGGTTTTGCATTTCTTGGTTGGGTTGTCTGGTTGAGGAGGATGGTATCTACATCAAGTAGCAGTGGCTGCTGGTGGGGGTTGTGGTTGTGGTGGTGGTGATTCCTTCGGAAATCCAGATTCCTAATCCTCTTCTAAAGTTTCCCCTTTTTTCTGTTCTCCTTTTATGTTGTACTGACGTATGTAAAATGTACTAAGTAAACACTCACTGACTATTTCTTAAAAAAAAAAAAAAAAAAAAAAAGGAAAAACAATTGGTGGTGTTTAATTTGTTGCTTGTTTGTTCTTGCTCTTCATCTGCAAGCTGGCAGTACCCACCCTGAGAGCCTGATACTTTTCTGCTTACAGCTGCTGCAGCTTCTAATCCCAGAAAAAAACCTGCCATTGCAATCTTTATGATTTCTAACCCCAATAACACCCCAACAAAACAGTAAAATAAAATAAAATAAAAATAACCACAAAGAAAATGGAAATGAATTGTCAGAAATTTGATATTATTAATATTATTGTTAACCCAAATTTTGGTACAAAAAATTTGTTCACAATAGCTTATAAAGCTATCTCTTCAAAGATTTTTGGGTTTTCCCCATGTGGGCAAAAAAAGTATTATTTCGAGAGAAAAGAAAAATAAAAAGAAAGCGAAAAAGGAGCAGAATTTTATTAGGTTTCAGCCTCAAGCTGCCGTTTCCGGCGTGTTAAGAGATGGACATAAACAAAAACACTCAAAACATATTGATTCTACGGTGAAATGCTTTGAGAGAAACTGTTGTAGAAAAACAAAAAAGAAAGATTTGGGTTTCTTGACAAGAAAAGGAAGGAAGAGAGATGCAAGAGAAAAAATCCTACCTTGTCCGAGGGAGAAAGAGAAGGAGAGAGAGCGAGAGAGAGAGAGAGAGAGAGAGCTTTTGATGCTTCTGCAAAGAGTGGCAGAGGCTGGTCAGAGAAGAGATTATAAATCTATGGTCATCTCTCTCAGCCCCACAAACATATATAACAAAATACAAAGAAGGTCACAACTCACAACCCCAAAACTCACTCGTACAAAGTCTTCTCTCTCTCTCTCTCTCTCTCTCAAGTCTCAACCAAACTATTTCTAGTGATCTAGTTCCAAACTTCCAATTTTCTCTTCTTGTTTTTAAGTAATTAATTTTGTTATTTAATTTTGTTACACATGCCCATTTTTCTCATTACACCACGCCCACACTCTTGGGATTAACTTTTTTTTTTCTTTTTTTCTTTTTTTTTTTTTTGGTTTTAAAGTGCCTATAATAACAAAGTGTGGGCAATCACTTATGATTAGAGCCAGGTAGTTCATAGAGTGGTGAGTCACAATAGCCACCTCTCCTACAACCCACGCCGTTTGTTTACTAGGGCTCTAATAATGATATCTAACAGCTTTTTTTTCCCTTTTTTTTGTTTTCTTTAATTTCTTTTTCTAGTTCCCACCATGTATTTGGACATGTGTGGTTTCACTTTCTCAACCCCTTTTTCTAAATTTTGTAACCCCACAATCATGCTTCCCCATATCGTGACAATAGCCGATATTAGTTAATTATAACTCCTCTCTCTCTCTCTCTCCTCTATAAGTTCCCAAATTAATAAACTTAATTAATAGTTTTTAAAAGCTACACTCTGTCCTTGTTGCCGAGATGTGAAATAACTAAAAGTCGTAATTTTATTTTTGCAATAACTTGAAAGAAAGTAAAAAAGAAGGCAAAAAAGTTGTCGTGTGTGTTTTGGATATATATCTGCATGAACTTCAATTTCTCAGCTAATACATTTTGGTAAAAATAAATAAATAAATAAATCTGCAGCTAAGTTTGATGATTTCTTAACAAAGAAAAGAAAATTGTAAAATCATTCACAGACAAAGTGAATAAATGATTTCTGCAATTCGTCTAGTTTGGTTCTGCGTGTGTGTGGTGTGTGTATGTTTATATACATGCAAAATCGGTTAAACAGGTGACATCTCTCTTGAAAAGCAGTCTGTCAAGACTCGAGACCACGAACATCATACAACTACTTGTAGAAACCTGATCATGTTACAAATAACACATAGTAAGAACATATACTTAAATATAGAACTGATGAGATGCAGTCTGATATATAAGATAAAGTAAATTTATTTCAAAATAAGAAGCAAATTATTTAAAACACGAGAGATCAAAACATAATGATCATACAACTAGTGTCGTACCCTCTCTAGTTAATTAGGATTCCCCATCCAATTTTTGAAAGAATATATTATGCGCTATATATATATATATATATATATATATAGCTAGGCATGAAAGCGTGTCGTTTATAAATTATATGCTTACAAACATTGCCATGCAATTCCTCATCACATGATTAGGATTCAAGTTTTAGTTAATTTGCTTTTTGCAGTACAATTTGTCTCCTCCAGTAGTTGAAGAATGTGGAATTCGTTACTTGTTCAAAATTAGCCTCATGATGTCTACTTAGTCGCCTATTTATCTACACACACACACACACACACATATACATGCATGTATATAGTTTTGTCCTTCTCTTTAATATTTATTTCTCTCTTCTCTCTTGTTAGGTAAGTAAACATATACATACATATATATATATATATATGAGAGAATCTTGACAAGATCAGCTTGAAGTAGTAACTCAATATTATTAGGGCTAGCTACTTCTGAATGCAACAAATTGATGTAACTTTTAACCCTTTGGCTGTAAAAAGTTATTTTCTTAACCAGTACAATGAGAAGATAACGGAAAAGTACGGTTCCAGTAATTTTCTACCTCTCCAAGAAATAATAATTGCAACAAAATTTACAAGAACAACCCTAGAATCCTTTTGGGGTGTGTAGAATAGTGTATATATATATAAACATATGTATATATGTGTGTGTACATGTATATATATATGTACACACACACACACACATACACATACATATAAACGTAGCCTCAAAATTGGAGCAGAGGAGAGCTATACTAAAAATATGATCAGGAGCCATGTGCTTTAGATGCTAGCAAGCTTCAGGCCGTCATTTATTTCTATTGCTATATACGTACACACGTACTTTATAAATATATATGGCTCATCATTATCTCCATTTGCAGCTAATTACTCTCTCATTAATTAATTGGTCGTTTGTTTAGTGTTTAATGGCAACTTGCCATTCCTCATCCTTTAATTTGCCAAAAAAAATTAAAAGTAATAAAAATAAAATTAATAAATAGGTAAATATTCCTCATCCTTCCCTTTTTGTCATATACATTATAAATTAAGGAGTAATTCTACGTTGATCAGGTAAGATTCTATTGTATTTGTATATTGTATGTGGTTCAATATAATTTGGGGTTTAAAGATGTATACCGTTAATAGTGTTTTTGTTAGCTAGCTTTCTACAAATAATATTTATGAAATATCCGAAAAAGAAAAAAAAATTAAAGAAAGAAAGATCCTTGCAATTAGTTTATGATCATGACTAATCCTCACTACAATAACGGAGCAACTCATTTCTTCAAGTATACATGTTGCTTAATATTCTACCAACAAAAAAAATGTTGCTTAATAGATTGCAAAAAAAAAAAAAAAAACAAAAACAAAACAAAACAAAACAAAACTTAAAGAAGTGTTTGAGTAAAAAGTTTGAAATTAAGCTAGTCACAAGTGTGGCTTCTGATCAAAAATTTCTTATGAATATTAACTTTGAGAATTGTAATCATAATTTTACTGAAATGTTATAATTTCATTCTAATAATTTTATTATTTATTAACAATTTTAGAATAATTTTATTTAAAAATATGATTTCAAAAGTCATAGTTTTTTCCACTATTCTCCTAGAGATCAAACGTAAAAGTAAATGCTATATCTAACAAATGAGCCCTAATAATTGTTAACGGTACAAATGAATAGACTATGCCGTTCATATTATTCTATTAGCAAATTTGTTCATGTGTGTGCCTAATTTATTCTTAATTAAGAAAAGCTAAACCTAGCTAGCAAAAGATATCTACTATACATATTCTCGAATATATATATATATATATATATAAATCACCCATAATATCGTTATTTTTTTCCATTGATTTATTTATTAGTCGGTGATGATCTTAATGATTGACTCCCAAAGTCATAAAACAAGGAACAAAAATATAGTTTTCAATAAAAGAAAATATATTGGAGCAAAACAAAGCTTATAGTCCTACTTATTATAGCTGGGCAATTAGCATAATCTCTAATATGGCCAAATGGTAAAGTTAATACTTGAAAATGAAACAGTATATTCTCTTCTTTTCTTCTGTATCCAAGTTGAAAAGGTGATTTACGCGTGCCCTTGCTTGGAGTCTTTTTAGAAGTATACGTCCAAGAATATAATATAAACCTAGAATCATATGCCTAAAGTGCAAACTGCAAACCATGATGATTAAGCTTGTTTTTCTTCTTTCTTTCTTCTCCTTTTGTTTCTTTTTTTTTTTTTTTTTTTTTTTGGAAGAAAAAACAAGCATATATATATAAATGGTCTTAAATCTGGTATCGGATGGTATCCGACAATGTGAGTTTCAGTTATTATGAATATTAACTTTAGTCATTAAAAATATGAATTCATGCAGAAAAAAATATAAAAATAAGGAGAATCACATTCATTTTAGCTATATTTTCTTCTGTATGAATTTACATTCCTAATAACTGAAGTTCGTATTACTAGATACCATCAGATACTGGATTTAAAATCTTTGCTATATATGATAAAGTCCAAAATTAGTAGAAGAATAAGATTCGTAAATTGCATGTCTGGTACACATTGGGACCTAGCTATAATCCAGACTGATCCTTACAGAATAATTAACGTACGTAAAGATTAATTAATGTCCAATTGAATTATATCACTTTCTTTTCTTTTCTTTTATTTGGGTAAATTCAATTTATAACTCATTATGGTATTCTACCCTTTTAGTTTTTACAGAGCCTTCCTTTGTAAACCAACGTTAGGAATAGCTAGGATGCTTTTATATATATCATGTGTGTATGCATATATATATATATATATATATATAACACAATGCAGCTTTTTAGTGGATACATCAATGTTCTGAATACTCTTTAGATAGATGTCTGAAAATTAATTAAGCCCCGCCTTACCTGGAAAAGCTAGCAAAGCTAAAATAATTAAATAAATAAATAAATAACATGTCATTATTTTTAATTAATATGAAAGTAATGACTGAAACTAGATCCCAAGCTAGATCCCAAGCTAGAATGTCCCTTTATTTCTGTTCCTTTATATTTCTTTTATAAAATTTATAACACGTTAGGCAAAAATATTTTTTACTAGTTATGTCACGTTAATTAATTATGTTAATTAAGTATATGAGTACATAAATAGACATAAATAAACAGATATATAAGTTGAAATATATTTCTTGATCTCCTAATTCCTTATTAAAGCACACACTTTTTAATTCACATAAGTGAAAATAGCGGTAATGAAAGTGACTTAACTAGTTCACAACCTCAACCCTTGTAAAGTGCTACATCCTATTTAACCAGTTATATCCCCTTTCTATTTGGAGTGTACCTCACATGATCTCTTATTTTCAAACTTTGTCTCTATTGCTAGTTCTATGAATTAAAAATCGCAGGCTATATAGCTGTGATAGCAATTAATGTGAGCATTTAGATCTAGTTGTACTAGTCCAATGTGTAAAAGTTTTTCCTTTTTTTTTTTTTTTTTTTTTTAAGAAAAAAGTCCAACGTGTAAAAGTTGCACTTAGATATTGGCATCACTGGAATCAATGTGATGATCTTTAGCAACTACGTACCTTACTGAAACATTATTAAAACTGTAAAATATATATAATATTAACCCTTTTGATCTTTCTACTCAAGTACTACTTAATTTCCATATAGTATTAACTAAGTAAGTAGCTAGTGAACATAATGTTAATATCGTAATTTATTAGTTATCACAATCAAGGGACAAGGAATATGGACTTTTTATACATGTGTGTATTATAATCGACAACAAATTATTATAATACCTTTCTATGTTAAATATTATCTGTTCCGAAAGTGGAAGCATATGTAGTTTGGAAGTGGAATTAATAGTACTAGCTAGCAAGCCAACAACAATAATACAAATGCATACTTATCTCATATATATACACTATATAAATATATTTATATATATATATACATGGGAAATTTTCATATTTTAGGGGACCACTACTACTTTTGATTGGATACCACATATATTTAGATTCAAATACACGTAGACCCTTGGCATTTTCTCTTGCTTATTAACTACACAAAAGTACGCTTTTTTTCTTTTATTTAAACCAACGAGAATAAACAACTAACATCAAAATATAAATAAAATTTCACATCTCAATTAAGTTGGTATTTCAGTAACTTAAAAATGTTATATATCCACTATTAAACGCGACATATCTATATATGTGTGTGCACTGCTCAGCAACACGTCGAACCGTCGAGGGTCTCCTTGGTGGCGTGTGTATATATATATATAGACATAAAAATATACATATCTACTACACACACCTAGGCTTGAGAGAGAGAGAGAGAAAGAGAGAGAGAGAGAGAGAAAGAGAGAGAGGCAGTAAGCAGCAAGCAGTCCTAGAAAAGGACAATGGCAGAGATAGATAAGCTGGTCGGAGAGGAAAAGGCACTGTGATACTGTTAATTTTTTTGAATTAATTCATCTGCAAGAAATATGAAAGCCACGAAACAGGTGCGCGATCCGAGACGGTTTAAATGTCGCAACTGATATTCTGTACATGATGATAAATATATCTATATGTATATACATATATGTATTTATATATATGTATGTGTGTGTGTGTATTTGTTGGAGCACTGAGCCAAAAGTAAGATTGTTTGCATGCAATTTATAAAAAGAGATGATAATGATCGATTTTTTTTTCTTTTCACATAAACTGACAAAAATTGTATAAATTGTTTGATAGCTGCGACACCTCTGTGGAGTTCACATTCAGCCAATATTATTTAAAATTAACTGTGTTACTGTTAAAGAACTGTAAAGACATTGTCAATTCTTTGCAACCAAGTA
Organism: Ficus carica; assembly: GCA_009761775.1. Lineage (NCBI taxonomy): Eukaryota > Viridiplantae > Streptophyta > Magnoliopsida > Rosales > Moraceae > Ficus > Ficus carica. The sequence continues at coordinate 14,624,427 of CM019743.1, forward strand.
GAAGTTGAAAACCCCATCAACCACTGAGAGTAAAATGGAAACCTGAAAATTGTACACCTTACAGCTTTGCTTGTCCTCGCTCTCTCTCTCTCCCTCTCTCGTCCTGTTTAGCTTTCAAGTCCGGACTTAAGATTCATATCAATTTTTATCTTTTTTTAAAAATAAATAAATAAATAAATAAAAATTATAATTAATTTTTAAAACTTAACTAAAACTTCAACCGAAAAATTCTATTTCAAACACATATTCCAGTACCTGAAAATGTGTATCTTTGGCTTTATAACTAGCATGTAGCTTGGGGGGATCCAATAGAACATAATTTTATAGAGATTTAATTTTGGAGTAAAAATGTGAAAAAAAAAAAAAACTAATATAAATAATTTGGGTTTTAACAGATTTCAAGGGCCAATTATGCTTTTTAATCTTTGAATCTGATTGATTAAGAGGAAAACTGAAGTTTAAAAAAAATTATAGGAGGTATTTTCGTATCAAAGAAATAATTAATCTCATTATAAAACAAATATTAATTACTTTGGAGCATACTCTAATTAAGAGCTATATACTGGCTAGCAAATATTAGTTATTTTATGCTCATCAAAACATCGTCTCTAAGACTATAGGCTTTGTTCTGTCCAAAAGAGCCGCATACCTTTCGGTTTCGGTTGCTCAAAAGGCCCGTGTACAGCAGCAGCTAAAAAGTAATACTGAATCATGAACAACATCAAAATATAAATGTTTATAACTTTCCAACAAATATAAGTTGTTATATATAATATGAAATTAGTAATAACAATAAACTTCATTGTTACTACCAAAACTAGCTAGTTAATAGTAGTGTATTTTGTGTAATGTATACCTAAGTACGAGCTATATGTTTGTTTACAACTTCGACTTTGTTCATTTATACTCTATATATATTTTTTGGTTCATTTTCGTTCCTTTATATATAATCGGTTTGATAAAACTTTTGCGTCTGCTTCTAATCAATTAAAGAAGATAAGTAAAAACTGTAACTTTTAAGTTAGTAATTGGGAACTATATTTTTTAAAAAGCATTTGAAGTTAAAATGACTTTAAGATTATTAATAAAAATAAATAAAATTTAAAATTAGTGTTAACAATGTCTAACTCAAACTCTGATACAAATATCAAAGTTTACTCAGAAGAATTTTTTCCCGAAGTTATATTTTTTGACTTTAACAGAAAGCGGTCCTGACAGATCATTTAAATACTTTTAAAAGCTTTTTTGGACTCAAAAAACCAAAAGCAACTTTTAAGACATTTTAAGCAGCCCATAATTTGATGGAAATGGATATATATATATATATATATATATATCTTTTACTTTTGTTAGTACTGATTTTTTTTTTTTTCCTTTTGAGTAACAAGTATTGATTGTTAAATGTACGTAAAAACACATAAATATTATCAATCTAACTGGTCTGGCTTAGAGCGAGCACAAAATAAGTGATCCAATTGTTTTTTGGAAACTGGTTTTGATAAGATTCTTGTGTGAAAAAAAAAAAAAAAAAAAAGAAGAAAGAAAGAAGAAATTTTTTTTTTTTGTTGAGTTCAGTCCCCATTAAGATTGGGAAAATCATGTAAATTAATGCATGTCATCTCAATCAACATGAATAGGGGGGCATGTGTTGTACAAAATGATATATATATATATATATATATATAGACACACACACATATATATTTGATTATTGGGCGTGGGTTGTGAACACCAATCAAATTTGTCATGAATGACCCACTTGTACATAAATGACACTGCCCTCTTATTATAAATATTACATTTACACACACATTCAATTCCAAGGTGGGGGAGGGAAAGACAAGAGATAGAGAAAAATGAAGACAAACTCGGAATAGTGATGTATCTCGAGTAACAATACATCAATGTTGGAACATTTCTAGGGCAGATATTGTCAAAAATATTAATTATAATAATAATAAAATTATATAATATATATATATATATATATATATATATCCAATATTTAGTCTTGTTGCTGTCATGTATACTTGAAAGACAATTTTGTAGTGTGACTTTTCAAGCCTGATATATGTGCACTCATGTGCAATCTTCAAAAACAAGCAAATGCAACGGTGCAATATTGTTTGGAAGTATATACATATATATACACACACACACATACACACTGATATACATATATGTATATATATATGTATTGCATTCTCATTTGTATATCATAAACTATATATGAAATTGAACTCTTACCTACCGGCTACTAATTACACATTAGTAATAATGTCGGCAAACATTCCAGTAAAAAGGCCCCTCGACCCCTTTATGAATCTTTTTCCTTGAGTGTGTCTGTGTGTCGGGCCTAGCTAGGGGGACACCCACTCAGCAAATTCATTTATTGTAATTTTAAAATTATATCTCATAGCTTGAGCTGATTTTTCCATATCTTTAACAACGGTAAAACAAATTATATAACAGAGTACACTTTGCTATTACTCAATACATTAATACATGAGTAATGAGCGAGTACAAATTCATCAGAGACAATTCAAGCCCTAGATATTATTATTATTATTATTTTCTATTTTACCCATGCCGGAGTGTAATTTTCCATTTTATACTTGTGGAAACAGAATATAACTACATATATACACGGAAAATATAGTTTAAAAACCACCATTAAGAAACGAATGAGTTTTTTTTTTATTATTTATTTTTTTAGACCATTCATAAACAAGGAGAAGAAACAGATCTTACGCTAAGAAAATCAGAGGATGCAATATTGTTGCGAATATTATGGTTAAGAAGAGGGATTTTGGTAATTAATCAAAGGGCAATGAAATAATAATGAGCCAGCTGTAACTGTCCAATGTCAAAGCTAGCTATATAACCAAAAAAAACAAAAAAAAAAACAAAATTGAAAAGATTTTGGGCTGTAGCTAAGCTTGTGATCATACGTACCAATCATGGTAGTGATGGGTCCAATTATATAAAAAAAAAATACTCTCTTTTTCTTTAACGACGAATGACTATGACACAGCAAGTGGGCTGGGAAGAGGGTGTCAATGTCATGACTCTCAACCATGAATTGGGTTCAGCACATATTATCTGTTTTCCGGATTTAACTTTCCAAACATTCTTTGGTTCCTCTCTTATTTTTTCTTTTTTTTTTTTTTTCTTTTTTCCAACCCCCCAAAAAAAAATTTAAAAGAAAAAAGAAAAAGAAAAACATTCTCTTTTTGCACGATTCACCCCACTTCTTGTTGTGGGTTATTTACAGGAGTCCTAATCAAGTAAATAGTCATTCTTTTGCAAAAGTTTATGAAAAAGCACAAATATTGCTATTTTAACTAACAACATCTTCCATGGTGGAAAGAGAGAAAAAGCAATAATATACTCGTAGAAAATCATAATAATAAAAATAATAAATGTCGGTGTCTGTAGTTGCTTGCTATGCTAAAATAGTACCCCTGCTGGACCTTTCCAGCCTTTCCGGTGGAAAAGTTGTTTTTCAATTTCCCCACTAACAATATCCCTTGTGAATCAATTTTCTTTTTCACAAAGTGAAACTTCTAAACCCCCTAAGTTTTCATACTAGACATGAGGGAAGTAAGAAAAAGTATAGACTAGAACAATCATTATTATATTATAAGCAACTCATGGAAATAATTATTTTGTGGCCGATTTAGGGCAACTTTGATCATTTGTGAAAAACTATGACTAATGATCACGTGAGAAAAATACTACTTATGCTTTCCGAGTTCGCAGTGTAAGGGTTTTCAGTTTGTATAATAATATATATATATATATATATATATATATATAGTCAAGTGCTCGTGAATTATGATTAATTAAGAGGGCGTCTTAATAACATTGCGTTGTTGTTTAAAGGAGATCATGCATTCTTTCTATTCTGAAAGTTTCAGCTACTTTCACTCTTTTATTATCTTTTTAATTATTTCATAAATTAAGCGAGGGAGCGTTGGTTTAGAGTTTTAGCGTGTACCAAATATTAATGTTGGGATGAGATCTATACCAACTTTTCTGCTTTTCTTCAGCAGTGTTTTTAGTATAGTAATACACAACCTAATTAATTATTTGTTTGTCTCTTGTAAATTTTCTCAGACCTTAACTGAGGCAAATTTATTGTTGTCTTAAAAGCTCTCTTGGGCATCACATAACAATTATTATTGCTAATTTCATACTTAACTCTATCAAAAATTATAAAGTCTGAATCCTGTCCCCAATTTCAAAAAAAAAAAAAAAATATATATATATATATATATATATTAATGCTCAGAGTTGACATTTAGTTATTTCTTATAAGGTAAAAGTAAAACTAAATTAGGTGTTTTTTTTTTTTTTTGGCTTGTTAAAAAGATGGTCTTCTTGTACTAGACTAAAAGGTGAGGTAATCGCTTAGGCAATCACCTCAACATATATATTGACTTTATATATGATAATTTTGCTAGCTAGCTTTGTGAGAGAAAAAACAATTCATATAGAAAGTCATTTGTTGCTTTAATTCCAAATGTCTCTCTCTCTCTAATCTCTATCTATACAGCTATCTCTATCTGCAATTTGGACAGCATCTAAATGTCACAGGAGTGGCTAGATATGACACCGAAATGTTGGACTTGATGATTCACTAACACAAGGTTGGACCTAGCTTTAAGCTTACCCAAGTTGCTCCACTTGATATATACTCGTAAAAAAAAAAAAAAAATTTTGCTCCACTTTATCCTTTATATTCTTTGAAAAATAAATGTTTTTCTTAAAATAAACTAAGAAAAATAAATAGATTTCAATCTTAGCTCATGCAGGAGGAAAAAAAAAAATACTAAACATTCAGTGACGGAGCTAGTAATTGAATTTAGTGGGAGCACAAGTAAGATAAATTTTTTAATTTATAATTAGATAAATTTCCTAATATTTCCTAGTAAAAAAAATTTATATAGTATGCTACATATAATGTGTTTAAATACAAATATAGACATTAAACTAATATCTTAAAACTTGAAAGGTTCATAATGTAAAAAAACAACTAAAAACTCATAAATCTCAGTAATATTTTACCAATGACATGAGTTTAGATATCTTAATAAGATAATTATTGGTCGTTGAAGCTAATAAATCTTGGGTAGCATTATTGTGGTTTGGGACTAAAGGAAGATGAGATAGAAGGAAAAAATATATATGGTGGTGAAAACTGGAAATAATAGAAAGTGAGAGATCAAATAAAAGGGGGAGGGGGGGGGGGGGGGGGGGTGGGGAAGAGAGAGAGATAACAAAAGGAAAGAAATTTTAAATAAAAAAAAAAACATAAACATAAAAACAAAAGTAAAATCTCAAAAAAAAAAAAAAAAAACCTAAAGGTTGAAACTTGAAATCATACGGAAAGAGAGAAGCTCTTAATAGTTAATTCTACAATTTATCAAGGAAAAAAAAAAAAAAAAAAAAAAAAAAAAAGAGTTCATTCAAAGACAGAAGCCCAAAACATGAGAGTATGCACATTATGTAGTGGGGGCACTAATAGGAAAGTCCTCCAAACCAAGCCTCAAGTCCAAACGTCCCGTATAGTATACATATATGTTTCTTCAGTAGGGGCACGTGACCCCACTTGTGGAAATGTGCATCCATCCTTGCAAGCATTCATGGTTAGTGATAATTTTTAATGTTATATTAATATAATAATCTTTAAAATTATTTAGGTGTTTTTCTCCTTTATATATGTACTAATTAAAAACATATATGATGCAAATGATTGGATATATTTGATAAAATTTATCTAAATAGAAAAAAAATACATAAGTAAAAAATAAACAAAAAAAAATCAATTAAGAACCTGAAAAATAAAATAAAAATTGGAGGCATGAAAAAAAAGACCAAAAAGAGAAAAGAACTAAAATGTTAAAAATAGATTTAAAAAAAAAAAGGACTAAAATGATGAAATAAAAAAAAGAAAAAGAAAATTAACGGACTAAAAAAAATTAAAAAAGATTTTCATCCAAAATGTTTCGTTTTGGAGGAAAAGGGTGAACAGTATCTCATTTTAAGTTTTATGTGCTACGCACATGTGGGACATATTTAAAAAAATTTATCTAAATAGGAAAAAATTAAAATAATAAGTTAAAAAATAAACCCATAAAAAAAACAAAGGACCTGAAAATAAACAAAAAGGAGACACATGAAAAAAGTACAAAAAAATTAAACGACTAAAATGAAAAAAGCTTACCAATAAAAAAAAGGACTAAATTATAAATAAAAAAAACTATTAGGCCATAAACAAAAAAGAAAAAAGAAAATTGAATGATCAAAATTAAAAACAAAACATTTTCGTCTAAAACGATTAGTTTTGGACGAAAGATGTTCAATAGTTTCAATTATTGACACTTCTAAATATTATTATAGATCCTAGTTTATATTAGTTGAGGTTTTCTTTTCTTTTTTTTTTTTTTTTCCGACTATTATATAATTAAGAAGGAATTTAGCTGAGGATTTATGAAGGATAAATGTGTGGAGTCGATGAGTGAGTAGAGGTGGCCACTTGGGCCTAATCCGTTTAGCGTAGATACTATCAAAAAAATATAGAAAGCTACAAGTCGCTAATTTAAAAAAAAAAAATTAATAATAATGAATAAAAAAGCAATAACTTACGCCATTGTGTTTTCTGCTTGGCTTACCATTTTCGTACTTTTATGTTTATTGCCAGTAATTCAACTGGTATGCTATATATATATAGGTGAACATGCGGTTTTTTTTTTTTTTTTTTTCAAGTTTTTTATTTTAAATAATATGAACATGAAAAACGTGGTTATTGGATCATGACGAAGGCTCATATTTAAACTAGTTCGCCTCAACGAAGTTGAGCTAAAGAGTGTATGCATGATATTACTTGGAAGTTCTTTAAAAAGCATATGTATTGATTTCATATTGAAGTGAATAAAACTATATAAACCAGTTTTGGTATAATTAATAGCCTTAAAACTCAAAATGTTCAGATCAATCTCTCTCTCACTCTCACTCTCACAAGTCTCACGCACACATATATAAACATATATAAGCTTTAAGTAAGTGTTTGGAGTCTGACCTTAAGCATAAACAGTACTGAATGGTTTTTCTTCCAACACTTGTTACATATTAACATTTATGGTGTGGCTTTTTCTCAACTTGTGAATTCTTATGGTAATTAAGAGGAATAGTCCCAAGTCCAAATCTACATTAATAGTGTTATAGCCTTTATGCTCCTTAAAAAATAGACGTTAGCAGATCAGTCAGGGCAAAGCCCATACCTTGGGTGTAAAGTTCCCCGTAAGCCAGACGGTAGATGATTAATTATATATATATGTTTGAACTTTTCGGTATTTAGGGTGGGCTACAAGTCTAAAATGTAGACTTGGAAGTTAGAGGTAGTTGGATTTGCAAGAGTGAAAGATATTCTTCCCAACCTAGCTAGAGCCCTCTTCCTTTGAACTTGGGAATCCATGAAGTTTTGAATTTACATTTTAGGATGAAATCATGTATATGTTTATAGTTAAATTATGTCTATATGAAATTATGTGTATGTTTATCCTTTCATTGTGTCTATAATCATCTTAGAGCACTCTTAAATTGCTTATTCATATATTCAAATTAGATTTTAGGTACGTTGTTTTATTCATAATAATATGCGATCAAACATAAAATATTTAACTGCAACGATCTATGTCTCGCTATGGTATGATATTATTCATTTTGGATCTCAATCCATACAGTTTTGTTTTTGAACTTCACTCTAAAATATATCATATCATTATGGGTGATTTCTTTATTTATGAACTACAATATAAATATATTTATTCCTAAATGATATGAGACCGCACAGCTTGGGGTGTTCACAGAATCTGTCAATCTGCTCAATCTGCTCAATCCAGTCTAATCCGCTGGATTGGATTGGGTTGAGAGATTAACGGATTGAGATTTTCCCAGATCGAATGTTATGGATTGAGAATTTCTCAATTCGTATAATCCGTCAATCCGTGGAATTACTTTGATGTAGTATTGGTTAAGTTGATTAGTATTGACATTTGATTTTGAGTTTAATCCAAGTTTGGTTGTTGTTATGTACTGTAAGTTACAATTCAGCTAATGACTAAAAATTTGAAGTTAATTGTGTTGTAATTTTATTAAACTATTACATATTTAAGCTTTATATTTTTATATTTTAGTTCATATATTTTTCGAATTAAATCCATGAATCTAATCCGTGTAAACCGAGGTTTACGGATTGGATTGGAAGCTTCACGGATTGATTATGAATTGGAAAAATCATAATCCGAATGTCACGAATTGAGGTCTAATCTATAAAAATTGATATGTGAATGCCCTTATGCATAATTTATCATTTTCCTTATAAGAACTAATTACTGTCATGTTAACATTATTTATTTAATTAACTATAAAAAAATTGATCAACCGTATCGATATTTGATGTGGTATATTAAAAACCATGTGATAAATATCTAGTTTATTACTAAAGATTTACCAAAAAAACAAAGAAAATTAGGTGTGGTCTGACCACCCTTAAAAACAATGGTCGATCCCTTTTTTTTTTTTTTAATAAATTAACAAAAGATAAATAAATCATTTATCTGAATATTTTATTATTTATTGTTTTCTATTTATTTGCAACTAAGTATTTTTTTTGAAAATTACTACTTACTTTACCTCTCTCACGGGAAGAGGGAGAAGGAGGGAGATAGTATAATTTAAAGGTGAATTAGAAAAATAATAGCAGTTTTTCATGTAGAAGAAAATAATGTCATATTTCAATATTATTTTTACTAAATTCCAGTTTCACCCTTGTCACTTCCTCTCCTCCGTTGCCCCGATGTCGGAGAAAAAGCCCCGGACCCGCCGGCTGCCGCAGCTGTCCTTGTCGAGGCAACGTCGTCGTCAAACTACAACCGTCGCCGTCATATATCCGTCGGTCATCGTTAAATCGCGACCGTCGCCGTCGCCAAGATGGAACAATCTTCTCTTATGTCACCAACATCATCGTCCTCTCCGGCCGTAACCTCTAGAATGCTCATGATCTGTGTACAACGACGGCAAACTGACGGCGACTAGCGTAAGCCAGATCATCGGAAGATTTGAGAATCGCGATTCTCAGCTCCCTGTCCATTCTCGTCGCCGTTGGTGCTGCATCTCGGGTCCTCCCTGCGGTCGCTTTCTCCGACGGTCGCTGGAGACGAGCTACCATCTTTTCCGGCGACGAGTTCTTTGGGATGGGGGTTTGGGGTGGTAGATCATGACGAAGCCCATCGCCATTGTCCCGATGAAGATCCCGCCGAGATCGATCGCCATTGAAGAACTAAAGCCGTCGGAGGTGCTTGCCGACCTGCTGTCGCGATGGTGATGGTGACGGTGCGAGGTGCTTCGATCTGCACATCTCGCCGGAGGTACTTGAACAACGGTGATGGTACCACCAAGGGTATTCTGGGAATTTCCTAAAAATTAACAAAAAAATGCTATTATTTTTCAACTTTTTATAAAGCTGTTATATATTAGAAAATGGTTTTAATAACCTGTTATTTCTTACCATTTCCCAAGGGAAAATAAGGAGAGCCCGTACCAAAATTGGGCCCAACTCAAGAAATGGAGTCAATCCGGAGGGAGGAATTTCACGCTTTGCCTCCATGCATTTGCCAGCCCAAATATTATTTAATTCGTTTCGTTTTGTTCCCTCTCTAATTTCTTTAAAAAATGAAAAACTCCCAAACTGTTCTCACCAAAATCTCCCTCTCTCTCACCAAATAGCAAAATAATTTAACTAAGCTCAGTGTCCCTACTCTCCCTCCTATGAAACTTTAAACTTTTAAACCCAAAAAAATTCAACAAAAACCCAAATTTAAAAACCCCACCAAAACAAAACAAAACAAAATCCCATTCCCAAAAACATCCTCGTTCCCTCCAAAAACTAAAAACAAATAACAAATCCAACACTACAAATAGCTCGATCCCGTTCCTTTCCTCTCCCAAGATTTCTCCAAAATCAACATATTTCATATATCACATTTCGACCTCCTTAGTTAATTTCCCCTCTCTAAGTCTCAATCAATGGAGGCCAACAACAACAAAGAGAATATTGTTCTTCCTTTGTCTCAGAAGCGCAACAACCCGGTTCTTTCTACTGCCCAATCTTCCAAGAAAATTGTGAAGAAAAGAAGGTTCGAGAGAATTCCACTTTCCGACATTACCCACCTCTTCAATCACCCACCTCAGTCTTGTTCGCTTTTCCCAAATCTTCCTCTTTCACTTGTTTCTGTTGTTTCCGATTCTCGTACGAGGAAGGCTCTTCTTCTGGGTGTTTCTGATTCTGCGAATGTACCTAGCTCCAAGTCTCTGAGGATGGGTTTCAGATGATTTCTTTCTTCTTCCTTTCTTTCTATTTTTATTTTTTTTTGAAGTATACAGAGAATTCATGTACCAGCCTTTCAACCATTAGATTAGACTACAGATTTGTTATTTTAGAGGAAAAACAGGATCGGGATAGAGAAAGTGCTCTTCAAGATTCATAAGAATGTAATTTGTAGCGCCAACGTTTTGTTACTTGTGTTCTACCTAAGAAGGAAAAGAAAAAAAAATATATTTTCTTGATTCATTTGAGTATCCCGTTTTACTGAGTTTCTTTTCCTTTGTGATCCGGGGAGAAAAAAAATCTCTGTTTTTTTTAATCAAGATCTAAAAAATTTGGGCTAAATTGCATTTGTTTTCCTTGAAATTATTGTATAGTTGTAATTTACATTTTGTATTAATTTTAATAATTTGCACTATCAATTTATAGATATATAACAAACTATGCTTATCAGTAACAATGTTGATTTTTTTTGTTGGAAATTGACACTTAATTTTCACATAGATTGTTAATTAAGAGTTTAAAGGTTTTTTTAATTAATATCAGTCTAAATTTATTACGAAATCTTAATTGAATTTTTTTAACTTGAAATATTTTATTTCCATAAAAACTTAATTAAAGGTTTTAATTTCAATAATTTTAAATTAAAATAAATGAAAATAATATTTATGCTATGAACGAATTTCTATACAAATTATATGGTATTTTTCTTCAAAAGATTAATGTTAGTGTTTTCAATAAAGGTAAATTGCCATATACTTGTAAATTCAGAATATAAATTGTGAAATTAAAAAATTCATGATATAAATCATAATTGAGCTATAAATTGGGAGTACCTGTAGATGTTAGTTTTTTTACAGTCAAAATTTAACAGAAAGTTAATGATAATGAGATAACAAACAGTTGAATGAGCCCTTGATAATCGTTATTGAAACTCATAAAGCAAATTAGTATGAAAATAACCGGAAATAAAAGTAAAAGAAAGAGAGAGAGAATCATCAACATCAAGATGTAGAGAGGTTCGCCAACCGGGCTACGTCCTCTGTCAGTATTCTGTATTCACTGTATGGATATTCTGAAGTACAAAAATGATTTCTGCGAATGTTTTTGGCAGAATAACAGTATGAATTCAGAGAGAGTCGGATCCCTTTCTGAAGGGGGGTCCTCCTCTTTTTATAGAGGAAGGACCAATAACTGATGTTGAGCGGTTTTCCCTCGTTGTCCATTGGGGACACCTGTCATGATATGAACTCAGCAGTTATTGTAATGTTCCGCAGATTATGGCTTAGCGGTTATTAATGTGCTTCCTTTTGCCAGTTATGATAACTGATCAGTTATCATAATGGTATGACACATCATCGTCGACATTGGGTTCGACTGTTATAGAGAGTATAACCATATAAGCCTTGTTGAATATGAACGACGAACGACGAATAGAAAATAAGGCTTTGTCCTTATGATCTATCGTTCGCGGTCAATAAAGTCAATAAATGAAAGATCAGTTTTGATTCATTAGTTCGATGTTCGATGCTTAATTTTGAACGAATCACGTCATTGGGTCCGCCCCAATTGTACGAGCGATGGTCGTTCGTTATTGACTTCACAGTGAGTTGGGTCCGGCCCGAATATGGAGGCGTTAGAATAGGGAGTTCATCGTTCGTTAGATAAACTGTTAAAGCTAATGTCATTATTGGGAAGACGAAGTCTAACCCCAACAGTACCAGTGGAAAAAAAAAAAGTTAAGTCTGTTTTTCAAAAATTAGGAGGATACATATATGGCCAAATTAGGACAATTGTTTTAATAAATGTCCAAAAACAAACTTCTTTGCAAGAATAAACAAAACAAGGAACTGATTTTTTTCATAGTGACCAAAACACCCATATATAAAATCAGAATTCTCCCAACAAAATAGGGTCGTTAATTTTTGAAAATACAAAAAAAAAAAAAAAAAAAAAAAAAAAAACCACTCCTATAAGATCGCTATTTTGAAATCACCCATAATAAAATCTTCTCGTCACCATCGTCAACTGTATCAGAAATGAGAAAAAATCACAAGTCCAAATCACAAGAAAATTAGTCGACGACGTCAGAGAAGTTTCTCAGCCACTATAAACCTGAAGATCATCAAGGCTTTCCACTGCCGGAGATTTTTCTTTTTAAAAGTTGATTTATACTTTAAACACTAGTAGTATTTGGTGAGATATCGATATTTTCCCAAGAGATCTATGCTATTGTTACTGATTTTTTAGGGTGTTGATTTGTTCTTATAATCGCCGGTCATTATGATAAACACCGTCACTTTTGACGAATTTTACATTTTTTTCTCCTTTTGGTTTCATAAAATCATTGTTATTGTCTTGTTTGCATAATGACTGAGTCAATAACAATATTGGTAAGATCAACTGAGATTTGAGATATTCTTGTGTCAATTGTAGTTACATAGATTGCATACCAGTGGTTACTCGCTAACCAAGTTTATAATTCATCGTTTATATGAATATATTCCGTTGTTTCTTGTTGTTTTCTCTGTTTCTCTTTCAATATCATCTTGATTAGGTCAATATCATATTGGTTAGGTCAATATATTATGTCATTATATAATTTTTTGTTGTTGTTTGTTTTTTTTTTTTTTTTTTTCAATGACAGGATAAATATGGCAGTGATCCAATTTTTTATGCATTTATTTAAGTTAGTCTCTTGATATTTATCAATTTTATGTAAATTTGAGATTTGATTTTGTAACTAGAATCGTTAGTACAGTTTCTTACTATTACTATTATTATTATTATTATATGAATCCATATTAACAAGGTCAATATGTTACCAAACTATATATTGGTGAATACATTTGATCCTTCACTCATGACACAGTCAATATGGTCTATACAATAATGATAAAACATATCATTATCATAAAAACCATGTCGGTAGTTTTTTTCTTTTTCCTAAATAAAATTAAGAATTATCATAATGATAAGGTTAACATAACATTATTGTATTCATTATGATATGGTCATTATGGTACTAAAGATATTAATGGAAAAGATTAAAAAAAAAAAAAAACTACCTCTAGAGTAAAGAAGAAACGTAATTGATAGAAAATATAATTTACTATTTAAAAAAAAAAGCCCCACCTGAGACTCCTTAAACACGTAGATGCAATCTCATAAAATAAAAGATAACTTTATACTTATAATCCATAAACATCAGCAAAAAAAAAAAAAAAAAAAGAAAAAGAAAAAAGAAAAAACCTCCAAATCAAAATAGTAAGATACACATAACGTGTTAAGAGAAATTAGCTTCCCCAAAAATAATAACAACCAATGAGAAATTAGGGAATCACAGAACGGTTTAAAAAAAAAAAAAAAAAAAAGATATTCTGTTACATTTTATTTTATTTTCTATAAAAAATATTTTTAAAAATTAATGAAAGGGTAAATAGGGAATGAAAAAAAGTTTGTAATTTAAAATTGGTTTAAATTTGTAAAGAAGTTTTAAAATGTTTATTTTTTAAATAACACGTCTAAAAATGACTCTTTTGCTGTCTTGGCCCACATCAATTTGTAAGCCCATTTGGATTTTTGGGCTTTTCTAATTATGCTGCCTCTGAACTCATCTCCCTCTCAAACATTAAAAAAAAGCGGAAAGCACTTAAATGATTCAAATTTAAAGATCATTATATTAATATGATATAAAAAATTAATATTAGATTAAAATAATATATAATTTAATTTAATTTAATTAAAATTTATGTCAGGTCAAGAATGGTTAATAGATGAAAAAATGGTGGTTATGTAGATGATTTTCTCTTAAACAAAATATAACAATAACTCCAAATCCTTCCTGGTGTCTTGCATGATAATGCTATAATAATAGTTAAAAAAAAAAAAAGGTTGGTTCTTGTGTTTACAGTGTTAGTTTAGATTCATACTTAATCTTTAATGTGAACTTTTAGTTATTTTAATTATAAAGGGGTATAATAGGATTAAAAATATCAAAAGACGGGCTGTAACAAAACGAGTCATTCATTTATAATATCGTAAAGATGCATCAATTTTCATTGTCATACCTTTACAGAAATTAATACTGATTATCAAATAAATTGTAAATAGAAACAATTCATTGAGAATTTGGATGGTGTAAAATAATTACGGTATGGTATATTCACATTCTATTTTCAAGTTGAAATCCACCTTTAAGTTGGGGGGGGGGGGGGGGGGGGGGGGGGAAGTGCTTTAACGGAAAGATTTGCTAGAGTAATAATACATAAAGGCATATTCATGAATTGCTATAAAGGACAAAGTAACAAAAAAAATTACGCATGTATATGTGGATATATATATATATATATATCTCTTTTAACTGCGTTGTTTTGTCTCTTTAGAAAACAACATTAATAGACACGTACTGTTTTAAAGAAATTGATCCTCCACATTGACATCGATTCGCAGAATCTCATTTTTTTCCCCTGTTTTGCGTGTGGAAAATCTCAAATTGGCCATGCGAATGCGCTTGAGCTCACATATATGTTTGTATGTATATGTAGGTTTGACTTTATAATTATTTTTCTTTTTTTAAATAAATTATGATGATAGAAATCAGTAGGTGTATCAAGACATCTCGACTAATTCGATACCCTTATAATTTATTTTTCAATTGTTCGTATACAAAATGGAAAAAATAGGTCGCATTTTTGGCTTTTGTCAAAAGTAATTAGCATTTGATTGGTCCGAAGACTCTGAACACGCCACTTTGCAAGATTCTGATATTAAAATGAATCTTTGGCTTTCTGTAGTGGTCTGTCTAGGTATACTTTAGAACAGATAATAGTAGTGCTCACTATCTGGAAAAGAATAAGAAATGAAAAGAAAGTAAATAATGAGGCCATTTGCCTTTATCTAATGAATATGCCAATTGAAAAGTCATTTCAGTCCACATAAAAATTTTAATTTATTATTTAAATTTACTTTTTAAAGTTATGATCCGAACGAGACTAATCAGTAACTGATTTTGATAAAATATATATAACAGTGGCTAGTTAGTGACGATTGATTTTTTTAACCTACCGTCTTGAAAGTGAGGTTTGCTACTTTGCTTTTACAAGGCTATATAATTTTTAGGTTCTTATAATTTAATAAAAAGATAATTTGAATAATTAGTGGCTAATCTGCTGTAGATACACTATTGAAAGCCAGATGATTAAAATCATCCAATCAGAGAGACGTTAATGTTTCATGGTTTTTTGTTTTTCGTTTTTCGTTTTTTTTTTTTTTTTTTCTGTATGAGATTGGGAAGTACATCTTACAAGTTTTCAGAAGTATCACCTTGGGGTCTCAAAGTTTACACCTTCAGAAATGGACTCAAAGGTTTGGAGAGAGGACGCTTCGAATAAAGTAACATGAAAAGAAGGACTTAAAAAAAAAGGGAAAAAAAAAGGAAGAACAACTTATTTTTAATGGTGGTTATAATGTGCAATTGGTTTCATCTTCTTTTGCAGTCTCTAACGCCGAATGTCAGGTGAGCAACTGGAAGTTTAACATAAACTTGCAGCTCTCGAGATGGGAATGGTGCCGAAAAAGGTCAACCTTGTGGTGCACTTGATCATGTTCTGATCACCTGTAAATTGCACCAGTTTTATTGAAGAAACTTGCACACACACACACACACACATATACATGTATATGTATATTGGGGATCAAGGTGATCCTGCATGCGGGTTACTAGATCTATGTTGTGAAGGACTTTGTTGTAGTACTGGTGCCGTTAAAGGACAGTGTGTAAGGATAATTAAGACGGAGACCGATACGTCGATCTGTATCCCTTAATTTTCAGCTTAAGATTTCATAATTTCATCAATCAACATCATGCTATTTTATAATATCATAGATAAGTAATTTTGTATTGAAGGATTGAAGTCTGGAGTCCTCTATTAAAGTCACATCGACTTTATAAACAAGATCCCACAGCCCATACATACGATTGTTTTCTTAAATTATATATGAGTAATTGAATATGAAAGTACCATTTTTTTTTTCAGGGAAATAATTGTTCAGTTATCATTAATTTTTCGTAACTGATTCAATTTCTCGATGATTTTTCTCCTCTGATCACTTTGAAGACTTTGTAGAGAGCCAACCGTCTTCTAGTAGAGATATTTTTCGCTAATGAGGGCGAATCGGAATGAAATTTAGAACTAAGGCAGCCGATTGAAAGAGATCTGTATAGCAAAGTGTTTGGCACTAGACAGAACTAGAACACGTAAGAAGAACGATTTGGAGCCTTGTCCTGATCGTTAGCTAAAGTTTGATGCCCAGTCGAATCGAACGATGTGTACATGGACGTTGTCCTGGGAGAATTGGAGCGTAGTTTGTCGGCAGAGTGCGACGGTGCTACTTGAGATGGTTGGGCATCAGAAACCAACGGGAAGGAAACCTTAGCCGAGTTTTTTTTTCCTTTCCACGTCAACCATCTTTCAAGTGGTATCTCTCAATCTAAAATAATATTAAAAATAAATTAGATTCTTAAAAAAAAAAAAAAAAAAAAAATTTATGAAATTGAATTTATCCTCTAAGAAACAAGAGCAAAAAGAAACAAAAACGATCTCTTTTTCAGATGCGTAATACATGCACCACATACAATTCTAGTTGAGGCCACGTCTTCTCCCTGGTTGTTTGTCTCTATATAGATATATATTGATATTTAAATGAACCATCAAAAAAAGGGAATTAAGTCAGCACATAATTTTTTATTCCAATATATATATATTAAATATGAAAATTAAATGCACATTAGAAGCCTAGGTTTCTCTTATATATGTGACTAATATATTGTCTAATTACTTGACATTTGTCTCTTTTATACTTAATGTACATGCTATTCTTAATTTTGATGACGACAACAACTGAAAATTAACCATAGGAAAAATTAACATATATTATATATGTAATTATTTAATTATTATAAAGTAACAAATCAGTTTGTTGGAACTGATACAAGCGAAGACATCAAGTTGTAGTTTTCCTTTCTTTATAACACAAACAGAATATTGCACTACGAGGCGCAACGCAAGTTTAAGATGATTTGCTCTTTTTTGTGGAAGCATTAATCGATCGAGCTAGCTAGCATTCACAATATGTATACACACACACACACACACACACACTTAATTAATTACATTTATTAATGCGTTCACCAATAAATTCCCACAAATGTCAACTTTTATTTGTTACATTTACGTTTAAAATTATCAGCACCAGCTCTAGTTAAAATTGTTTTTTTATACTAATGAATACTAAGTTAGGACATGCCTTCGATAAGCCAAGTATATAGTTAGGCATTAGCTAGGCAAAATATATCGCTTTGCAATTAAATTTGCACGGAATGTTAATGAGGTTAATAATTAGTTCATAATTATTAGTATATCCTCTAATTAATTATACTTTGATTAACGCCTGTTTCCAAGTGGAGCTAGGGCTAGCTATTATAGTTATAGGTGTATGATTTGATTATTGGTAAAAACAAGGTTTGCATATGCATATATATATATATATATATATATTTAGAGACAGTGGGAGCCATATTATAGAGTGCTAATACAAAGGCAAGACATAATGCAACTTGGATCTTAATCACAAAGTCAAATAGGGGTTTAATGGCCCTTCACGTTCCAAAGGGAAAAAGTTTTAGGCCAAAACTTTAGTCCTAAGGTCACTCTTCCGGAAGCGACATTATTATTAATTGTACCGTACTACTGCTTATGAATATTCAGATCCCATCGTGGAATATTAAATTAAGGGCATATATATATATACACACACACATATGTATGTGTGTGTATTTATGTATATATATTTAAAAAATATTCTCCAGATTCCATGATATAAGAAACTAATAATGGTATGTTTACTTATCAGGAGTAGAGAATGAGAGTCAATCTCTTGTTTACTTGCTCCTTTTTTTTTTTTTTTTTTTTTCCTGGAATGGAAGTGAGAATGGGGGGTCCTATACTAATTTGGGATTGAGGAATGAGATTGGCAATCCCATGCTCCTCCTCCGGATTGTTACTCTCATTCTCACTATTAACATTAAATTATCATTTTATCCTTAGTTTATTTGCAAAAAATTATATTAAAAAATAACAACAACCTATATTAATTATTTTAATTAACCTTTTATTAACTTAATATTATATAACTATCTTAATTACTATTAACGTTATTAGAGTAAATAAAAGAACTTTTTTTTTTATCACAATATATTATTATGTTTCTATTTTTATATTTTTATACTTTGCTTATTTTAATTTATTGTTTTTACTCTTTTTTAATTTTTTAAACAAAAAATTACACAATTTAATTTTATTGCCTTAATATCATAATGGTTATTTTACTTTTGATCAGTAGTATGATAATAAATTAAAAAAAAATCATTTTTTTAATTTTTGAAAACACAATAAATAAAGGGGTCTACAAGTAAATTTACAGTAATTGACTCCGATTCCTGTTCTAAGGGCCTGTTTGGTGCACAAATTCAGTTTGAGTTGAGTTGAAAATTTTAAATTTGAATAGTAATTTTTGTTGACTTTTTCAGAAAAGACAAAATTTTTTTTCAGAAAAGACAAAAAACATGATGAAAAAAGTACAGTTTAGTTTAAACAGAGTGTGTATACCAAACAAAGCCTAAGTAAACGCATTAATGAGATTGACAGTGATTCCGACTCCGATTCTTGGAATGCAAGTAAACAGCATATTGTGACTCCGAATTCAGCCCACTCCGAATCTTACCCACTCTGATTCATGATCACTCCGATTACGGGTAAGTAAACATGCCACAAGTGCCATATAATTGAGCCAGGTAAGAATTTCAGTGTTTAAGTGTGGAAAACGTGGAAGGCTCATATCTGAAAGTATACTGGCCGAGTGCTTGTATAATGCACGTGATAAAGAAAAATGTTTGAAAATTACACTATCAATGTAATAGAACATGAATTTTATCTATAATCCTATCCACTTTTTATTAATAAATGTGAAGTTGCTTAACATCATTAGTGTTCTTTAATATTGTTCATACGAAAATATTTTTTACGAAATTAATGCGCTCTTCTAGAGGCATGACATCATGTAAGAAACAAAGGAGCGCTAATATGTATTTGACGTGCTAGCTTGATCCACTTTGACTTCTAAGTGTATGTAATACTTGAGTTCTTGTCATTCTCCACTAGAAATAGTAAGTCAAAAAAAAAAAAAAAAAAAAAAAAAAAAGAATAAATTCACATAGAGCGTCGTTATATAAACGAGTAAAATTCTTATCTTGCATGCAACTTCATGTATTGAGGCCGTTTTATATCCAATTGAGAAGCCTAGCAAACATTGATCAGATCATATTATGGCTACTTCGAAATCTTTGATTCTCCTTTTCTTGGTTTTCCTCGTACTTTTTTCCAAGTCAGAAACTCGATCCCTGTCCCTTGTTGTTGAGCGCTACGGAGCTGGTAGTACTATGAAAAAATACCAAACCAAAACACTCATGCGAGAACTACTTCAAAAGTCTAAAGAGCTTACGAAGGCAAGGGATCCAGGAGATGATCACAAGGACATAATGCCAAGCCGTTATTACACCAACCGGATCAGCCCCGGCGGACCTGACCCTAAACACCACTCTGTGCATCAGTGATGATGACAATTCTTCACTGGAGGGGGACACCAAATGCCTCAGCCCTTCTATGCCTTGAATAGATAGAAAGGGAGGGTATATCTTTTCGTTTTTCATGTTGTCAAAGAGTTGAACAAGTAAGGTTTTTCGGTTGTCAAAGTGTTGAATGTGTGGGTTGGAGAGGGGTGTTTTCTTTTGATCACTTGCCAAATTTGCAAGGTTAAAATGATGATGGCGATAATGAGAGTGTGTAATTCACTAATGCAAAATTGTGTTTGATTTGCTTGCAAAAACTTAATTTGATGAACTTTGTGATGTTTCTCATGGAACTTGATGAGTTGTGATATTTTGACATCATTTCAAATCAAAATGTGACAAACTTGACCAAACTCTTTTTTTTTCCTCAACCGAAACTAATACAAGAAGTGGTAATTAATAAAGACCAACATAAGTACTCTCTAATAATTATGCGTTTGAAAGTTAATTTAATTAGTTCCGTAAATTAGTACCCATTAAATACTAGTATGCTGATGGTCATACATATATATAGTGGGGTTTGCAAACTGGTACTTGGAAAAAAGTACCACTTCCTATTAAAAGCAAGTTCTTAATTAATTTGACTTAAGCAGACAGTTGCCAGTGAGTCTTTGCGTCATGCTCATGCATTAGGAGAATGTCGTACATAGGTAGGATTATCCACTTAATGTGAATTAATAAATGAGTTTATAGTACTAAAGATTCCTACCTTTATCAATCTTTAATTCTTGATATCATCTTTCACACGATAATTAATCTTGATCTTTTTATTAATACAAATACATTTTTAAATATCAATTAATAAATACTTGTTGTTCGGATGCTTTTTTTTGCGCCTGTTGATAATTAAAGAGCCACAGACCTACATCTTCCAAGATTATCTAAGCTTCTTTTAAGTCTACCCCATGAATACACTTATTTCTTTCATGCCACAGAGACCATAATAAAGTGACAAACACAACAAAATCATTACGATTGTTAGGTGCTGACGGTGGACTGAGGTGGAGTGGCATGAAGCTTAACGTGAGATAAATGATTAGGATCTACAGGGGAAAAATAAAAAATAAAAAGGAATTTTGTTTAGTTTTTTTATTTAAATTCGAATTTCTTTAATTATATTTTCATTTTAAATTCGAAGGGTGTTTTAAGCATTTTAGGTCAAACTTTAGTGTCAATCTAAAAAAGGTATATATCTGTGCATTAAATACAATCATATGGTAAAAAAAATGTAGGATGTAGGGTATAATTTCTAAATAAAAGTAATTGTAGGATATAAAAAGGTAAATAATCTAAACCTTTTGATTAGGGCTTTTTTGGGTATTTTAAAGTCTGAATAAAGGATTCATCGAGAGAAAATGTATAGATTTGTATGCTAAATATAATTTAATGATATTAAAATGCAGAATTTAGAAATTTATGATATACATTTTGAATAAAAGTAAAATACATAATATAGAACTTAAAATATAGTCGTTTATTTATTGTTCGCTCAATTGAACACTCGCAAGTATACGAGTCGTACAAGTAATAAAGTGTACACAATTGTACGGATATCGTCCCTCGAGGATTAAATCACCAAAATTATCAAGTAAAAGCTATTTTAATACCAAAGAAGGTATGAAATAAAAATAAAGAACTGAATTGAAAATTCAATAAAAATTATGTAACAATTAAAAGCAAGCAAAACTAATGAAAATAACGGGATTGCAGTTGAGTTTGGGAAACCAATGGGTTAAACAAGCTAGGACACCTAATTTCACCTTAGTTGCAGGTCTGCTACACGAATGCTACTAGAATGCTATAGCATGCTCTGCGCCTGTTAACCAAACCTCTGTTTTGATGCATAAAAATCTTCCGAATTATTATGGCTACTTCCTCAAACCTTTTCCAACATATTCCTATGTGAATCCAGCTCTTAGAATGCAATTTTAAGGCTCGGGTCTTGTGGGTTATGCAAGATGAACAATATATTCTCATACCATTCACAAATCAATAAACCTAGACAAGCATATTGAACTTGCATCATCCATGTTATTTCCAACTTAAATTAACCCTTCCGGTATTAATCTAAATCTGATTTCCTATAGTTGATGGCCAGTCAGAAAATAGAAATAAACATAACACACACATGAATGAAAAAGAGCAGAACATTATCTAGCAATCCAACATCAACATAACATTCCTACAACCTTGGTTCCATTAGGGTCCTAGCTAAACAATTTAGTTCATATTTCGGATTACAAAAGCAAGCTTAAAAACATCATCCATTGTTCACAGAGAATGAAAATCAGAAATAAATCAAGAAAGAGTAAGAAGAAGAAAAACTCCTAATGGCTATGGATGGTCCTTCTCGTCTTGCGTCCTTCTCCTCCTGAGCTCAGATTCCAAAATGGGCGTAAAAATGGAAGCTAAAACTTCCTGAGCTCTCTTTCTCTCTCTTGCCCAAAAATGGTGTATTTCCTTCTCTGCCTCTTTTCTTTCTCTCTGCCAGCTGCTTATCCTTGGATCCAAAATTGGTATATATCCCCCCCTGCTCTCTTTCCTTTCTTTTTGTTGTTTTGTTAGGCTAGGGCAACAATGGTACACATGTGGCAAAGATGGTGGGGGACCAGCTGACCACAAATGTCCAGCTCATTCATTCCACATGGTCTCTCCACATAATGGTCTGATGTCAGCAAAATCTGCCAGCAATGCCCAGAATTTCGCCCAGAAATGCTGCAGCATAGTTGTAGCATTTACCTGAAAAACACATTACTAGCACTTTAACATTTTGGCCCTCATTTTGCTATATGATCATTCAATTCAGTTCAAGAAGAGCATATCTACAGAAGTAGACCCCAGCAAAAGAAAAACTTAAAAATTCTAAACAAAACACAAAGAAAAATAATAAAAGTGCTCTTGGCTAAGCAAATTTGGACTAGAAAAACACTGGATAACTCTAATGTCTTAGAGTTATCACACCCCCAAACTTAAAACATTGCTTGTCCTCAAGCAAAACAGAAACAACAGCAAAAACAAGACGCAAAACAAAAACAGAGAAAAACAAAAGCACTACTTTGTGGATAAATTTGCACAGGGGCTGCCCTCAAGAGATGGGTTAAAAGCATACCTAAAAGAGAAACACCATACTCATACAAGTGCTGATTTTTAAATTCAAAAGATGGCTTCTTCTCAGATTGGACTTGCTTTGTGAGTGTGTGAGCACCAAGCGCTATTTCATCAATGACAAAATAAATAGAACCAAGCATACTTATTTTAAACAAGACGTTTTCAAATTAAAGTTCAAACTCCATAAGCTTGCTTTTCAAAACTCTCTCCACTAATGTCGATTAACATCTAACCAAAGATCAATAGGATTTCCTTGTGGTTGCGATGACGGGCTAGGATGAAGGTAGGGTACGAGGATGCATTTTGGCTCATCTCACCCTAAAACACATCAATACTCTAGGACCTTAAAGTACAAACAATGTTTCAAAAGAGCACACCCCCAAACTTAGTTTTTACTTCCTCTTGCCATTTATTCCTTTTTTTTTTTTTTTTTTTTGGCTTCCTTGTCATGCCACGTTTGCCTTTTTACGCGAATGTCAACATTTGTGATGAAGTCACCCGGTTACTCAACAAAGTCGCAATTCAAGGTTTTTTTTTTTTTTTTTTTTTTTTTAACTTGCTCATGCTTCGGTTTACCGTTTGACGCAAAATTGAACATGGGGCTCATGAACATTCCTGGTTACTAAGCAATCCAAAACAACGGAGCAAACACGCTTTCTTCTATTATTTTTTTTTAATAAGTTTCCCACACTCCCAAACTTAAAATCAACATTGCTCTCAATGGTGTAAGAACTATGTCCTAGAATAACATATGCTTAGGGGAGAAGGGTAAACAAGTGGAAACTTATTATTAAAATAGGCTACACTAAAGCTATGAGAACAAGAAAAAGAGAAAAACATAGGCTCAAAGGGGGTATACAATGGCTGAAAACAGTACAAGGTGGGCTTGAAAGGCTCAATCGGTCCAAAAATCAGCCTACATCATATCCTTAGTCACATGCTCATCAAAAATTTCGTCTCAAGAATTTATTGAGCAAGTTCTAGAGTAGTGCTTGGTCTAGGGAATCATTGAGTCTATAACACATGGTGTAGTGCATAATGTTAATAGGAATCACAATCAAAGAACAAAACCCGCAAATGAATAGAAAAACTAACACCTGATGAATGCAATGTTTTTCCAACAAGTACGCCTAATCCATGCATATCATCATTGGCCGCGGTAAATTTCCACAAAGTTGAAAACAAGTAAAGTCACACAAACAGAAATAAAACATAACAAAAGAACAGACATTAATGCAGAAATAAAAATGAAAACAGTAAAAGAAGCCACGGCACGCAACAAAGAAAAAGAAAAACATGGATAAGTATGTAAGAGACAATAAAAAAGGAGGCAAAAACATCCCTGAACAGCTGAAATTAGGGCCATCAACTCTTCCATTTCCAGTTTAGTGTTTGGCTTGAAAATGAACCCTCTTTCCATGTATAACGCCCTCTGATTAGTGCAAGATTGGAATCTGCCAATAGCGACGGCAGAACCAAACCGCTCCACCCCTTCAAGGCTCTGTTCAGGTTCATTTTCAGAGCTCTCCGGTTCAGCTCTCACTGGTTCCCTTCTACCTCTTCTAGCTCTTATGGTGACTGGCATAATGCACCAAGCCCCTTTGGAATCCCGTGATTTGCAGGGAATTTGACGTCAAAACTTCGCCCACAATGCTAGCACAAATTGGAAAGACACCTCCCCCAAACCTACTTTGTGACCCAAAATAAAAATACCCAAATTTGTGCGTCTTTTCTCACAAAATGTGCAGTGAAATCTGAGGAAGGTTGCTTGGTGTTTTGCTGGGTGGGTGCATGTCGTTGGTTCAATGTGGGTAGTTGGCAGCGAGGGGAGTCGGTGTGGCGTCGCTGTGGGGCGAAGCAGTGGTTGGGAGCGAGGGTTCGACGGCTGGGCAACTGGCAGCGAGGAGTCTTCGGGCTGAGGCGCTGGGAGCGATGCGTCGGCAGGCTGAAGGAGAAAACAAAAAGAAAAAAAAAAAGAAAAAAAATTAGGGTGGATATATGGCTAGGTGGACGGCGCAGAAGAAGAAAAGAAAAGAATATATATAGCTTCTTATTATTTAACTATATATATATATATATCAATATTTAAATATATATATTTTTATTATTATAAATTTTTTTTTGAAATGTTGCAGCATTCCTGCAGCATTTTAGGACAGAGAGCTCTCCCGATTTTTTTCAGAAATGCTGCAGCATTCTTGCAGCTTTTTTAGCACAGATTGCTCTGGTAGGCTGATTCCTATGCATAATTGCTTCCTGCTGTCACGACCAATTCTCTCAAATCTGCCTCCTTTGCACTTGTTCATTTTCTCACTGCACAGAAACATATCTGAGATTAACTCCACAAGCTAACAAACGAATAAACTACACACACAAAAACTAAAAAGAACAAAAGAAACTAAACAAAGAAAAACTTGGGTTGCCTCCCAAAAGCGCTTGTTTTAGAGTCTTCAGCCTGACTTTGCGGTATTTCAGACATCTTGTAGCGAGATGGATGCTTTCCGACGGCTGAAACCATCACCCCAGTAATGCTTAAGTCGCTGTCCATTAACTTTGAAAGTTCTCTCTGAGTTTTCTGCAGCATGTCTTTCTGAAAAATAATTTTTTCTACAACAAAACCTCCAAAGTGCAGCCGATATCTTGTGAATCCAGTTTTTTTTTCGCTTTTTCTTTTTGCTACCACTATCCCTCAAGTGTGTAGGTAGAGGTTTTAGTTCCAAAACAGGTGGTTCATCAACAGATGGTTTGTGGGATTGAAAGGCCCTTTCTGACAACTCCAGTGATCCGAAGTGCTTCCCTCCTCTAACTGCCGTATGTCTGCTCTCCATCCAAGACACTTGATTATCACTAGCTTCCTTATCTTCATCTGACACAGCCAAATCGTCTTCATTTATCTTCTTTGGAGAGTGTTTTTTCTCAAACTCAGCAGCCACTAATGAATCCAGAACATTGATGGCCGAATATTCCTCAACATCATCAACAAAATGCATAGCCTTGAAGACGTTGAAGGTAACCTGTTGATCGTGAACTCTCATGGTCAATTCACCATTCTGTACATCTATCAAGGTCCTGCCAGTAGCCAAAAATGGTATTCCCAGTATAATCGGCACGTCCTTATCTGCCTCATAATCTAACACAATAAAATCTGTTGGAAAAATAAATTTGTCCACTTGCACTAGCACATCTTCAATTTTTCCTTCCGGATGAGCCAAGGACCTGTCCGCCAATTGCAAAGTGACTGTAGTAGGTCTTGCTTCCCCAATTCCCAGCTTTTTAAAGATAGGCATGGGCATCAGATTTATACTTGCTCCTAGGTCACATAATGCCCTTCCAAAATACCGGTTCCCAATGGAGCATGGTATGGTGAAACTGCCAGGATCTTCCAGCTTAGGGGGCAGCTTGTTCTTCAATATTGCACTGCACTCTTTAGTTAGTGCCACCATTTCAAATTCTCCAAATCTACGCTTCTTAGTGACCAAATCTTTCATAAATTTGACGTAATTTGGCATCTGCTCCAGGGCTTCAACAAGAGGTATATTGATGTGAAGCTGCTTCAAGACATCCAGAAATTTATGAAACTGACCATCCTTTTGCTGTTTTTGAAACCGATGAGGAAATGGTGGAGGAGGTCTGATTTTGCTGTTTTCTGCTGCTCCAGAATTCTGTGTAAATGCTGTAGCATTTTCTGCAGCAGAGTCTGATGGCTGATTTTTCACCAAAATTTCTTCTTGTTGATGCAGCTCATCTTGTTGTTGGATTGAAGTGGGCTCGTTCTGTACAGCTTTTGGCTTTTCCCTTCGCTCAATCTCCCTTCCATTCCTCAATAAGATTGCCTTGCAGTATTCTTTCCCTTCCCTTCTTGGATCTTCAGTATTACTTGGAAGAGAGCCTTGCGGCCTAACATTCAAGGCGTTAGCAATCTGCCCAATCTGATTCTCCAAGGTTCTCAATGTTGCATCATGACTTTGAACTCTAGCGTCATTCCTTGCTATATACTCATTGATTAAAGTCTCCAATGAGTTAGGTGAGTCCATTGCTTGAGTTCTTGGTTGCTGAGATGGAAAGCCCGGAGGGTGAGAAGGTCGATGATAAGCATTTGCTCCACTAGAACTAGCACCTTGATTGCTCCACGAAAAGTTTGGGTGTTGTCTCAACCCTTGGTTGTAAGGCGCGGAATAAGGATTGTTCCTGTTGAAATTACCCACATAACAAGAAGAGGCTGGATTAGAGGGGCAATCCTCATACAAGTGTCCCTCTCCACAATAAATGCTGCAGCATAGTTGTAGCATTTACCTGAAAAACACATTACCAGCACTTTAATGTTTTGGCCCTCATTTTGCTCTATGATCTTTCAATTCAGTTCAAGAAGAGCATATCTACAGAAGTAGACCCCAGCAAAAGAAAAACTTAAAAATCCAAAAAAAACACAAAGAAAAATAATAAAAGTGCTCTTGGCTAAGCAAATTTGGACTAGAAAAACACTGGATAAGTCTAATGTCTTAGAGTTATCATTTATATAAAGCCTATGTTTGGATATATAAGCCTTCATTAATTCTAAGACAAAAAAAAAAAAAAAAAAAAGCCTTCATTTATGAAAGACGTCTCCGTGTGACATTAGTGGATACAAATACTATCTTTGACATTTCAGGAAAACATAATGATAGTGGGGGGTTTTTTTTTTTTTTTGGTTTTTTTTGTTTTTTGAAGTGAACATTGTTATTACTATTTGATAAAACTAGTTGGTGGTCCAAAGAGCCTCTAGATACTATGTGGGTTGATTATTTTTTATATGATAAGTAATGAATTTGATTTGTGATAAATTTCATATTATATGATAGTGGTTTTTTTTTTTTTTTTTTTTTGGAAGTAAACAATGTTATTATTATTTGATAAAACTAGTTGGTGGTCCAAAGAGCCTCTAGATACTATGTGGGTTGATTATTAATTTTTATGATAAGTACTGAATTTGATTTGTGATAAATTTCATATTATATTCTAAACTAGAAGCCCCTATTTTGTCCAAACAGGAAGTTTGCCTACAGGTATTTTAAAATAAAAAATCACATTAGTTTTCAAAAGAGTTAAAAAAAAAAAAAAAAAACCATCATTCTAACCAATAATCATCGTTGTTTGAGCAAATCTCAACAATTTATAGTGAATAATACTAGAAATACTAATGATGTTAAGGACTACATGTTCATATAACATGGATCTTATAAAATAGGGCTCATAAATGAAGTCCACCTTGCATTATATGTGCACACTATGCATCTCCATGCATTTTTTAATGACAAAATTAAATAGCAATAGATTTGAAAAACAAAAAATTTCCTAAAACTAAAACTAAAAACCTATTAATTACTTCTCAAGAAATATAATATACAACTAACGAATTGTTTTATGCAACTAATAAATTAAGAATCATTTCACGAGTATTTCTTTGAATTATATAATCTCATTCATTTTAACTCGATTAGCTACGATACCGTGTGCATTTTCTTGACCCTTCAATCAATTCCTTCCTCTCACGCACAATTGCTGCTGTTGACAAATTGAGACTAATTGGGGTAGCTCACAATTGTGAATTTGGAACCAATTGACACCCCTCCGTTCACTTTTATTTATTTCCTTAATGGATTTGTTGGCGTGACACTAACTATAACTTCAAAATGCCAACCCCCTTCAACTTGGCCCATTGTTCTTCAAAGTATTCCACCCCCTCGATGACATAAAAGTACCCAATATGTTCGAATCTATCTATAAAATAAACTAAATTGATGAAATGACATGTTAAAAGGGTTACTTTTTAAAATTTGCTTTAGTTGGATCAAAATTTTTCTTTATGAATCCTAATTAAAATTTAAACAAAGAAAAATTATTAAAATTTAATAAAGTAGGCTTGACATGACATGCTCAGAACGGGTTAATAAAAGGTAATTTGGTAAAAGGACAACACGAACTATGTTAATGATGCTTTTTTTTTTTTTTTTTTTTTTGAGAAAAAAATTTGAGTTATAAGGGTAGAGGTTGATGTTAATGATGCTTTTATTACTACATTTCCATTGATACAACATTTTCCCTAAAAAACAATTGCATCATTAAAATTAGGGATTAATCCAGACCAGACAAGTCACTTATTGCAAATAATATAACTTATTTTATTGGAATGAAATAAATTACAATAATATAATTCTAGTGTGTGTTCTAGTTATTATAAATTTAATCCTCATCCACGAAAACTCCTTACAACTCCTTGATTGCCTGCATATAAAACACTCGGATTATGAATTCCTAACAACCTCCTAGTTACTAAATGTTGTATATAATGGTTTTGAGTAGGATCTGGTCCAACTGGAATTCCCCTTTCGAGTTTTACAAGGGAGCCAAATAACCTCTTGTTCAACTGAGCTACACCAAGATTATGCTTGTTCTCATCCTTTTAGAATTTTCCTTTTGGTTCCTACAAGAGACAGAGGGATTTGAACAAGAATAGTACTTTGCTTGTGGTACAAATTTGCTCGAATAGGAGGATTGAGAATCGGTTCTGGTCCTATTCCGAAATTCATTGGTTGTGCTTCAGAAGGAATCGAAAGGAATAGAAAGAAGATGATGACGATGATGGAAATGGCGAGCATCGTTGTTGATATATATATATATATATATATTTTGTAAGATAAACAAGACATGCATAAGGTATTGTTTTAGGTACAAAGTTATATCCTTTTATAGGCCCAAAATGAAGGAGACTAGTTATTAAAAATTCAAGATTATCTTGTTGGTGCATCTAAGATTCTAGAAAAGAGATTTTGATAGCATATAACGGAAATGTAGAAACTTACAGATAAAAATGAAGTATTTATAGATTTTACATTTGAATCGAATTTTGAGATATGCGAATGCTCCAGAATTATATAGAATATGGAGTATCAGTTACCAGCAAATATATATTGTAGGGAGTACCGATGTATTTAGTTAATATTGAGTATCTTATATTAACAAAAGGTGGATCTCATAATATGAGATCCACAAATGGAGTCCACCTTCTCTAAGTTGTGGCATGAGTACGTCTTCGAGCAATTTTCTAACCAAAAAAGAGATTTGAAAACTAAAAAGTCGTTTATCTCAGCCTATGTCCTCCATTGTTTCAACCTCAAAAATGTATGTACATATGCTAAAAGTCTAATCTGTAATGTTGCCAAAACATACTTTGGTGTTGGTATTTTAAAATTTCAATCCCGTTACTTCCGTTGCGTTCTTCTACTCGAGGTCTACAAACACCTCCCCCCCCCCCCGCCCCCCCCCCCCCCCCCCCCCCCCCCCCAAAAAAAAAAAAAAAAAAAAAAAAATCAACAACGCCAAATTTAAGAATGTGGAATATTGTGAAGTTTGTGAAAATTGAATGTGGGATAACTTTTCTAGACATTGGCGTTTTGGTTAATCATTTTTTTTTTGTAAATTAATTTGATATTGTTAAAAATCGACTATTGAAATATTTGTTTGGTATTTTGATATTTTTTGGAAATCGATATGTTTGTGAATTGTGATGTAAAATACTTGATTTTTATTATTATTTTGATTGAAAAAAGATTATATAGATTTTAAGATCTCTTCATCAGCTTAAACATTATAAGCGCGGATTACCCAACAAAATTATTATTAAAAAGGGACTTCTGAAAGATTAAGAACAAAGGAAAAAAGAAAAACCTTTTTCTTTTCATTAGAATGCTAATATTGATTTAAAATGTTTAAAAAAAAAATGAAAGACTTGATTTTAGCTTATTTATCAAGTTTAATTAATTTAACTCAATTAATTAATTACCGAAAGCAAGTAAATAAAATAGACACAGACAATTTTTATAAGGTTCGATTTCCCTATTCCTTGAGGCCACGCCCAGATGTTGAACTCTTCACTAACTTTCAAAAGATTACAAGCACTAATGTTCTTATGCAATCTGAAGATTCCCTCTCCGTTGTTGCTGTCAGTCGTCTCGAATCCATTTAATGAACTCGTTTAGCAAGATCCCCTTGCAAACTTCGTTGAACTCCCTTCAACTGCTATTGTCTCCTCCCGAAGACTTCAAATCTTTCTCTTGAAAGATGCAAAAACGCAAAGAGCTATTAAATTACCAAAGTCTCAAAAACTCACGTTCATAACCTGTACTCTCTGTAAAGAATATTATTTTTGAGTCTTATAAATATGCTGCTACATGTAATTCCAAATCAAATCTCGAATCCATACTTCAAAATTCATATTTATTCATATTTTTAACTTGTTATAGATAATATTGAAACATATTCTGTAACAACCCCAAAATTCAAATTTCAAATCTGTTTATTTTAGGAAACATATTTTTCCATCATTATCCAATTTTTTTTTTTTATAAATATATTACACATCAATTTTTAAAAGCCTCTGCATTATAATTTTCCTTGAAATCGCAGCTATTTAAAGATTAAATCTTGGATTTTTTGAATATTAATTTAAATAGGATTAGGAGATCCCATTTAAACAAGATTTTTCTTTTTAAAACAAATCCATTAGATTTCCTTTTTATAATTCTATAGCATTATCCATTCCTTTATTATTTCTCCAGATCGCAATCAAACTGAATTCGACACGTCATTCTCAATTCAAGTCAAATTCCCAAAAGTCTTTAAGTCACGATCTGTTTCAACCTGTAATACAGTCGTTGCAATACTTTTCAACACAATCTGCACTTAAGTTCCTAAATAGTTTTTTGGTTTTTCCTAAATTGCCACAAATGCCAATATTAAAAACCTAACAATCTCCCCCTTTGGCATTTTTGGCTCAAAAAAAAAAAAAAAAAAAAAACAAAACGTAAAACGTAATCATATACTCCAGTGTTCCAAAAACAACTAATTACATCAAAACCAAAACCAAAAACTAAAAACTATTAAAACTTCCCTTATTTTCCTACTCCCCCTTTTTGAATCAATAAATGCCAACGATCTGCACAAAAATCAGAGGAGACTTCCTCAATCTGTGCTGGCAGATTCTTCTTCATCTGAAACTTGTTCTTCATCATTGCAAGCTCCGAGAACACTTTCTATCTCCTTCTCTCGTTGTTCAATATGCTTCTTTTGCTGTTGAAGAAACTTTAATTCCTCTTTCAGAAGCTTTATTATCACCTTGTGCCGAGCTTTGGTTGTCGAAAGAACTGGTTCCTCCCCCTGTCTCGCTACATCTTCTTGATCTTGTTCAGATTGCCTTCCTTGAACATCCATCATATGACTGTCTGAGAGAAGCTTCTTTGACACTTTCAATAGTTTAGAAATACTATGCAAGGCATCCAAGGGCTGTTTTATTTCCTTCTGAGACATTAGTAGTTCATAGATAAGAGAGGGAAAAGGCAACTTGGTCTTTTTCTTGTTTTCTGCATATTGGGATACAGTCTCAAATATATGCTTTCCCATATCAAACTTCATCCATGTCCCTACTGCATAAAGAATAATGCACAATTCCTTGGTAACAGTAGCTGTATGCTTAGGGGGCAACTAATTTGTGACAGCAATCTTGTGCAATAATGAGTATTTAACAGTTAATGCAGAAGTAGACACAATGAGGATCTGTCCATCTATTTTTCACTCCTCCAGTCAAATCAGATATCACATTATCTATCTCAACAACTTGATCCAACTCTCGAGCCTTTTCAGAATTACCTCAGGAAGACCATAGAAATCTCGAATCAAAGAGGGTGAAAAATAAAAAATATGTCCTTGAACAAAAACTTTTAGATATTTAGCAGAGGACGAATTGCTTATATCTGGTGACATATTAGCATAAAACTCATGAACAATTCCACTTGCAAAGCACTTGGCACTAAGCACAGTCCCAGACAAACCTCTTTCTTCCAAAAGTTGAGTAATCCCTAATTCTTCATGACTCTTTTCATCAATTATCCTTTCACACAAGAATTTCTTTTCAGATACCAATTTCTAGAAGTTCTGATTATTTTTAGTGTAAAACTTAGGTAAGTAGGCTTTAGAAAGAACATACCCATTTGCCTTAACTTGTGTCTTTTTCCTTTTGTAATTTTCTTTTTGCAGTAGCTGCAGGATCACCCTTTGAATCAGATTGGGCTTCAGCTTCTTGTTTCTCTGATCCTTCATCAGTTGGTTTGCTATTGGGAGGTTAAAATAGAGGGTCGAGATTCTCTTCCCTACATCGAGTCTTTTTGGAATTGGAAGGACCATGTCCTGCACCAGGATGAGCCCTAAAAATTTTCTCAGCAGGGAACTAAGATGGATAGGCATGTGGTTACCTAGCTTCTGGAAACTCGGTGGACTGAAAAGGGTCACGCTTCGTAACTGGGGGCTTAGAAATTACCTCAGACATTTCTCCTTGTTCTTTTTCAAAACCATCTGCCACCGGGACTGTGTTGTGAGATCCATGATCGATTCCTCTGTCCTTTATTATTCTTCATCAACGTTCGCAGGGATTGTACCCATGGAGAGAATCTCCATAGGAGTCAATGATTCTCTCGGAGATGGAGGAGGCTCCATCGGCGGCAGAGGAGCAATCTCTTCCTTCGTCGGTGGCGGAGGAGCAATCTCTTCCTCGGGTTTGGTGGTTCGTGGAATCGAAGCCTCACAATGCTCCTCAAAACCTTTAGGTTGCTCTACATATGCTTCTTCATTCAAAATTCCATTTAAAAGGCACTTTTAACATCCATCTGATGTAGTTTAAAACCTAGCAAGCAAGCTATGCCCACAAGCAACCTAATTGATTCGAGCCTTGCTATAGGTGCAAAGGTTTCATCAAAGTCTATGCCTTCTACTTGGGTATATCCTTGAGCAACTAACCTAGCCTTGTTCCTTGTGATGTTCCCAAACTCAGCAGTCTTATTCTTGAAAATCCACTTTGTTCCAATCACATTAGAATCTCTAGGCCTAGGAACTAAAGTCTACACATCATTCCTTACAAACTGCTCTAATTCTTCTTGGATGGCATCTACCCAGTATTCATCTGAAAGAGCTTTTTTAACATTCTTGGTTTCAAATGGCATCTACCCAGTATTCATCTGAAAGGGATTTTTTAACATTCTTGGGTTCAAATTGAGGGGTATAGCACACAAACCTGAGTATCTCATGATAATTTATTCTTTGTTTATCTCTTGTGCGCTTGAGTCCTCCAATTACCTCATCAATGGGATGATTTTTTTTGTACTCTAGATGATGGTTCCCGTGTGATTGGCTTGGATAAAATTTGGTTGGAAGTATCGGATGTTCCAAGTTCTATTGGAGAAGGTGTTGCAACACTGGATGTTGTGTCAGATAATGTTGCAACATCGTCTGAAACAGCATGGTCGAGTGATGAACCAACGGGATTTGGACATGTCTCTTGAGATACCTATTCTTCAGCGTCTTCAGTAAAGTTGAGAATTTCTTGTTCTCTGGAAAATTATGCAAAGTCCTTAAAATCTTCGAACACTACATTAGCAGATTCCATAACAATTTGAGTTCTCAAGTTATACACACAATACGCCCGATTATTTGTTGAATATCCAAAAAAGACACCTTCTTCACTTTTAGTGTCAAACTTACATAAATGTTCACGATCATTCAAAATATAACATACACAACCAAAAATATGAAAACAACTAAGGTTAGGTTTATTACCTTTCCAAATTTCGTAGGGAGTTTTAGTTGTACTTGGCCATAGATAAATATGGTTGATAGTGTAACATGCTGTATTGATGGCCTCGGCCCATAGTATGAAATAGAGCTTTTTGGAGTTCCACATCACTCGTGCCATCTCTTGTAGGGTTCTATTCTTCCTTTCTACAACACCATTTTGTTGAGGTGTTTTAGGTACAGAAAATTCATGGGCTATACCATGCTCATCACAAAAATTAACAAAAATAGTATTCTCAAATTCTCTACCATGGTCACTCCTAATTCTTACTATTTTTCCAATATTGCAATCTTTTTCAGTTTTCAACTTTATGTATAAGGCCTTGAAAACATTAAAGGTGTCAGATTTTTCTCTAATGAAACTTACCCACGTGAATCTGAAAAAATAATCTACACACACAAATACATACATTTTTCCCGCAGTACTTTCTACTTGCATAGCTCCCATAAGATCCATATGGAGGAGCTCAAGAGCCCGCGTTCTAGTGATGTGTTGCAACACCTTATGAGACACATTCACTTGTTTGCCGATTTGACAAGGTCCATAAATATCAGGCTGTCTTTTTCTGAGTTTAGGAACACCACGAACAACACTTGTGCTCACAATTTTTGTTAGATTTTTATAGTTCAAATGACCTAATTTTTGTGCCAAATATCAATATCACTAACAATAGTTTTATGACAAGTGAATGGGTGTTGCAACATGTAACAATTGTCAGAAGACCTAGAACCCGTCAAAACATACTTGTTAGTCTTATCAAAGACATGACACTCATCCTTTGTGAACTTCACAAACAAGTCTTGATCATAGAGTTGACTTATGCTTATCAGGTTTGCTTGAAGTCCTTCTACAAGTAGCATATTCTTGAGTCTAGGTAGTCCTTCTACATCAAGAGTTCCTCTTCCTAGAATCCAACCTTTAACCTCATCTCCATAGGTGACTTGACCGAGAGAAACCTCTTGAAAGTTCTTCAGAAATGATTTGGTACCTGTCATGTGCCTGGAAAAACCACTGTCAAAATACCACGAATTAGTAGTACCTGCTTTAAAAGAGGTGTACGAAGCATAACACCTTAGATCAGATTTTCTTATCCAAATTTTCTTAGTAGAATTATTTTTCAAATCAATCTTAAGTTTAGGTGTCTTTTTAGGTTGAACGGAGTAAGGCGGGTTAACAACCGTACCCCTTTTTAAAGCATTTTGGTACTTATAATACCTAGGTCTTGTATGTCCAGAAATACCACAGTAGTGACATATGGGAACAAATCTCTTTGGCTTACGGCTTAGAAGAGCAAGTTTAGACTTTTTACCTGAATAAGGCCTCGGATTTGGAGGTGATGACTCCTTTACAAACACAGTCTTGGAGGTCGAAGCTTTACCTATGTAGCCTAATCCGTAATGGTCATGATTGGGTTTCCTAAAGGACAAGATGTGATCCAATTTAGCCGTTCCAGAATTGAGTATCTTTAAAGATTTTTGAGTTTCTTCCAATTGAGTACGAGTCTCTTGGAGCTTGTTATCCTTTCCGGTAACCCGAATTTCATAATTAGCCCCTGCCTTCTTTAGAGAATCCTTTTCATTCACTAACTCAGTTACACGAACTTCCAATTTCTTGTTCAATTTGCACAACTGGACCCACTTGAAGTATATATTCTCATAAGCCTTCTCAATCTCATTGTCACTGAGCTCTTCATCACCACTACTACATTCAGAATCAGAATAGTACTTACCATCGATTTCAGTAGATCTTTCATTCGGTGTGCCAGGAGGTGCTACAACGCTGCTCGTTGTGTCAGAGGATGTTGTAACAGGTGTTGACACAATTGTACCAGAACAATTCATGGGGCTGGTTTCCATGCAAACAGTAAGGGCCACGTGATTAATTACTTGATCTTCATCCACCTCCTGACTGCCATCAGACATTTCATCACTCCAGGTTGTTTTTAATGACTTGCCCTTTTTCTTAAGAGTGTTAGCACACTCTGATTGGATATGACCAAAACCTTCACATTCACGACATTGAATTCTTTTTCCTTTGTTTTTCAAATCATGGGTATTGGCCACGGTCTTCTCCTTTTTAGGGATGAATTTTTTTTGAATTTGAACCCTTGTTACGCTTTTCATCTTCCTCCACATCTTATTGAAATTTTTTGTAAGCAGTGCAAGAGATTCAGATAGGTCAGCCTCTTCATCATCAACATCATCTCCATCGCTTGAGTCTTGTACTTCAGCTTGTAAAGCAATATTTTTATCTTTCTTGTTCTGCTTTAAATTCATCTCAAAAGTTTGCAGAGATCCTATTAGTTCATCCAATCTTATGGTACTGACATTCCGAGCTTTTTCAATAGCAGTCACCTTGTTAGCAAATCATTCTGGCAAGGACCTTAAGGTTTTCCAAACCAACTCAGTTTCAGAATATTCCTCTCCTAGAGCAAACGCGTCATTGGCTATATCACATAATTTAGCATTGAAATCAAAAATTGTTTCGCTCTCAAGCATTTTGAGGTGTCAAACCGAGTGGTTTGGCAATAGCATTCAAACCACATTGAAAATAGCATCCACCAAATTAAAAATACCATTCAATGCCTTAGAATTATTGTTAGCCAACATGTCCTCATCACTAGACCAAGTCTCTTTAGGTTTTAGGATAGTCTTACCCTCATCATCCTTAGTAGTGGGATGTGTCCATCTAGTCAGGATTGCACGCCAAGCCTTCTCATCTAGTGCCTTATGAATGTTTTCATCCTAGCTTTCCAGTAAGAATAATTTGTACCATCCAGTAAAGGTGGGTGCAAAATCGAACCTCCTTCATGTAGAAAATCCATGCCTATAAAACATATCAAATCCCAAAATCTAACCTAGAAAGTTCGTTAGTAACCTGACTCTGATACCAATTGAAAGATCTGATTTTAGCTTATTTACCAAGTTTAATTAATTAACTCAATTAATTAAATAGACACATGCAATTTTTACAAGGTTCAATTTCTCTACTCCTTAAGGCCACACCCAGATGTTGAACTCTTCGCTAACTTTCAAAACATTACAAGCACTAATGGTCTTATGCAATCTGAAGACTCCCTCTTCGTTGTTGCCGCCGATCGTCTCAAATCCAGTTAATGAACTCGTTCAGCAAGATTCCCTTGCAAGCTTCGTTGAACTTTCTTCAATTGCTGTTGTGTCCTCTCGAAGACTTCAAATCTTTCTCCCGAAAGATGCAAAAACGCAAAGAGCTATTAACAGTACAAGAATTTGAACTTTCAGCGACCAAAAAAAATTTGGTCCATGAAGAAAGGATTCGGCGACCAAATTTTGGTCCCCGAAAGTCTGAACTTTCCGCAACCAAATTTTGGTCACCGTAAGAGACATTTGGAGACCAAATAATTTTTTGGTCGCCAATGGTGGAGCCGAAAAAAAAAATTAACTCGCGGAAGACAAACGGCGACCAAAAAAAAAGTTTGGTAGCGGAAAAAGATTTTCGGGGACCAAAATTTGGTCCTCGTAATTCACCTTCAGGGACCAAATATTTTTGGTCCCTGAAAATTGACTCTAGACATACCTAACGGCGACCAAAAAAATTTTGGTGGCGGAAAAGGATTTTCGGGGACCAAAATTTGGTCCCTGTAAGTCACCTTCAGGGACTAAATATTTTTGGCCCTGAAAATTGACTCTGAACATACCCAACGGTTACCAAAAAAATTTTGGTGGCGGAAAAGGATTTTCGGGGACCAAAATTTGGTCCCCGTAAGTCACCTTCAGGGACCAAATATTTTTTGGTCCCTGAAAAGAGATTGTGGACATACCCAACGGCGACCCAAAAAAGTTTGGTGATGGAAAATGATTTTCGGGGACCAAAATTTGGTCCCCGTAAGTCACCTTTAGGGACCAAATATTTTTGGTCCCTGAAAATTGACTCTGGACATACCCAACGGTGACCAAAAAAATTTTGGTGGCAGAAAAGGATTTTCGGGGACCAAAATTTGGTCCCCGTAAGTCACATTCAGGGACCAAATATTTTTGGTCCCTGAAAATTGACTCTGAACATACCCAATCGAGACCAAAAAAATTTTGGTGGCGGAAAAGGATTTTCGGGGACCAAATTTTGGTCCCCGTAAGTCACCTTCAGGGACCAAATATTTTTGGTCCCTGAAAATAGATTGTGGACATATCCAACAGCAAACAAAAAAAGTTTGGTTACGGAAAAGTATCGGTCAATATAAAAGGGGTGTTTGGTATGGGATAATATTTTATAAATGAATAGAAATGTTAAGATTATCATGTTTGTTATGAGTTATCTTATTTGAAGATACTTGGGAATCGGAAACCCATCATCCTCCTTAGGTTTTCTAAATATCATGGTAATCTTAAAATTCTACACAATAATATAATTTTCCTGAGAATCTTACTAAAATTATCTACATACCAACTAAACACTATAATCTAATATTCCTAGAAATTTTATTACTTTAAAAAGATTGTCAGGTATCTGATTATATTTGATTACCTTCAACCAAACACCCCCAAAGTTTTTTAATACAATACTAATACACATAATGTTACACCTTTTCAAATGGGTAATTTCATGAATAAACTCAATATAAAGTTTTTAATTAATTACTAATACACATATTTTAACATCAATCAATTTACAATTGATTCGATTTTAAAATTAATATTTAAAATGTGTTTTTTTCTCTCTTATTAAACTCGTATTTATAAATTAAACATTGATTCGAATAACTAAATCTATAGTGGTTGTTATATATATATATATATATATATATATTTTTTTTATGAAACATGCATATGTAAAGCATGTTATTCTAAAATTTATCCTAAAATATATTGTTTGGGAAGGATAAATAAAAAGTTTTAAGTTATATTTCAATAAAGCAATATAAGAATATTTATGGTATTTTTTCATGAAAAGCAAACATGAGATAACAAATTCAGTCTTTCACTAACATTTCAAATAGCTGTCCCGAATTCAAGTTGATTATGTTTCACCTCTTCCTCGGAGAAAGACGATCAAACAATTCCCAATCATGGGCCTTGCGGATCAAATCATCCATATCATATACAAAAAGAAACTCTAGATATTTGATATCTTTATCTTTGAATGAGATTTCAATTCTAGTGACGATTTCATTAGATATCTTACAAAATCAAAATATGGTTTTGATAGCCGATTCCACGTTCATGCTACAAATATTTGGTAATGGAAAGCTAAATTTTGTGACCAAATTCAAATTTTGTCACAAAACGTAACATTCAGCTGTCAAATTCCTGATTTGATAGTGAAATCTTATCAAACTTTTTTTATTTGTTATAAATATTATTTAGATTTTTATAAATAAATATTTCAATAATATTATTTCCTATCAAATTTTGGATGCAAAAGATATGATCATTTTTCATTTAAATTTTGAAAGTTACCTAAAAATTTGAACCAAATAACAGAAAAAAAAAAAAAAAAAAACATAAGATTCAATGGATAACAAATAATTGATTTCTTTTTCTAAAATGAGTAATTAAAATATATATATATATATATATATATATTAGAAAAAGGAGTTTAAAGTTTAAAAAAAACCCAAATTTTCGTCCCTCCAAAAAATCCAAATTATTTGGGAGTCCCTCCAAAATATTGAAAAGCAAATTAAAAAAAAAAAAAAAAACCAGATGTTTAATACTCTATCAACATCTGCGCGCCCACCCCCCCCCCCCCCCCCCCCCCCCCCCCCCCCCCCCCCCCCCCCCAAAAAAAAATCTCTAACTTTCCAAAGTTACTCTTTCATTCTCAGCTCTCACTCTCTCACTTTCAAAAACCAGATGCATTACTGGAGTGCTCTCTCAACATCCACCCACGGCATTTAAACCCCCCCTCCACACCCAATTCTTTAACTTTCCTCTCTCACTCTTTCATTCTCAGCTCTCACTCTCTCGCTTTCCCCAATTCTCAGTCACGCCCACTCCACCCCTACCCATCCCGTCGGCCCCCCCTCGAATTTCTTATTAAAAATCACAAAAACAACGCAGATGCTAAGGAATTTTCCTTCCCTCTTAAAATCTCACTCTTGATAACAGCTTTTCAGGTTTGCTTTGCTTTGTTTCTTTTTTATTTATTTATTTATTTATTTTTTGCTGTCAAAAATGCTAGGGCGGTTGCTGTCGAAAATCTCATTCTCTTCACCGAAAATAGGAGATAGATTTCCTTTTTATTTATTTATTTATTTAATTTTTATTTTTTGCTGTCAAAAATGCTAGGGCGGTTGCTGTCGAAAATCTCACTCTCTTCACCGAAAATAGGAGATAGATGACTGATTATGGTTGATTTATAGGACAAGTACTAGTATAGATATTTGTGTGTTTGGGTGGGCGCGTATTGTGTGTTTTTACTCCCAAAATCAAATCATACAATGATAATATAGATGCTCATGTAATATTAGACCTTAACAATAGCTTCTTGTTGGTCTGTGGGGGTCAACCTCTGAATGTATGACTATTTATTGTTGAATGGTGAATATCTTTAACAATCACTTGTCTTTTGGGTGAAAATTTGTTGTATATGTTTGTATTTTCTGCTTGTTTTCTGACTAATTAGATTATTGAGGATTACACAAAGTGACAAGTCTCTGGAGCTATTAACTTTAAGATGTATATATATGTCTCTATATTTATTTTGATCATCAAGGCTTCAAAAAATATTGTCAGCCGTGAACAATCTGTTGAGATTGCCAAGGAGAAGGTAAGTCCTACAAAATGTAGTAAGCTGTAATATTTCATAGATGATTGTTTGTGTTTCTCGTTAGTTTGTGGTATCAATTTTGTGACCGATAATCAGGGAAACCAAGCATACAAAGAAAAACAGTGGCACAAAACCATAAGTTTGTATACTGAAGCTATTAAACTCTGCAGCGATAATGCTACATATTATAGCAACCTAGTGTTATTGCATATCTGCAAGTCCAGTTTTCTTCAAGCTGAGGCAGATTGTACCAAAGCTATCAACCTCGATAAAAAGTTTTTAGAGATGATCATAGAACTTACTTTTGATATCATCATGAAGAAAAATACTAAACTTTTGATCATTAAATCTGTTTACAAGCCATAATTAGGTGGGCAGAAAAACTATATAGATATTCAGTGCAACACTTAACTATATTGGAGGAATTTATCAATGCTTTTAACATTTTTTTTGATGTCCTTTTTTGCAATTGTTTATTGTAGGGAGTATAACTAAACTACGTTTTGGGAGGATTTCTATTTGAAAAGTGTGACCCTCATTGTCATAGGCGTAGGAGGAGAAGCAAATAGCCAGCTTGGTAATTCTCTCAATAAAGATCAATTGTGTTTTTGTTTTCGTTATTTTCTTATTTTTCTGATCTTGCCATTGTATTGCTAGATCCAATTTATTCTTTGAAACATTTTACAGTTATTAAAATCTTATTACATAATAGGGGGTAAAGATGGACAAGAGTTGAATTTACATTAAGAATCGTCTCTTGAAGGAGTATAAGGATGGAGTGAAATAGTTTATTGAACTAGCACATAATCACCTAGATAAGGATGGGAAGTGTCGATGTCCTTGTAAGAAATGCATGAATTTTAATTTCCACCACATTGAATTGGTGGAGCGTCATTTACATATCTACGGCTTTCACACGAGTTACGTTAAGTGGGCACAACATGGTGAAGACCAAGAAAGTACTAGTCACAATGCACGGAACGATAGTGCCAGTCACAACGCACGGGACGATAGTGCTAGTCACAATGTACGAGATGGAGAATGTGTAGATGAAGAGATTGATGATTTTGACGACAAAGACGAGATTATGAATGCGCTAAATGATGCATTTCCACACAACAGATCACAAGCAGTGGACGATGGTGGAGATGGAAATGAAGGTAATGCTTATGAAGAAGAGTCTTCGGATTTTGCTGATTTGTTTGCTGAAGCTGGGAAGGAGCTTTACTCTGGATGTACAAAGTTCTCTGCATTAAGTTTTATAGTAAAGATGCTTCATATAAAAGTACTAAATAAATGGAGCAACCACTCATTTGATATGTTATTGAAGTTAATTCGAGAGGCATTCCTAGAAGCGAAAGTTCCCAAAAGTTATTACGAGTCGAAGCGAATGATGCGAAGCCTAGGCTTGGGGTATGAAGTCATCCATGTGTGCAAGAATGACTCATGAAAGATATAAAGGTGGTGTTGTCCAAGGGAGAAACATTCCACACAAAAAGATGCATTACTTTCCACTCACTCCAAGATTGCAACGATTATTTATGTCGCAACACACTGCATTTGATATGAGGTGGCACAAAGACCAGCGTGTTGAGATAGAAGATTTCCTTCAACATCCTCCTGATCGAGAGGCATGGAAAGACTTTGATAAACAATTTCCGAACTTTGCAGCTGAACCAAGAAACGTAAGATTGGGTCTTGCCACCGACGGTTTCAATCCATTTGGAGATATGTCGAATACGTATAGTATGTGGCCAGTTTTTCTAGTGCCTTATAACTTGCCCTATTGGAGGTGCATGAAGCAAGAGTTTTTGATGATGCCTTTGTTAATACCTGGTCGACGTGCTCCAGGGAAGGACATAGACATTTATTTGAGACCTTTAATTGATGAGTTTATAGATTTATGGGCTTCCGGAGTGAGAACATATGATGCAGTGGAGAAGAAACATTTCAACTTGCGTGCAGCGGTGATATGGACAATTAATGATTTTCCGGCATGTGGGACGCTGTCTGGCTATAGCACTGGAGGTTACAAGGCTTGTCCAGTATGTTTGGACGAAACTGCTTCGCAGCGTTTACGGAGTAAGATTTCTTATGGAAGACATCGTCGATATTTACCTCCAGACCACCCTTGGCGTTTCGACAAGAATTTTGATGGTAAAGTTGAAAAAAAAGAGCCTCCCAAATCATTATCCAGAGATGCTTTGCTAATGGAGCTAAACAGGGTATAGGTTCCGACCGCGGGAAAACATCCTAGTGTTATTGCAGCAGATAAACAAAAAAAGAAGCAGGAAGGGTACTCAAATGACACTAATTGGAAGTGAAAATGTATTTTTTGGGAGTTAGAGTATTGGCCCAAGTTGAAGCTACGACATAATCTCGCTGTGATGCATATAGAGAAGAACATATGCGACAACTTGGTTGGTACTTTGTTGGGCATAGAAGGAAAGTCGAAGGACACGGATAAAGCTCGTATGGACTTAGAAGATTTGAAGATACGCAAGGAATTACACTTGAAGAAAGTTGCGAATAAAAAGCCTTTAAAACCACCTGTATGTTATACGTTGTCTCCAACAGAGCGGAAAGCTTTTTGTATGTTTTTATAGTCAGTCAAATTTCCTGATGGATACGCTGCAAATATATCCCGAAATGTGAACACTCAGGATGGAAAAATTACAGGAT
Source organism: Ficus carica (assembly GCA_009761775.1). NCBI lineage: Eukaryota > Viridiplantae > Streptophyta > Magnoliopsida > Rosales > Moraceae > Ficus > Ficus carica. The sequence continues at coordinate 14,668,695 of CM019743.1, forward strand.
TGAAAAGTCATGATTGTCACTTGCTGTTGCAAAGACTCTTGCCAGTGGGGCTAAGGCCCTACTTGAAAGATAAAGTGTTAAGTCCTATTTATGAGATATATTCGTTCTTTCATCAACTTTGTGCGAGGACGCTATCAATAAAGGACTTAGATGCATTACAAGAAGGCATCATGTACACTTTGTGCAAGCTAGAAAGGATTTATCCTCCGGCTTTCTTTGATATCATGATTCATCTAGCAGTGCACTTGCTTCAGGAGGCGAAGTTAAGGGGACCGGTGCATACAAGGTGGATGTACCCTTTTGAAAGGTAATTTGATCTTCTCTTTATTGGCATAAATCCTTTGTTCTTATATTCTTAAAAAGAAATTAAAACAAAGAAGTTGTACTATAGGGCATTGGGGAATTTGAAGAAATATGTGAAAAATAAATCTCGTCCTGAAGGATCGATTGCAAAGGGTTATATCATTAATGAGGCCTTGACATACTGTTCGATGTACTAACGTGGGATTGAAACCCGTTTTAATCGACCCGAATGCAATCCTGATTATGTTCAGGACCAATCATCATCATCTGTTTCAGTGTTTCGGCAACTAGCAAGACCATTTGGGAGGAAAAAATTTATTTTTTTGACACAAAAGGAGCGAGACAAAGTGCATTGGTATATTCTAAACAATTGTCCAGATGTGCAACTATATATGGAGTATGTTATATCATACCTTAATTGATTTCATCTTATGTTTCATCTTTAGACAATTGTGATGCTTAATTGCTGATCATTGACAGTGAACATGCTGCAATATTGCAATCACAAGGAAACCAAAATATTCCACTTGCACAAATAACCAAATTTCCTAAATGGTTTGGAGATAAGGTAATTTGACATGTCTTTCTTACATATCAAACTTGACTATATTCTTATACTTAGCCATTTTTATGTTGTTATAGATTAGAGCTATGCATGCGGAGTCAACGGTTTCAGATGCTTTATATGCTCTTGCGAATGAACCTAGTCTCAATATTCATTCCTATCTAAGTTGTATGGTGAATGGAGTGCGGTTGTAACGCCCCGACTTCCCACGCCGGGTCGTCACCTTACTTACATACTTAACTTAAACTTACGGAAAATTTGGGAAATTTTTTTTTTTTTTTCTTTTAAACTTTATTTAAAAACTTTCAACTTGAACTTCATCCTCAAACTCATACTTACTGATAGGTACTTACTCGAGTACCGAACTTTCAAACTCTCCTTGAAGGCCATCTTAATCAAATTGTAGACCAAACCCGAACTAATGTGGATTGGTACCACAAGAGGCAACTTGCTTGCCATACATACATAATCTTTGTCATTCATACTTAAAATATCATGAAATTATGAAAACCCTTTTTCATTACAACATATTTTATAGAGTATATATATTTTTTTTCTTCAAAAGCCGTGGCAGTGTCCATCCCACATTTCACAGCCCGCTGAACCAGCCCTCCACAGTATTGTATCAGAGATTGCTGGCAGGTTGCTTACCTACAGCATAGACGTAAGACGTGAGCTTTCGCTCAGCAAGTACAACTGTTACATCCGCGACACAAAACAAATCATTATGCATGAACCAATTATGATTTCTTATGAATCATTTATGAATTCATAATTTAATTTAGGTCTATTCCTTTACTTATCATGTGTGCTCGTATCGTGGTACATAGCCAAGGAATGGTTGAAGGCGGCAGTCCGTTTAAACTCAAACCATAAAACACAAAGTTTAACATGGAGTAGTTTAGGTAGCCATCCAATCCAACTCAAACCATGAATCATACCATTTAAACCCGCCTTTGTGGCAAGTCGACACGACACAACATCCTACTTATCTTGTTCTTACCAGGTGGTTTAATATTAGTGAACATGCTTCATGACGTCACAATATTATAACATATAACATAACATAACCTCATTCATAATATACCATAACATTACACACCATAACATATCATCACATACCATCACATTAGGCAAGTAACAACAAAGGGCCTATGCTGTAGGCGGAGTTGTACTTACTTGGTTAGCTGTGTCCTATTTCGTGCTGCTCCTCTTCCGGGTACAGCTGCAGGTTTCCTCCTGCTTGATGAAGGATATAGATAAGAGTCTAATCCTTGCTGTGGAATGTTGGTGTCCTAACCAACATGCCTACAAAATCTTAGTTGTATGTCCTTCTGATATCTCACTTGGTCACGATTAGTCATCCTACTGTTTAAGAATAATCGAACTTTGATTGTTCCTTAAGAGGCTACGTTGGATAACCTCTTGGGTTAGGCCCTTGCATACCGCTAGGTTTTCTTAAAAACCTTGGGTTTTATAATTTATTGGGTTATTTCTATTACTCCCTTCTCTTATCCTTATTATGGGTTTTCGATATCCTTAGGGTTATAGTGGGTAACCCTTAAGGCTATACTTAATTAAATGTTGGGTCAACCAAGGTCAATATTTGATCAACTAATGGTCAACCCTTGGTCAACTATGGTCAACCTTGGGCTTTGGGCTAAGCCCAGTAACTCGGGTATTATTCCTGGTTACTGTCCGTAATCGGCTTGTTTAAAATTTTATCTTAAGAAAATTCTATTTTCTTACTTTTTGGAAATCTTATGTAATTAGCTTCATAATTTCCTTAATCTTCTTGTAAAAATTCATCTTTTTGAAATGGATCTTTATAAAAGTCATTTAAGTTTAAAAACCACCTTTGGAACAGTTTTCATAATTAAAAATAGCGGTTTTAAACAAAATACAGTTTTTCGGAAACGTTTGTAAGAATTCATGTGCAGGAATTTTCGGTTCCCTGCACATCCTTTGTAAAATAGTATCAGTTTTAAAGATCCACTCCGAATTTGAAAAACTTGTCTTCACCAAAGTTGTAGCTCTCGAAAAATTCTAAAACTTTCGTGTTTTACGAAAAATCTAGTTCTGCTTGTATTTTTGTCAGTTTTCATTTGAAACTGGCTGGTCGTGTAAACTAGGTCTGGGCAGACTAGTCTCGGATTTTTATAGAAACGGAGGCCATTGGAGCCTTATTTTTGAAAACTGTTCGCGATGCCCCCTAGGAAAAACCCTTCTGAACAACTTTTATGTTTTAAGTTTTCTCTAATTCGATCTCTAAGGGCCTCAAATTTCACTTTTCCCGAAACTGGCCAGTTGGCACCCGAACTGGCAGTTTTCGGTTTTAAGTTCGTTTTACGTCCTATTACGCGCACAATACCTCAACCGCCCACAGCGGGAGCCTAATATCATTCATGCAGCGCTTTCTAACGTAAAACATACATTCATACATCATTTAAACATCAAGCGACATATGACAAACACCTTATGTGCATGCATGCAATCTTAATAATCATGCAAGCATACTTATCAAATCATGCACCATAATCATAATCGAGACCTTAGCACCCTAATCAAGCACAAAACTTATTGCATGGCATAAGAAAATGAGCTTATGCTCTTACATCCCAAACATGGAAATACACTTAAATTTTCCAAATTTAAGCTCAAATTAAAAAGGTCTAGGGTCTAGGATGATTACCTTGATTCCACTCAAGGATTTGGTTGGTTTGATCCAAAATTTCTCCTCCCCCCTGGTCTCCACCACAACCGGCCATTCCTCAAGAAAACAACCACATAAATATCTTGTTCTAAACTTAAATGAAAAACTTAGAGGTTAGAGGTTTTACCTTAACATTTCCATAGGTTTGCAAGCTTGGATCAAGCTTTCCTCTTGGCTCCCCACAACCGGCCTCCCCTCCAATTGGGGTTCCAAAAATTTGGCCAATTAAATTGAGCCCTCTCAAGGTCCGGCCATCACCCCCAGATCTGGCCACCCAAGAAATCCGGCCACCATTTTTTTTTCTCCCCCCCCCCCCCAGGTTCGGTTTTGGTCAAAAAAGGGTGAGGAAAGATTTTGCAAGAGTTTAGCTAGATTTTGCTATTTTTCTCCCTCAAAAATCCGCCCCCTTTGCTGCTATTTATAGGGGTTTTGAACTTTTCAAAATTGCTAAAAAGTCCCTAAACTAGGATTTAATTATTTTCCTAAAATTGCACTTTAGTCCTTGAAGCAAAAATATTTGCACTTTGACCCCTCTAGGTGTTGGCCGGTCATTGGCTGCCTTGGAGCCCAAGTTTTGCTTACCTCATCATGATGACATCATCTTGATGACATCATGTGCTTACCTCATGCTTACATCATCATATTTTTAAAAATTGCATTTTTGCCCCAAAAGACAAAATCTTTACATTTTTACCCCTCTAGGTGGCCGGCCCTTGTTCATTCCTTGGAGGCCAAGTTTCCTTGCTTATCTCATAGTGATGACATCATCTTGATGACATCACTTGCTTACATCACTATTTTCTAAAAATTACACTTTTACCCCAAAAGGTAAAATTTTTACATTTTAGTCCTCCACTTGGCCGGCCATCATTGTGCAAGGTGGCAACAAATTTTTATTTCTTTTCACCATTTTCTTTCTCCAAAATGATGTCATAATTCCAAAATAGGGTGACATCATCATAAGGCCTTGTTTGGCTTTTTCCTTAAAATGCAGTCTATTTTCTTGCTAACACAGATATTTCCAATATTGTGTTTACTTATTACACAGTATAATTCAGTACTGTTATACTTGACTGTAGTCCAAAATTTATCTGCGTAAAAATGGACTGTAAAAATTTTCTTCTTATTTCTGAAAGTCATTAGGACTTTGATATCCAACTTAGTGTGCTTGAATTTTCTAGGGTGGTCTCATAGCTTATTCTTGTTATTTTGTCCAAAAAGGCAATTTTAGCAGTATATTTCCCATACTGCTTATCCTATTACTGTACAGTCATACCTTTGACTGTTCTTGATCAATCCTTTGACTTTTTGGTCAACTTTGACTTTCTTGGTCAAACTTTGACCAACATGAAATCATGAAATTTCATCACGCCATTTTCCTTAAAATGCCTTATACTAGGCTAAGTAATCCATCGTTGAGTCTCGTAGCTAATTAACTGAGAACTCAAACTTATACTGTTATTCCATTCCAATAATGATCCAGACTTAGGTTTTCCTTGTTCCTAAGGGAATCATAAGCCATAAAAATTTCGGGTATTACAGCGGTACCACTTAAGAATGCGAGATGAAAGACGCACGACACAAAATTGTGGTGTTTGTGTTGACGCAGAATTATATGATGGTGATTCTAGTGATTTTTTTGACGTAATTGATGAAGTTTGGGAGGTTTCATACTTGTATTGGAATAAAGTGATTATGTTTAAGTGTTCATGGTTTGACAATAATAAGAAAAAGAAAAGAACAAAGAAAGAATTTAACTTCACTAGCATTAGAACTGATTTATTATGGTTTGAAGAAGAACCATATGCATTGGCAGATCAAGTCAAACAAGTATTTTATGTTGATGACAATAAGAATGGCGATGCATGGAAGGTGGTTCAAAAAGTTAATCATCGTCACATTTTGGAAAATACATCCAAACTACAGGTAACTGATGATGGTGACGAAGAGGATGTTGACAATGATGCTTATCAAGAGGAGTTATCAAATGAGGTTAAAATTTCATTTGACACCATGAATGTTGAAGAAGCTCCTCTGAATCGTACTGATATTAGTCCAACAAAAATAGATAACTTATTCATTGACCTTCAGATTGATCCTGATGATGAAATCGCTTATGAGTTTGATATTTCGGACTCTGATAAGGAAATTGATGATCGTTCTGAGGAAACTGATGGCGACATTAACAGTGATTATAGTGAATGAGTATGTGAAATTATTTTAATGTATTATGTGAAACGCATTAGTTTTTTTTTTTTTTTTTTTTTTTTTTTTTGTGTTAGTGAAATATTGTTTATTGTAATATATATTATGTATCTGTTTTTATACACTACCCTTACCGTTATTACTTTTAAAAAAACTATTATCCAATGCTATGTAATAGCAAAATTCTTGTAGTGATAATTGAATGTTATCTTTTGTGTACTTATTTTTGTTTCTATGATTTCAGGACATCTAATATGTCTGGTAAAAAGCGTTTGTCATTCAGTTCCAGTACTAAGACAGCATCACATGACCAACAAACAGGAGGCCAACAATCTGAAGGCCAACAATCTGAACACCAACAATCTGAAGCAACACTAATTTCATCCACTTCGCCGGTATTTGAGCGAGAGCAGACCATTGAATCAACTCTTCAAGAACAACAACTTATTGAGAATCCAGTGAATGAAAATCAAAGTATGTTCAATTTAATTAAATCTTCTTAGTTATTCTCAATGATGTTATTAATTAGAATTTTTCATTCTAAACAGAACAACCTACTTTTTGAAGAGCTACTCGAAATTTGGATGTTGAGAAGTTAGTGGCAAAAGAGGGAAAACTAAGCATAAATTATAGAGAAACGGAGCTTCGTGTACATGGAGCACATGCACCAAAGTTTGCTAATGCAATTGGTTCAATTGTACGACATTATTGTCCACTTCATTACAGCAGTTGGAGAAAGGTTCCAGATGATGCAAAAAAAGTATGCATTGAAAAATTGAAGGTATTTTGTTTCCTTAACTATTAATGGTAATTATTGTATTATGGTTAAAAAAAATTTATAAAACGTAATATTTGTTTTTGTAGGAACATTTCGATATGGATTTAGAAGACAATTCCCATTTGAATGACATTATAGATAACACTTTTTTTGAGAGGTTCAAAAATTTTCGATACAAATGTCATGTCAATTACAAAAAAATTGTTGAGAAGGGGTTGAATCCATTAGACAACAATCCGTATTCTTATGTGAAGGATGAAGATTGGAAGTGGATGTGCACAGAATGCTTTGAATCTGAAATATGGAAGGTAAACTTTTATATTTATATGGAGTATGATATGAGTTTAATATGAGAAATGTGTTTTTTGGAATATGTATCTTGTTTACAGGTTATTAAATTTTAGGATGGACCCACTTATAAGGGAGGTGCTGTCAAAATTTTTGTAGAATATTAAGTTGACATATGTAAGTGAATTAATTGTTTTTTCATTCTCATTTTTAGAAAAAGTCAGTTGCTGGTGCATCTAATCGTGAAAAGTTAGGTGCTTATATGGGTGGCTCAAAATCTCTAATTAGCATTTGAACGAACATCCGGTAAACACTTTACTTTAAGTAATGTTACGATTTGAATAATTTATTTTCCTAAAATAAGAGACAATAAATGATGTTGTTATTGATTAATGATTTGAATATAGCACACCCGATCAAGTTCAGATTCAACAAGCTTGGGAAAGTATTTAGATGTCTTTAAATTAACTCATTGGAGTGAAAAGCATGGTTGGCAAACTGACCGAGCTGAGGCGGATTATGTAAGATCAATCTTAATTATTAGACTTCATCAACTATATTCTTTTTATTTATATAAATTTATAACACTTTGAATCTCGCAGCAACGTATGATGGAAGTACGTAATGAAAGATTAAGCCAACTACCAGAGGGTTCGCAACTCGATTCTGATGATGAAGAAGATATCTATTCTCAAGTGTTGGTGAATGAAAAGAATGAAAAATATGGGTTTAAACGTGGAACAGGTCCTGTGATGAAAAAGAGACAATTGAGCAGCTCCGGAGGATCTACCCAACGATTGTTGGTCGAGAACCTTAGAATCGAAGTTGCAGACCATAAACAGCGTGTGGCAGATATGGAGGACATGATGAAATTACAGGATGAAAGGATGAAAAAACAAGATGAGCTAATCCAACAACTTCTTCAACAACTTAATCCGCCTTCAGATCATCTGGGACTTTTCTTCCAGAGGCAAAATGGACCGTCGCCGCCGCCGCCACCACCGCAACCTCCAGCCACTATGTCCTAAGTTAGCTTTTGTTTTAATTATAGTTTACTTTCGTTTGATACCTATTATAGTTAAACATTTACTATAAATTGTTTACTGAGTTTAGAGATTTGGAGTCTCTTTAGCTAATAGAACATATTTTTCTTGCATTATCATTTTTTAGAATTGTATATTTATAGATTGAAAAATATGTGATTATTCTCAACAGGTTATAAATATTACTGCTACCAAAAAATTTTGGTCGCTCAAACTTTCGACAACCAAAATATTTGGTAGCTAAAAGGCTTTGCAAAATACGCGTTTGGGTCGCCGAAAATTTTGCAAAATTCGTCAAAATTTCAAAATTCCAAGATACTTACAGAGACCAAATTTTTTGCCTACAGAGACCAAATTTTTTGGTTGCAGATACTTTTGGAGACCAAATTTTTTTGGTCGCCGATATCTACGGAGACCAAATTTTTTTAGTGGCGGATACCTACGGAGACCAAATATTTTTTGGTTGCGGATACCTACGGAGATCAAATTTTTTTTGGTCGCTGATACCTACGGAGACCAAAATTTTTTGGTTGCGGATACCTATGGAGACCAAAATTTTTTTGGTTGCCGATACCTTCGGAGACCAAATTTTTTTTGGTCACGGATACCTAGTGCGACCAACTTTCCGGGACCAAATGGCGACCAAAAATTTATGGTCGCAGAAGGCAATGGCGACCAAAATATAGACCTTCTGGGACCAATTTTTTGGTCTCCGAAGGTGAAAATTCTTGTAGTGTAAATTACCAAAGTCTCAAAAACTCAAGTTCATAACTTGTGCTCTCTGTAAAGAGTATTATTTTTGAGACTTATAAATATGCTGCTGCATGTAATTCCAAATTAAATCTCTGATCCATACTTCAAAATTCAGATTTCATTCGTATTTTGAACTTGTTATAGATAATGTTGAAACATATTCTGTAACAACCCCAAAATTTAAATTTCAAATCTGTTTACATTAGTAAACAGATTTTTCCATCATTATCCGAGTATTTTCTCAATATATTGCACATCAATCTCCAAAATCCTCTGCATAATAATCTCCCTTGAAATCGCAGCTATCTAAAGAATAAATCTTGGATTTTTTGAAATCCTAATTTAAATAGGATTACGAGATCCCATTTAAACTAGATTTTCCTTTTTAAAACAAATCCACAAGATTTTCTTTTTATAATTCTACAACATTATCCATTACTTAATGATCTTTCCAGATTGCAATCAAACTGAATTCGCCATGTCATTCCCAATTCGAGTCAAATTCCCAAAAGTCTTCGAATCACGATCTACTTCAACCTATAACACAGTTTTTGCAACACTTTTCAACACAACCTGCACTTAAATTCCTAAATAGTTTTTTCGGTGTTTCCTAAATTGCCACAAATGCCAATATTAAAATCCTAACAAAATATTAACTCAAAACTCATTTCTTGGTGCTACATTAAGGTAAAAACATAAAATATCAATTCTACACATTGCTGTAAACCTTTTCTAATGTGGAGATGAGGCATTTTGGTTTCTTCAATATATTCAATGGTCAAACTTATATTTTCCATCAATGTGTCTCTATATTTTCAACAAAAAAATTCCTAAACTTATCTTAGGAAAAATAAAATAAAATTTCTATTCATATTGTAGTTTCTACATTCGTGATGCTTTTGGAACTATGCATAATGGACGTTGTTTTAAATGATTAACTTTAAGTCTGAAATTAACTAAATATATATTGTTAACATACTTATTTTTATATCTTAGTGAAACAATAGAATAAATTATTTTTTGTATTGGCATCTTACTGATTACGTCAAGTAGTTTCGGTTAAAATTCTTCTAAAAAAATATATAATTTATAAATAAATAATTCTTTTTTACTAAACTATAGTAACATCATATAGTTACAAAGTCACAAAATTAGAGACAACACATTTATCAATGGTGTTTTCAACTTTATTCAATATAAATTTTTTATATCTGTAATTTCATTAATATAATTGCATAATTTAAAATATAGGACTAGTCAAGACTAGTCTCCTAGTTATTTCATGCTGCAAATAATATTACTTATTTTATTGGAATGAAAAATCACATTAAATAAATAAAAATATTAAGAAAACAACTTTTGTACGATATTTTTCTTATCCTAACGTAGAATTCTAAGAATGTATGATTTTTGAAAAAAAAAAAAAAAAAAAAAAAACTATAAAACTTTTTTTTTTTCCGTTTTCCATGGTATTTACTTTTTTATAAAGAAAATTAGTATACATCCCTACTGAAGTTGAAGATTGGCTTTGTCTTCTAATATGTCCCTGCATCGTGTTACTATATAAATTAGTAATTGCAAAGTTGCATCCTTTTTTTTTTTTTTTTTTTTAATATCTCATGATATAGGACAAATCCTCGGAAATTAATTAACTATTAAGATTAATAATACCTTTCTATAACTCTCTCCACGACCTCTAAATAAAACCAATTAGAAACAATTTCATAGTTATATTTTAGGAGAGGTAAATATCATAATTGATCAAGTTTGAAACTAACTATAAATTGTGTTAATATACTAATGTATCTATCTTCGTGAACTAGCAAAAATAAAAAATAAAAAATTCTTTGTATAGATATGTTGTTGATTATGTCGAGTAGTTTAATACGAAATATTGCACAAAATAAATAAATAAAAAAATGCTTTTTTATAACTAGTAATATCTACAAAGTCACAACACCTAGATAAAAAGACAACACACAATATTAATGTTCTTGCAACTTATTTTATTGGAATATCAAGAATTACAATAACATAATTCTCTGTCTAAACAATACATATGTATTATAATCATACATTAATTTAATCGTCGTCCAATAACATTCCTTACATCTCCTTGATTGCCTCCAAATAAATCTGGACTTTCTGGAATTCTAATTTTAGATTCTTCAAGAGAGTGCAACGTCATCTTGTCCATAAATGGGACTTTAGGATTATGAATTGGATGGGGTCCACCTGGAGCTCCCATTTCGGGTTTTACGAGAGAACCAAATGTTTCTGATCCTTTTAGATTTTCCCTTTTGGTTCCTACAAAGGAGCGAGGGATTGGAATGAGTCTATTTCTTGACTTGTAGACCAAATTTACTTGAATAGGAGGATTGTGAATGGGGTCTGGTCCTCCTGGAGCTAATCTTGTGATTCCTAAATTCATTGGTTGTGCTTCAGAGGGAGTAAGAGAGAACATTGAGAAGACGACGACAATGAAAATGGTGAGCATTGTAGCTGATATTTTTTTGAAAGCTAAACCAGACATATGTATAAGTTGATGTTTTAGTGCAACAATGTTAGGCCATTTTATAGGGCTCAAAATGAGGGAGACAAATTACTAAAGATTCAAGGTTATCTTGTTGGTGCATATCTAAGATTCTAAAGAAGAGATTTTAATGGGATCTATTAGGATAAATATAATCTTTATCATTTATTGCTGATGAGAATGAAAAATTTGTGGATTTTACATGTGAATCAAATCCTGAGATATATGAATGCTTTATATTTGGGAAGACAATTAACACGGACATACATTTTAAAGTTTGGATATTCTACATATATGTAGACAAACCATTTTTCATTATGTTTTTCCTTGATAAACAGATATATTTAGAGATAGCATTTTGAATGGATAAGATCATATTCAATAGGTAAGGGCACAATAATGTATGTATTTAACCTACTATAACTCTTAAATATTGTACATGGCATGAGAATCTACAGTGCATGTGCTAAAATTCATTTTTTAATAAACTATACTCCATATTATTAAACTCTCCAATACAATACTATATTTGTACTGAATTTGACATATACAATACTAAATCAAATTTGATATCAAATATGAAATATGTCAAATTTTAGCATTTAATTTTTGTTAGATAATGTATTTACTTTTCGTTTGATCATTATAATGTTATCATAAATCGTTCTAAAATTTAAAATTTTCTTTACAAGCTTCAAAGCTTAAAATTTATTACAAAAGATAAATAGAATAGTATTTGAAATAGAAGTATGTCTTTATATACAAAACATAATTACATTTAAAAAAAAAGCTATTTTCACATTTTATTTATGCATATATAGTACTCATATGAACATTCACATTGGAGTTCCTGTGTTATTCTATTTTTGTAAAAAATAATTTTAAATGGAATATATGGGCTATAGTGGAGGTAAAGGGGCCAAGCCCAATAGCTTGCAATGTTTGTAATATAGCCCAGCACTCTTGCAATACAAACGACAATCTTAGGTCCTTTCTTGTAACTTCAATGCAATTCCTCAAAAGCAACAAAAGCTTCTCCCACCAGAAAAAAATATCATATTTGCGTACATATCGCTCAGCCGAGATACTGTCTGCGCGCCAACTGTTTGAAAAAATGCCTGAAAGAAACGTGGTGTCGTAGGATATCATGTCAACTTGTTCAATTTCGGTGGGTTGTTGTCGTGTGGGTCAGTCTATGTTTGTAAAGATTTTCAGCTACAGACATTGGCCATGAAGAATGGTATTGTTTCATGCTGATGCTTTTGTGAGCACTTTTGTTGGGTTTGCACGGAAAGCAGGGGTGGTTGGATGAAGCGGTTTGCGTCTTTGACGATGTGCCATGTAAGTGAGCTTGGTAACGTGGAATTTGATGATGTCGTTGCTTAATCGTCACGTTTTTGTGGAAACCTCTGTCTTTTATTTTGTTTCAAGAGCTTATAAGGAGGGAGGCTGCTTTGTCTGAGTGTTCTTTTGTGGGGTGTGTTTTCTGGATTTTCATGCAAACAAGACCTTGAATTTGGGATACAAATTCATGGTTTGGTAATAAATGTTGAGTTTCTTTTTGTGTATCAAATGTGTGAGTATGTGCTTGGAGGAGAAAATGCTCGAGGATCAGAACACTTTTCGAAGATGTCCATTGGCAGAGTACTGCTTAAAGCAAGCACATATCTTAGCCTGCTGAACTGTTGTATCCGTATGGCAATCCCATTTTACGGAGAGGTGATCCATCAAAAGGGATCAAAATGCTTTTGAATTTGATGTTTTTTCGGGTAGCGCATGTTAGAAAAATACAATAGCAAGATAGACATAAACAACAAACAAGTGAATTCAAATATAATATAATGAAATTGATTACACCGAAACTCAACCTTGACACGAAGGAAACAACACAATATAAGAACGTCGAGGCACGTGAGTCACGCTTTCCTTAAAACAAATTCGTCCCCTCCGATAAGTGCACGAGGCTTCAACGGACGTCTGTCTCCCAGGATACAACGACAAACAACGGTAGTCTAGCACGATCGAAAACCGCTTTCGGCGAACTTGAAAGCCTTCCCTATATCACCAAAACTCAAAACCGAACTCGACCACTACAAAGAAAGACCGGAAAACAAGGAAACAAGAGAAAGAAAGCTCTCGGATTTTGTGTGTGTTGAAGGTGTGTCTTCATGCATGAGGAGGCCTCCTTTTATAGGCTCCAAAAGGAGGTGTTACAAAACCAAAGGTCTTTGGTTTTATTCCAGATTAATGCACCATTAGTGTTGCCCCATTTACTCCATTGGAATATGAACAATCTTTTCAGAATATGAAAAGATGAGGCTGTTCATTTTCTTAAAAAAATTCGGAATTGTGTTGGAAAGAAAAAAAATTTTCAAAACAAAGCCCGCGCAAGGCAAGCTCAACGAAACCGGCATTCGCGTCGCCTACGTCGTGCCGGCGCACACATTGGGCCCCTAACCCACCGGGGCTAGGATTTGCACCCCCCCTGTGCGTGAGAGAGCATCTTGGGTTCACAATCTTACCCAAGTCCAAAAAGTGCAAATCCTTACAAAGTCCATCATGCTTTCATGCCTAAGCAATGTGGGACTTTATATTTACAAGCAACTTCCCAACAAAATTCTATTTCAATGAGCACACTTTGAGCATCAATTTCTCATTCACCCGAATACCATTTTGAGTGTATAAATATATGATTTCGATCTCCTTGCGACGGAGAAAGAAAATCCACAAAGACCCATTAATTTTACGAAGTGGGTCCCACTCAAATTTGGACCTCAAAATGGTTTAAAAACCATTTTTCCAACAATCCCCCACATGAATGAAAATTGACCAACGACGAGGGAAAACAAAAGACACGACATGGTGATAGAGTTTTACGGTTAACATCTGCATAGGATAGGTAGGCGTTAACCCTTGAACCTTCCCTTGTGAAAATATACTTACTTTACTGGCTGATCAGTAGACGCGTTGTCCTTGAACTGTTCTGTCGTTTATGTAAACGATAGTATACCTCACACAGATATTTTCCTGACATAGTTTCAGTTCTCATTGTTATGTCCATTTTGGCCGTGGACATCGTCCTGGTTCTGCAAGAGTTCTTAAAGAATTGAGCCCTAGCAATTCTTCTTTGAAACGGCCCCACTTCTCTCTCACATAAGTGATTTCTTAATCAAGAGTATCCCGCATTACTCCGCTCGGATTCCTGATGCTTAAGAATCATTAAAAGTATAGCTTAACCTATCTCGTACGGGTATCACTGTTTTCATCACAGGAATGAGCTGGAGGGTAACCCCCACAGTGATCCTACTTGGTCTATACAGTTTAGTTATCCCATTGAATCTAGATCTTGGGATCTCCAGTCAACTAGGTTGGGTTTCCACTCTTTCGACCTATTATTTTGTGGGCTTAAGTCCAATTCCCCTTGATGATTTCTCAACTAGGTCTCTATTCAACCCTTTGGTTAACGGATCTGCAATATTTTCTTTTGACTTTACATAGTCAATTATTATGATTCCAGTTGAGATTAATTGTCTAACGGTATTGTGTCGACGACGAATGTGTCTTGACTTACCGTTATACATGACATTCTGTGCCCTGCCAATAGCAGATTAACTATCACAATGTATACATATTGCAGGCACAGGTTTCAGCCATTCTGAAATATCTTCTAAGAACTGTCGTAGCCATTCAGCCTCTTTGCCGCTTTTATCTAAAGCAACAAACTCAGATTTCATCGTGGATCTGGTTATTACTATCTGCTTAGAAGATTTCCACGATACTGCTGCACCTCCCAAAGTGAACACATATCCACTGGTGGCCTTAGAATCCTGTATATCAGATATCCAGGTCGCATCTGAATATCCTTCTAGAACAGTAGGAAATCTAGTATAATGCAGCCCATAGTCACGATTATATCGTAAGTACCTGAGTACTCTAACAATTGCTTTCCAATGGTCAGCCCCTGGATTACTCGTGAACCTGCTCAAACAACTCACAGTGAAGGCAATGTTTGGTCTTATACAACTCATTAAGTACATTAGACTCCCTATCACTCTAGCATACTCCAATTGAGATATACTCTCTCCTTTATTCTTGGACAGATGTTGATTAAATCAATTGGAGTTCTGGCCACACCAGAATCATCTTTATTGAATTTATCAAGTATATTGCCCACATAGTGTGACTGAGTCAATATAAGACCATTAGACGACCTTATGATTTTAATTCCTAATATTACATCAACCGGTCCCATGTCTTTCATGTCAAATCTTGAATTCAACATATCCTTGGTAGATTTGATCATCTGATCATTGCTACCTGTGATTAGTATATCATCTACATATAGACAAAGTATGACATATCCGTCTTCTGTATTCTTGACATAAACACACTTGTCACACTCATTGATTTTGAACCCATTTGTCATCATGACACTATCAAATTTCTCGTGCCATTGTTTTGGGGCTTGTTTAAGTCCATACAAGGACTTCACAAGTTTGCAGACTTTCTTTTCTTTTCCTGGAGCTATACAACCCTCGGGTTGCTCCATATAAATTTCTTCTTCAAGATCTCCATTAAGAAAAGCTGTCTTTACGTCCATTTAAAGGACTTCAAGATTCCGCAGTGCGGCAATCGCCAAAATCAATCTTATAGAGGTTATTCTCGTCACGAGAGAATATGTGTCAAAGTAATCAAGGCCTTCTCGTTGTTTGTATCCTTTTATTACAAGTCTGGCCTTATACTTATCAATTGTTCCATCTGCCTTCATTTTCCGTTTGAAAATCCACTTAGAGCTTAATGGTTTACTTCCTGGAGGAAGATCCACTAACTCCCAAGTATGATTTTGCAAGATAGAATCAATTTCACTCTTTATGGCTTCTTTTCATAAAGGACCCTTAGTTGAGCTTACAGCTTCTTTATACATTTGAGGTTCGGCTTCTAGCATATAGGTCAGAAAATCTGGTCCAAGCGATTTTTCTGTCCTTGCCCTTTTGCTTCGTCTAGGCTCTTCTTCCTCTTTTTCAGATTCATAATTTTCTTCTTGGTCCTGACTATTCTCTTCAATAGTCTCGTACGTTCGTTTAGACGAACTTGGACCGTCTTCCTTGGAATTACAAGGAAATACATGTTCGAAAAACGATGCATTCCTAGATTCCATTATCGTGTTCTTGTGTATGTCAGGGTTTTTAAATTCATGCACAAGGAACCGATATGCACTACTGTTGTGGGCATAGCCAATGAAGATGCTATCAACCGTTTTAGGACCTATTCTCATCTTTTTTGGCCCGGGTACCAACACTTTAGCAAGACATCCCTATACTCTCAAGTATTTGTAGGAAGGCTTCCTTCCTTTCCATAATTCGTATGGGGTTTTGTCCTTTTTCTTCCGGGGAATCTTATTTAAAAGATAGTTAGCCGACAAAATGGTTTCCCCCCACATGTTCGGTGGCAAACCAGAACTTAACAACATTGCATTCATCATATCCTTTAAGGTACGATTTTTGTGTTCAGCCACACCATTTGACTGAGGAGAATAAGGTGGCGTGACCTCATGAATAATACCATGTTGTGCACAAAATTCACCAAATGGTTCCACATATTCACCACCACTTGTTTGAACAAACTTTAAGTCACAAACATCGCTATGAATTAATTCAAGTGGTTCAGTATTCCTTTCAATTGTTTGAAATGATGATCTTGTTTGTTTTGCCTCAACACAAGTTTCACACTTATGTTTTGAATCAATTTCAAAAGCGGGTATGTGATCCAAGTTAATTAATCTACGTAATGTATCAAAATTAACATGTCCTAGTCTACCATGCCATAAGTTAGAAGACTCAAGCATATAAGCAGAATACTTTTTATTTTTATTGATGGATTTTGGCTTAACAGCCATTACATTCATTTTCCACATTCCATCCTTTACATAACCCCTTCCCACATACATTCCATATTTGGACAAAATAATTTTATGGGCTTCAAAAACCATCTTGAAGCCATGCAAGCTCATCATTATTCCGGAAATCAGATTCTTCTGGATATTCGACACATACAGCACATTGTGCAACTTCACTTCCTTCCCGGAAGTCATGTTCAGGAATACAATCCCTTGTCTCTTGATCTCAGAAGTTGCAGAATTACCCATATACAGCTTCTCCCCAGTTTCCAAAGGAACTAGATCAGCAAAAATAGCCTTATCTGCACAGATATGACAGGTAGCACCAGTATGTAGCCACCACTCCTTTGGGTTGGAGTCCATCATGTTGACTTCTGAAACCACAGCCGAAAGACTGATTTCAGATATCTCTTAGGTGATGTCGTCCACCAAATTGGCCTCTTTCTTCTTGTTTCTTTTCGGCAGTCTACAATCAGCCGACTTGTGACCCATTTTGTCACAATTGAAACATTTTCCTTGGAATTTCTGCTTCTTAGAAACTCCACCTTTAGGTCCTAGTTTGGACCCAGGCTTGTTGAACTTCTTGTTCTTCGAGCTTTGACCATGCTCCACTACATTAGCCTTAGCGGAATTGGCAACAACATTGTTAGAGAGCTTCTTCTCCAAGCCTCTATTATCCTCCTCAATGCGAAGTCTCACAATGAGGTCTTCCACGTTCATTTCCTTTCTTTTGTGCTTCAAATAGTTCTTGAAGTCTTTCCACGCAGGGGGTAGCTTCTCTATAATCGCAGTTACCTGAAAAGACTCACTAATAACCATTCCTTCAGCATGAATTCCATGAATGATTAATTGCAGCTCTTGAACTTGACTGATGACGGTCTTGGAATCCACCATCTTAAAGTTCATGAACTGTCCCACTAATAACTTTTTAGCACCGGCATCTTCAGACTTGTACTTACGGTCCAAGGACTCCCACAGTTCCTTGGCTGATCCCTTCATGCTATACACACTATAGAGCGAATCAGACAAGCCATTCAGAATATAATTCCGACACAGGAAATCCGAATGCTTCCAAGCATCAAAAGCATGCACTACTTGTGCATCTGTCTCATCCTCTCTAATCTTAGGAGGATCCTCTTTCAGGAATCTCGCAAGATTCAGAGTGGTCAGATAAAACAACATCTTTTGTTGCCACATTTTAAAATTCAGTCCGGTGAAATTATCCGGTTTCTCGTTGTGATTAACAGGAACCGAGACCGTCAAAGGCTGCGTTGAAGACGAGGCTAGACGAGGTGATGGCACCGGTGCCACAGATGGATTCTCAGTTGGCACGATGTTCATGTTTTTAGACATCTCTAAAAACAAACCAAATATTAGAACCAAGCTAATTACCAATATAACAAATAAATACTATAACACCAAGTCCAATTAAATAAAGCTATACATATAGCTAATTAATATAATAAATATTATATATAATAAAATGGAAAAAACGTTTGGAAAGAAAACTTTTTTTTTAACTATAATATTATGTATACATACATATATTCATAACCAAAAACCGGGGAGGAAAAACGTTATAATATTCCATGTTTAAGACAAAACATAAATGCAAACCACAAAAACAAAAACGTTAGTGATTTTATGGTTTCCAACCGATTGAACTAACACACATAAAAATATATATATATATATATATATATATACACATATATATGATGAACGGCAATTGCAACAAAACAACGTTAGCAATCTTTCGGAACCCAAACAACCTGTTCGTCCTCTATGATCGAATCTGTTTTAAGATTGTTAGAAAAATACAATAGCAAGAGAGACATAAACAACGAACAAGTGAATTCAAATATAATATAATGAAATTGATTACACTGAAACTCAACCTTGACACGAAGGAAACAACACAATATAAGAACGTCGAGGCACGTAAGTCACGTTTTCCTTAAAATAGATTCGTCCCCTCTGATAAGTGCACGAGGCTTCAACGGACGTCTGTCTCCCAGTATATAACGACAAACAACGGTAGTCTAGCACGATCGAAAACCACTTCCTGCGAACTTGAAACACTGCCTTCCCTCTATCACCAAAACTCAAAACCGAACTCGACCACTACAAAGAAAGACCGGAAAACAAGGAAACAAGAGAAAGAAAGCTCTCAGATTTTGTGTGTGTTGAAGGTGTGTCTTCATGCATGAGGAGGCCTCCTTTTATAGGCTCCAAAAGGAGGTGTTACAAAACCAAAGGTCTTTGGCTTTATTCCAGATTAATGCACCATTAGTGCTGCCCCATTTACTTTATTGGAATATGAACAATCTTTTCAGAATATGAAAAGATGAGGCTGTTCATTTTCTTAAAAATATTCAGAATTGTGTTGGAAAGAAAAAAAAATTCAAAACAAAGCCCGCGCAAGGCAAGCTCAACGAAACCGGCATTCGCGTCGCCTACGTCGTGCCGGCGCACACATTGGGCCCCTAACCCACCGGGGCTAGGATTTGCACCCCCTCCCCCTGCGCGTGAGAGAGCATCTTGGGTTTACAATCTTACCCAAGTTCAAAAAGTGTAAATTCTTATAAAGTCCATCATGCTTTCATGCCTAAGCAATGTGGGACTTTATATTTACAAGCAACTTCCCAACAAAATTCTATTTCAATGGGTACACTTTGAGCATCAATTTCTCATTCACCCGAATACAATTTTGAGTGTATAAATATATGATTTTGATCTCCTCGCGACGGAGAACGAAAATCCACAAAGACCCGTTAATTTTACGAAGTGGGTCCCACTCAAATTTGGACCTCAAAATGGCTTCTCAAATTGGTTTAAAAACCATTTTTCCAACAGCGCATTCGTCGAATTATATGCTAAACGTGATAACTTGGAATGTCCTCGTCGTTGTTTTCGTGAAATATTTGGATGAATTGTAGTTTGTTGGAATGCCTTATTTTCTGGTTACTCAAATGAATACTCTTCAACATCAATATTTTAACTGGGAGAAATGGTTCGGTTCAGTTACCGACCAAATTAGTCAACATTTTCCGCTGCTCTTATGTCACACTGACCTTAGAGCTTCTACAGCTTCATTGTTCAATCATAAAGGCTTTAAGAACAATGCAGTTGTATTAAGAGCTCTCTAATCGTATGCCAAAAATGGTCAAATATCTGATTCCCTGGTCTCTGTCACAGCTCATGATAGTCCTCTTCTGAATTGCCTTGAACATTAGTACTGGAATTTATGACAGAACAATCAAGTATGATGAGATGCTGAAGTTATCTACTTGAGGAACCTGACACTGTATCTTGGAACACTATGTTGGCAGCTTGCATTCACAACGATTATTACAGAGAGGCCTTTGAGCTTTTCAAGCTGATGAATATGCTTAATTAATATCTATCCTGACGATGATAAATTTGTCGGCCTTATAAGGGTCTGTAACTGTACTACACAGTGGAACCTTGTTTTGGTAAGTTCTTCTCATGGTCTTATCATAAAGATGTATTAGTTGTTGCGACGCATTTCTCTGTAATCTGTTTGTTGAGATGTATGGAAATGTGGAACACTAAGTGAGTTTTGTACTATATCTTTAGCTTGATATTTAGTTGGTTTTTGGGCATTTTTATTAGTATTTTACGTGTGTTTTGTGCTATTTTGTAGTGTAGGAAGAAAATTATCATTCATGGTTAAAGAAAGAGGCAACAAGGCACGAGAATAAAGTCAAAAATCATCCTCGATGCAAGTGGAGCACCATAGCACTTCACGGTAGCGTAACGACGCTTCAATTCAGTATCCGAGCAGTTTGGAGCCCCTAGGTGTCCACAAGAGAGCGCCTGAGCGCTGGCATAAAATATTCGGAGCACCTAGGCGCTGATGGAAGAAGTTCGGAGCGCCTAGGCGCTTGCAACTGCAGCGTCCTAGCCATTATAGTAGAGCGCCTAGGCGCTCGAATGAGAGGAGTGGAGTTTTAAAAGGCCGATTTTTCAAATAAATGCCCTAAATTGAACCTAAGACTTGAAGCCTATAAATTGAACCATCTATGGTTCATGAGGGATATCTTCTGACGGTTGAAAATAAAGGGGAGAACTCAGTTGGAGAAGGAGAAAAATTGGAAGACCCGAAAATAGAGACGGCATGATTTAACTTCAAAATTTTAGTTTTCTTCTTTCTCTTTCTTTCACCATGTCTAAGACCATGATTAGGAGTTTATTTTATTTAATTATGTTCTAAGTTTCTTTTCTAGGGCTTCGATGTAGCCGAATTATGAATATTTGAATTTTTCCTAGTTTTAATCAATTTTTCCTATAAATTGAACCATCTATGGTTCATGAGGGATATCTTCTGACGGTTGAAAATAAAGGGGAGAACTCAGTTGGAGAAGGAGAAAAATTGCAAGACCCGAAAATAGAGACGGCATGATTTAACTTCAAAATTTTAGTTTTCTTCTTTCTCTTTCTTTCACCATGTCTAAGACCATGATTAGGAGTTTATTTTATTTAATTATGTTCTAAGTTTCTTTTCTAGGGCTTCGATGTAGCCGAATTATGAATATTTGAATTTTTCCTAGTTTTAATCAATTGATGTTTATTTTAGTTCTATGTTGAAGTAATTTAATATGTGCTTAATGCTTGTGAATTTTTGGCCAACTTTTGTGTGAATTGGTGTTTAATTTGAAACTGAGAAGTGAAAATTAAACAAGCCATTGTTTAAATTATCATGAGATTGTCATAAGCTAGAAATATTTATGAAACTTGTGCAGCACTTTGAATTTCTTGTTCTTAATAAATCGTAATAGGCTTAGAGTTTGAGAGCGAGAGGTGATAACGGGCTTATTGTGAGATAAATTGTTAATGCTTGAGAAAGATCAATGATTATATTAGTGAGATTCATTGGCAACATAGGGAATAGACATTGATTAATTATGCTAGAGGATTCAAATAGGAGTAATTCGATGAAATCGGAATCCCTAGAGCTTTAGTTCATTAATTGTTAACTCCTGATTGCGTTTTGCGTTCTTTTAATTTATGTTAATTTTAGTTTGTGCATCTTTTTTATATTTTCTTGAATCTCTCAACTTTTGAATAGTTCAAATAAAGTTATGGTTAAAATAATTTTGGTACTTAGTAACAACAGTTCTCATGGGAACGATAACTCTATTCATGACTATATTACTTGTTACGATAGTGTACACTTGCGTTGCTAAATTTTCACAACAAGTTTTTGGCGCCATTGTCGGGGATTGTTTAGTTTTACTAATATCGATACTAAACAACCTTTGTTTTAATTTGAACTTTTATTTTTCTCTTTTACTTATTGTTGTTTTCAGTTATGCTTTTCAGGCGTTCTAACAGGTTTATGCAACGATTTGGTGGCAGTGATTTATTTCCATTTGATTATGAGATCGAGCGTTCTTGTCAAAGAAACAGGAAGGAGAAAAGAAAAGCTACTAGAAAACACATGAAACTATGGATAACATAGAAGGAGGAGGGGTTAACAATGAGGCAGATGCTGGAAGAATTCAAGAAAATAACCGTGTTCTTTGGGACTATGTACTACCTAGTGTGACTGGAATACACTTGGCCATTCGGAGGCCGGCTATTAATGCCAACAATTTTGAGATCAAGCCAGCAACTTTGCAGATGGTCCAAGCTATGCAGTTCTATGGGTTGGCTAATAAAGATCCCAATGCTCATATCGAAAATTTCATTCAGATTTGCGATACTTTCAAGTACAATGGTGTGAACGATGATGCTATTCACCTTCGACTTTTCCCATTCTCTCGAAGGGATAAAGCTAAGAACTGGTTGAACTCGTTGTTTGCTAATTCAATTTCTACTTAGGAGGAGTTAGCTCAGAAATTCCTGGCTAAGTTCTACCCATCGTCCAAAATTGCGAAGATGCGCTTCGAGATCAATAATTTCACATAGTATGAAGGTGAAACATTGTACGACACTTGGGAAAGGTTCAAGGAGCTCTTGAGGAAGTGTCCACATCATGGGTTGCCTAACTGGATGCAGGTCCAGAATTTCTATAATGGTTTGGGTGGTCCTACGAGGATGGTGATTGATTCAGCTATAGGAGGAGCATTCATGAGAAAAATTGAAGATGCAGCTTATGAGTTGTTGGAAGAATTAGCCATGAACAATTATCAATGGCCCAATGAGAGACTTGTACAAAAGAAGCCTGCTGGGGTACATGAGGTCAATGCTATAACTGTTTTGAAGTATCAGGTTGCTTTTCTCACTAGACAACTTCAAAATAGCCAATTGGGTGTTAACTCTGTTCAAATTCCTCCATGGATTTGTGACTTCTACCAAGGGAATCATCTTAGTGAAGAGTGTCAGTTGAACAATCCTTTCTCTCAGCCTCTGATAGAACAAGCTCATTTATGGGGAACTTTAACCGGCAGCATAATAAGCCAAACTCCAACTTCTTCAATCAAGCATGATGCAATCATCCGAATTTCTCATGGAAGCATAATCATAATATTTTGCAGGTACCATCTGGACCCCCACAGCAAGAGAATAAATCTGATTGCGAAGGAGCTCTAACTTATTTCATAAATGCGGTAGACACTAGATTCAACAATCAAGATGTTCAAATTCGGAATATGAAGCCATATAGGGAAATTGGCCACGATGCTTAATGATCGACAACAAGGTAATTTGCCAAGCACTACTTAGACGAATCCAAAAGAGCAATGCAAGGCAATTACTTTGAGGAGTGGGAAGGAATTAAAAGCACCTGTGGGGAATATGAAGTCTAGTGATGGCAATAATGATGAACAACCATAAGCTCAATCAGTCCCTCCACATGATTCGTCACCAAGAGTTCCTTATCCGCAACGTCTCCGGGCAAGCAAGCTTGACAAGCAGTTCTCTAAGTTCTTGGATGTCTTCAAGAAATTACAAATCAACATTCCTTTCGCCGATACTCTAGAACAAATGCCAAGCTATGTGAAATTCATAAGGGACATCTTGTCGAACAAGAGGAAATTAGAGGAGTATGAAACTGTTGCACTTACTGAAGATGACAATGTAATCTTGCAAAGGGAGTTACCACAAAAGTTTAAATATCCGAGAAGTTTCACTATTCCTTGTTCTATTGGCAATTCTACTTTTGAAAAGGCATTGTGTGATTTGGGTGCAAACATATATCTAATGCCTCTCTTTATTTTTCGAAAGCTAGAACTAGGTGAAGCAACACCAACTACAGTGACATTGCAATTGGCCGACCACTCAATTAAGCACCCTAGGGAAGTTATTGAAGATGAACTCGTCAAGGTTGACAAGTTTATTTTCCCTACAGATTTTGTTGTGCTAGATATGGAAGAAGATAGGGAGATCTCTATTATTCTTGGAAGACCATTCTTGGCAACCGGGTGAGCTCTTATCGATGTTCAAAAGGGTGGGTGAATTAGGTCTTTGGGTACAAGAGGAAAGAGTGATTTTCAATGTCTTTAATGCCATCAAGTACCCAGTGAACGGTGATAGTTGTTTTTGAATTGATGCTCTTGATGCCTTGGTACCTGAACACCTCAGCCAACCTCAGGGACCATTAGAAATTTGCCTAATCCATCCTAATCCTGCTAATACTAGAGACCATGAAGTACTGGAAACTGCTAAGTGGATGGATTCTTTCGGACCCAACAACTGGAAGTATTATGAATTTTTAGGTCAAAGTCCAACACACTCACGCCCTTCAACAGAGAAGCCACCAACTTTTGAGCTCAAGCCTCTACTGGATCATCTTCGTTATTCTTATCTTGGAGTATTATCTACACTTCCTGTAATTATCTCATCTATGCTTTCTGATTTAAAAGAAGAGAAGTTATTGAGAGTGCTTCGGGAACACAAGTCGGCTATCGAGTGGTCTCATGTGGATATCAAGGGAATAAGTCCTTCTACATATATGCACCGGATTTTGTTGGAAGAGAATAGTAAGCCATCGGTGGAAGCTCAACGACGACTAAATCCGACAATGAAGGAAATGGTTCGAGGTGAGGTTTTGAAGTGGTTAGATGCGGGGGTTATTTATCCTATTTCAGGTAGCTTGTGGGTTAGTCCGGTACAAGTGGTGCCAAAGAAAGCAGGTATGATGGTGGTGAAGAACGAGAATAATGAGTTGATTTCTACAAGAACCGTCACTGGGTGGAGAATTTGCATTGATTACCAGAAGTTAAATAAGGCCACTCGAAAAGATCATTTTCCTTTGCCATTCGTTGACTAAATGTTGTATCGATTAGCGGGACATGAGTATTATTGCTTTTTAGATGGCTATTCTAGATACAATCAAATAGCCATAGCACCGGATGATCAAGAAAAGACCACGTTCACATGTCCCTATGGTGCTTTTGCTTTCTGACGTATGCTTTTTGGATTATGCAATGCGCCGGCCACTTTTCAACAGTGTATGATGGCTATCTTCTCAAATATGGTGGAGTAGAGCATAGAGATTTTCATGGATGACTTCTCAGTTTTTGGTACAACCTTTGATCATTGTATTGAGAATCTAGAATTGGTTTGGAGAGATGTGAACAAACCAATCTCGTGCTTAATTGGGAAAAATGTCACTTTCTGGTGAAGGAAGGAATTGTTTTGGGCTATCACATCTCATTGAAAGGGATAGAGGTTGATAGAGCGAAGATTGAAACAATAGACAAGCTACCACCATTGATCTCGGTAAAGAGAATTAGGAGTTTTCTTGGTCACGCAGGTTTCTATAGAAGATTCATCAAGGATTTCTCCAAGATATCCAAGCCATTCTCGAATTTGTTAGTGCAAGGTACGCCCTTTGTGTGAGAAGGCATTTACAACACTTAAGCAAAATCTTGTATCGGCGCTAATTGTTGTTGCACCCGATTGGGAGCTACCATTTGAGTTGATGTGTGATGCAAGTGATTATGCGGTAGGAGCAGTTTTACGGCAGCAGAAGAACAAGGTATTTCATGCCATCTATTATGCTAGCCGGACTCTTAATGATGCCCAACTCAACTACGCAACAACCAAGAAGGAGCTACTTGCAATTGTCTTTGCTTTTGACAAGTTTCGTCCATACCTAATTGGCAATAAGGTAACCGATTTCATGGATCACTCTGCTATTAAATACCTTATGGCCAAAAAGGATGCCAAGCCTAGGCTCATTCTTTGGTCTCTATTGCTACAAGAGTTCAATTTAGAGATACAAGATTAAAAGGGCACCGAGAATCTAGTAGCTGATCAGCTTTCTCAACTTGAGCTGCCGGAAGAAAAAGAGTTATAAAAGCAGCCTATTGATGATCATTTCCCAGATGAGCAAATCCTTGGGTTTCATCTACTAGTTCTCTTCCATGGTTTGCTGATTATGTGAACTTCCTTGCGGCCAAGAATATTCCACCAAATCTTTCTTATCATCAAAAGAAGAAATTCTTCTTCGATGTCAAGCATTACTATTGGGAGGAACCAATTCTCTACAAGCATTGTGTGGATCAAATCATACGGAGGTGTGTTCCGGAAGATGAGATGAAGGACATATGGCACCATTGTCATACACTTGAATGTGGTCGGCACTTCGGAGGACAACGCATGGCCGCTAAGGTATTCCAATCGGGCTTTTATTGGCCAACTCTATTTAAGAATGCCCATTCTTTTGTTACTGCTTGTGATAAACGCCAATGATCAAGAAATATCTCTAGAAGGAATGAAATGCCTTTGACTACTATTCTTAAAGTAGAGCTATTTGATGTGTGGGGCATTGACTCCATGGGGCCGTTTCCGTCATCGTACAACAACAAATACATCTTTTTAGCGGTGGATTATGTGTCTAAATGGGTTGAAGCATTGGCGACTTCTACCAACGATAGCAAAGTGGTGCTTAATTTTCTTCGGAAGAACATCTTTACAAGATTCGGGACTCATTTTTGCAACAAGCAATTTGAAGCTCTTCTATCCAAATATGGAGTCAAGCATCGAACGACACTTGTCTATCATCCTCAAACGAATGGGCAAGCGGAGGTATCTAATAGAGAGATGAAGCAAATTCTGGAGAAAACGGTCCATAGTTCACACAAGGATTGGGCCAATAAGCTTGATGACACACTTTGGGCTTATCAAATGGCATTTAAAACACCTATAGGAATGTCTCCTTACAGGTTGGTATATGGTAAAGCCTGTCATCTTCTAGTCAAGTTAGAGCATAGAGCTTATTGGACAATGAAGCAACTCAACATTGACTTGCAATTGACGGGTGAAAAGCAGCTTTTCAAATTGAATGAGATGGATGAGTTCTGTAATGAAGCCTATGAGAATGCCAAAATCTACAAGGAATGGACCAAGCTTGGCAAGATAAGCACATCATCAAGAAGGAATTCTCACCGGGCCAACAAGTCTTGCTATACAACTCAAGGCTTCAGTTATTTCCCGGAAAACTCAAGTCACGATGGTTAGGTCCCTTCACGATGGTACAAGGATTCTCTTATGGTGCAGTTGAACTTAATCATGTGAAAAATGGAACTTTCACAGTCAACGGACAACGCTTGAAGCCGTACATGGGTGGCAATTTTGATACCGAGAAGGCCGCCATTCTCCTCGAATCACCATAGGAGAAGAAGAAGTCGGTCTGATGACTTGAAAACAAGCGCTCTTGGGACGCAACCTAAGTGGTTTTAATTTATTTATTATATTAATTTTGTTTTGATTTATTTTTAGTTTTCTTTTGTTGCTATTTATTTTAGATTTTCAACGTGACTTTCGTTTCTCTTTCTTTTGGCAGGTGGCTAATTAAATTTTGGGCTGTGGCCGAAAAAAAAAAAATTGGGGGCCACAGCCCAGAATTTCAGAGCGCCTCAGCACTCCAGTTAAAAGCCGCAGTGCCCGAAGACAAAGCAGCTCAGCCAACCAAGCGCCTAGGCACTCCACAAAGGGGCCATGGCGCTGTGGATATATTTTTGAGGCCCCTAGGTGCTCTACAAAAGCGCCATGGTGCAACGAACTGATTTTCGAAGAGCCTAGGTGCCACCAAAAGGGCGCCATGGCGGTGCGAACAGATTTTCGAAACGCCTAGGCGCTCTACAAGGGCGCCATGGAGCTGTGAAAAAAAGAGGGGGGGGGGGGGGGGCATAAAGATATATCGTAGCATCCCCACAAACAGCCCTTCCTCCCTCCCGCCGATTCTCATTCTCCCTCACTCCCACGACACTACCATTCTCTCAATCTCCCACGAACCCCACTTGCCCATTCTCAATTTATTTCCCAACATTCCCATCTCCACCGTCTCCCAAAAAAGGGGGGAAAAAAAAAATCCTTGCACTCCATCCTCATAGCCCACTACGAAGCTGCGCGTTTTGGATGAGTTCTCTACAAGCTTGAGGGCTTGCTTTCTTCCATTCTCTTCCCAGTCTCTTCACATTCTCTTCACACTCTCTACAAGCTTGAGGGCTTGCACTCCATCCTCATAGCCCACTTAGCCAAAATTTTCTCCTCGACGCTATTGTGCTTTTGTGGATTTTTGGTGGAGATTTTGAAGACTTTGGTTGATTTTTGTGATAGTGGGTTGCATGGGTATGTTATTTGAGAATAGAGATCTTGCTTTGAATATTTGGTGATTGTTCTCCGTTTATCATTAGGGAGTTAGGTGTTGTTGGTAATTTGTGCTTCAAAAGTTGATATTATTGAGAGTTATTCTTGGTTTTGGATATTTGTGGGGATTATTGGTTATGGTTATAGAGAGGGGCCTCAAACCTGATGCGTTCCATGAGCGTCAAATGTTGGACAATATTGAAAAGTAGAAGTGGCAGACTTTCACCGCTGATCATCCTCAAAAAGCTAGTGTTCCTTTGGTTCGAGAGTTTTACGCAAATGCGAAGTACAGTGCAGACCATATGACGGCTGTATGGGGGAAACCAATATCATTTGATCGCTCCACCACCAACAGATTTTACGATCTCAATGATATTGACGATGATGAGGATTTTGAATACCTCGACGAACACTAGATTGCGAGGAAGTGCTTAAATTTCTAGTTGGTTGAAGTACTGAATGGAGACTTAATCAGGGGGTTGCTGTATAGTTTATGGGAAGCGCCTTAGATAAGCATACCAAGGCTTGGTTATACTTTAGTGGATGCCAGTCACTCATTTTAGCGATGTGACCAAGGATCAAGCAGTTATTTTGTATGCTATTCTAAGTCAAAAGTCCATTGATGTGGGAAAATTGATCCAACAAACCATCAAGCAGGCACTTCGTGGTTCTACATCAGGCGGATTGCCACACCCATCTCTGATAACTGCACTTTGCAAGCAGGCTAGCATTCCCTTGCCAATTGGTGGAGAAGAATTGGGAACCAAGCCAGAAATCGATCATATCTTCATATCCGGTTTTCACAGCATCGACAGAGGAGCAGGATCGAGTTCAGATCCTTCCAGACGACCTCGACGTCCTCCACTGTCAGCTTTACCGACAGCCGAGCAGTCGACCCAGTTGGAGCAGCGATTTAATCATTTTGAGCCGAGTTGATCAGTTCATAGCATATTAGATTCAGTACAACAATGTCATGGCCAATTGCTAGCTGCCAACTTTAGTCCACCATCCATACCGTTTCCTATGGTCTCGACCTTTGCTTCACATCCACCTGCATCGACTGGAGAGGAGGCAGCACACGATGACGAGGGACGCTGACACACCCTTGATCAAGGAAGTCCTCTATACTTTATCTTCTTATTTTTATTCCATTGAGGACAATGTCAGTTTCTAAGTTTGGTGGTGGATCATCTATCTTAGGATCATTTTGTTTTGTTCGATTATAGTTTTTATTTGCTTTAGGTTGTTTATTTGTTTCAATTTATATCTTAAAAAAAAAAATTTTGAATGATGATTAGGTTTAATATTTGAGGAAATTGATGAACTTTCTTGAAGGTTATGGAAATTGATGAACATTGTGTCTATGTGTGTGCTTGATCCCATGTTGGTTTTACTTCAGTGATGGTTCTTTGACACTTTGAGCACGTAACCTTAAACACTTAACTGTTTTGCTTTTTTAGAGAATACTTATGTGAATAAAGTGATTTTCATGATCTTATAGAGCTCTAAAACTTGTTTGATTGTCACTCAAAGCAAAATCCCAAGTTGCATAGCATCAAGAACATGATTTAGGCATTCTTTGGACCGTTTGAGCCTTTCAAGCCAACCTGTGCATGATGTCATCCCTAGTTCACCCCTTTGAGCCTAAATTACCATTTTCTTTGCCAAACACAACTTAGCCTAACTTCCAAATAATTTTTTCTAATTTTGTCCCGCACCCATTATCATAAGTTGATAATTCTTGGATGTCATTACTTTGGAGTTATCATATGATGGGGGGTTGGGTGGAGTTTCAAAAGGCTGTGATATTTACAAAACAAAAAAAAAAAAATTATACATACATATATAGACAAATAAATAAGTTTGGGGGTGGGGTTAAAAAAAAAAAAAAAAGGTTAATAAAGAGTGGGTAAGAGTAAGTTTGGGGGAATAATTGGGAGAATGTAACAAAAGCTCTACGAAGTCTGAGAATGATTGCGACTATGGGTGATTCAAGCCACGTATATCCTCATCCTACCTCAGCCCTAGCCATTCATTATGAACCGAAAAAGTCCTGATGATTCTTGATGTTGTGAATAACCGACATTAGTGGAGAGTGACGAGAAAAGCAAGCTTATGGAGTTCTCAATTTGATTCATATAGAGGTCCATTTTGCAATCATTTGTTTGCATAAACTGATCTAAGTTATAAATGGTTAAAGGCAGAAGATTACACACACACACACTCAAGG
The DNA here is from genome assembly GCA_009761775.1 of Ficus carica. NCBI lineage: Eukaryota > Viridiplantae > Streptophyta > Magnoliopsida > Rosales > Moraceae > Ficus > Ficus carica. The sequence goes on from CM019743.1 coordinate 14,699,564, forward strand.
AACCAAAGTTATGGTTAGATTATTTTTGGGTTTGAAATTACATGTTCACAATTTGTTGAATGTTTCCGAGAGCTACAAGTTATGTGAAACCGTTGAGGCCTGTAATTCTATCAAATCAAATCGTTATTCTACTTTGGTATTTTAGCTTTTCAATTTCTTGTTTTTGTTTTGCTCGAGAACTAGCAAATGTTAAGTTTGAGGGTATTTGATAAGTGAGTTTTGTACTTATGAATTGAATATCTTTAGCTTGATATTTAGTTGGTTTTTGGGCATTTTTATTAGCATTTCACATGTGTTTTGTGCTATTTTGCAGTGTAGGAAGAAAATTAGCATTCATGGTTAAAAAAAGAGGCAACAAGGCATGAAAATAAAGTCAAAATCATCGTCCATGCAAGTGGAGCGCCATAGCACTTCACGGTAGCACTATGACGCTTCAATTCAACATCCGAACAGTTTGGAGTGCTTAGGCGTCCACAAGAGAGTGCCTAGGCGCTGGCGTAAAATATTCGGAGTGCCTAGGCGCCAATAAGGAAGTGCCTAGGTGCTGACGAAAGAAGTTTGAAGCGCATAGACGCCCGCAAGGGAGCGCCTAGGTGCTTGCAACTGCAGCATCCCAGCCATTATGGTAGAGCGCCTAGGTGCTCAAATACGAGGAGTTGAGTTTTAAAAGGCCAATTTTTCAAATAAAAGCCCTAAATTAAACCGAAGACTTGAAGCCTATAAATAGAACCATCTATGGTTCATGAGGGATATCTTCTGACGGCTGAAAACAAATGGGAGAACTCAGTTGGAGAAGGAGAAAAATTGCAAGACCTGGAAACGGAGACGGCGTGATTCAACTTCAAAATTCTAGTTTTCTTCTTTCACTTTCTTTCACCACATCTAAGACCATGATTATGAGTTTATTTTATTCAATTATGTTCTAAGTTTCTTTTCTAGGGCTACGATGTAATCGGATTATGAATATTTGAAATTTTCCTATTTTTAATCAATTGATGTCTATTCCAGTTCTATTTTGAAGTAATTTAATATGTGCTTAATGCTTGTGAATTTCTGGCCAACTTTTGCATTAATTGATATCTAATTTGAGACTGAGAAGTGAAAATTGAATAAGCCATTGTTTAAATTACCATGAGATTTTCATAAGCTAGATATAGTTATGAAACTTATGTAGCACTTTGAATTTCTTGTTCTTAATGAATCGTGATAGGCTTAGAGTTTGAGATCGAGAGGTGATAACGGGCTTATTGTGAATTTAGTTAATGCTTGAGAAAGATTAATGATTATATTAGTGAGATTCGCTGGCAACATAGGGAATAGCCATTGATTGATTAGGCAGAGGAAATAGGAGTAATCTGGTGAAATCGGAACCCCTAGAGCTTTGGTTCATTGATTATTAAACTCTTGATTGCGTTTTGCGTTCTTTGAATTTCTGTTAATTTTAGCTCGTGCATCTTTTTTATATTTTCTTGAATCTCTCAACTTTCGAATCGTTCAAATAAAATTAAGGTTAAAATAATTTTGGTATTTAGTAACAACAGTCCTCGTGGGAACAATAATTCTATTCATTACTATATTACTTGTTACGATAACGTACACTGACGTTGCTAAATTTTCACAACACTGAAACTGCAATGAAATTTTTTAATGAAACAAAAAACGGAAGCTTCATCATATGGGCAGCTCTAATCCCTGATCTTGGTCTTGACTCTTAATGGTCATGTTCACGAGGAATTAGAACGATTTAGAGAAATGGAGTTACTGGGGTTTGAGTCCAATAGTGTAGCCCTTAATGCGCAGCTTACCGCGTGCAAAAATGGTTGCTTAGTGAGCAAAGGGATAGAATTCTTCAGGCTACATCATCATATATAACTAGGTGGACTTACAAGGTAAAAGCGGACATGCAGGGGAAGTAGAGACAGTAATTGCCAGCATGCTTTTCCCACCAAATGCCAGGAAACGGCGCATCCGTTTTCAAGCTACTGTCCGTGTAAATATGATTCATACTAATCAATATACTTCCTTGAGCACAAGTCATTGATGTTTGTGTTTTCCAGTTTAGCCTCTAGAGATTGGCCTATGGTACACGTTTGTTGACATGGAGGCTTAAGTTGGGACAACAATGAACATTTGAAATAGGGATTGAGGGAACAAAGTCGTGGCGTGGCATCGCTTTGCTTCTTCTCGATTTCACAGCAGGTTAAAGTCATCATTTTCACTTATACAGACCTATTTTCTTAAGCTGCATAGCAAATCCCCAATCTATGATACCATGTTAGAGGTTGTTCATGTCATTAGTTTGTTTGTCTTAGAGACGGTTCAACGGCTAACCAACAGGCCTAGCTGGATCAAATGAGTTTTCGGTTTTTACCTCTCTTCTTTCTGGGGAAAGGCAGAGACTATGTAAAGCGAAAGAACAATATAACAGGGAAGATGAACTATAAGAAGGGGGAAAAAAAAAATCAATATATGCATTGATTGCTCCGATTTGACTAGTTATTACATAACAAAGGTGCAAAATCTGTTCTCTGATAAGCAAATGTTTCTCTTAAAGAGTGAGAAGTTATAAGGTCAAGACGGCAGAGTTATAATCCTGTTTTTCCCCTTAATTTCTAGAAAGGTATACAAAACCAAGATATGCCAAGATTTAATTAATTGAGTAAGCTTTTTGGGAAGTAATTTAAACAGGTTTGATCAGCAAGAAAACGCATCACATTTTCAGGCCGGCCAAGGCCAGATGTCAAAGACAAAGAGAAGAATGTAATTGCATGGTCCAAATATACAATAATATCCTATGAAAAAGAAGGAGCGTTAGTTGAATCTGCCGGCAGAACCCAAAAAAAAAAAAAAAAAAGCGAGCGTTAGTTGAATCTGCAGAGAGATGAAAATGAATCCAAACAATAAACCGAAAACATTACTTTAATATTTTTATTATTGTGTTTTTGGGGGGACCATATTGTGCGATTTTTGGGACTATCCCCATTCCATGTGGCAATATAAGCATGTCTACCTATATTACCAAGCAAAAACCATGGATGATAAGAAAGGACAGAAATCTCTAACATCAGTATTTTGAACTTTGCTTGCCTTTTTCTTTTTCTTCTTTTTGTTTTGTTTTTTTTGTTTTTGTTTTTGTTTTGTTTTTTTTGTTTTTTTTGTTTTTTTTTTTGTTTTCTTTGTTTTCTTTGTTTTTTTAATAAAGTAAAACTCCATTATTGTCCAAGCGTGGCAAATAAAAAATAGCAGATGACTAGGCTGGCAATGCCATTCAAGAGAGAAATTTGGATCTTGTACTATATTGAGGACAAAGGGGGAGAGACAGAGACAAAGACAGACAAAAACAATTCCATTGCAATGGGCCAGACAATTTAGGATTGGACAAATTTTGTCTGTCGGTCAACACAATCCCCACTAGCAGCTTACCTTCTACTATAAATTCCTACACTCCCCTGCACCATTTCAGATACTCTCACTCTCTCATTTTCCCTTAATTAGCTCAATTTTCAGCTCTTACAGCTTATTTCTCTCTTTTTTGTCATTTTTATCTTTTTTAATTTTCTGTTGGTGTAACATATGGCTAATGTAACAAATAAGGCGTGCATATTGGTACTCTTCTTAGTCATGATCATCGTCTCGCCTTTCACAACAGTTACCGAGGGACGACTTCTTCAGGACTGGGACCCGGCGGCAGCCGTGCACAAGTTCAATGCAGGTGATCATAACAGTCGACGTCTGCTTCGTGTGTTAGGTTTTGATCATTCCAGAGTTGAGCTGTACAGAAAGTTGTCAGCCAATTTGGTGCCTGATAGGCGCTCTCCAGGAGGCCCAGACCCTGAGCACCATTGAGTCCCTATGTTTGGAATTTAAGTTAGAGAAGGAACTTTTGTACTTTTCAAATAGATTCCAATTCAACTTAAATTTATCCTTTCTTCCAAATCCACACCACACTCATTCTCTCTCTTCCAAACACCAATTTAAAAAGATCTCAACTTGAAATCTTTTTAAAATTTTCTTTTCTTTTCACACCTATATATGCCAAACATAAACTTATAGTCTTTTCAGTCCTAAGGAGATTTTAAGTTTTGGATATATATATATATATATATATATATATGACTGCATGTATGACTACTATGAATAAACTTGTTGTTAAGGTATATTATACACTACGTACGAGATACGGATATTGCCCATTTTGCGTGAGCAATTACCAAATCATGTACTTAGAGCGATCCAAACAAAAATGTATTTGGCAGCTATAATCAATGAATGCAAATTTTCCTTTTATCGGTCTTATCTATAAAAATGTACTTCTCTCTTTGGCAAGCTAGCGCACCTATAATTTTCATAAAGTTACACGTTCTACGTTAATTCAAAGTAAAAATAATATTATTAGCAAAAAAAAAAAAATAGTAAAAAGTAAAAACAATATAAATGCAAAATTTTGGAACGAAGATTAAAATTCAACACAACCCTTGTAAGTAACAATATTACTTAATTTCCTCTATATTTTTTACTCGGTGAATTAAATATACGCCTATATGTATATATACAAGTATAAATTAATAATCAGATACCTTAAAATCTACTATTCCTTGGAGATCTTTTTACTTTCCAAGAAGTTGGGGTAAGAATATTGGAGAATCGGCCATAATTCCAATCTCTTAGTATTCAAAAGTAACAAGGGCAACGATAATTAATCAATATCCAATATTTTTTCTTGTCATCTCCTGCGGAGCTCTAAGCTATTAATGCGTGGAAGAGTTTCATTGTATTCATGCCATATATAAGTTACAGCCAATCAAAACGTGGTATTAAAAAATATAGTATGTTATTTTCCTCCTTTTTTAACTCTCTCTCTCTCTCTCTCTCTCTTTTAATTTTTTATCATCTTTATAAAGATGATAAAAAGTATTTACCTTTTGTCTTTAGTTCTGATTTATTGCATTCATTTGTTTGTCATGACAGGATATGCTTTTTCTTCAAGATATAAATGCATTTATCGTCGTACATTCTTAAATAATCATATATCTTATCACTGAAATTCTTTGTTATCGTAATAAATTAATCAGAGGCCAATTTTGGTATCTTTAAGGTAGACTCTAAAGCTAAAGCAATATTGCTAGGTGCCTTAGGAGATGCAATATGAAAGTGATCAATTACTCGTAATCACAACGTTAATATGGACAAAATTCCTTCCATTAATCATTACGACTATCTTTTTTGCTTGAAATCATTTGGCTATCTTTCTTGGATTGAGATTCCCTGTATTGTAATGCTTTAAATGGTGTCTAACAAATCAAATAATATGATATCTCGCGACCTTAATATAACAAGTTTTTTCTTATCAATATATTATGCGACGTTAGATTCATGATAGTTTCGTGAAATAGGACTCATCCTTTTAATTTAATTGAGTCAAGCTCTTTTCATTATATTGATGGATCTTAGGATTTATTCCATAGATGATATAAAGATAGAGACGAGATAATCCCAATAATAAATTTGTCTTTGAAAAAAAAAAAAAAACAAATATTATCATTTATTTTTTGGGTATATATATACAAATATGTGAGACTATAAGAATACCTATTTTATTAATTTTAAATAAAATCTAATAAATTTTAAATCTGTGACCCCTTCCTGTTTATTAAAAGTAATTATTGGATGTCATATATAGAAATTTAAATGCTTTTCAATTGATTTTCATAAATTATCATTTTTGTTCATAAAATATAGTCGTATTTGTTTAATTTATAAGATCAAAAACTAGATAAGAGATCTCAATCCATCTTTCTTTAGAATATGATGGATATATGTGGATTTCATGACAATTGTCGATGCTTACTCTATGGAAAAGTTTGTGTTGTCCTTATTCGTAAAAATTATGCTTTATGATGATAAAATTTTATTTGTGCCCTTTTAATATCATATTATACATGAGTTTTTATGGCTTTTTCCCCTCACAGTGCGCTTGTTTTATCTATCAATTCTGTTAAAATCTTTTTTAATCATTTAGCAAAAAAAATCTTTTTTAATTATGTAGTGCAGGCGAAGGCCACTAAAAGACAAATTAAAATTTGGGTGAGGCCTACATTACCACCAATGTAACTTCCCCGTAATAAAATATGAAACAAATTAAACACTACTTAACAATTTGACCGGTTGAAAAATGCAATGACCACGTCTTGTGGGGGGGGGGGGGGGGGGGGAGGAAATGAAAAGTTGATCGTGCTCTTTTTTAATTTTTTTTTTTTTTTCCCCCTTTCACTTTATAATGAACACTACTTTATCAAGATTTTATCTTATTTAAAAGTTTATTTAGGCTATATTTGATATTAAGGTTTAACTCAAACTAAACTGTATTTTTTTATCTTAATTTTTATCTTTTTTTTTTTGAAAAGTCAACAAAACTTATAACTAATTTTTAAAAAATCAACCAACTCTTAAAAATTTTATCTCCAACTACTTACCAAACGGAGGCTTAATAAGATTTTTAGTATCATAGTTTTTTTTTTAAATTAAATGCTTTTTTTTTTTTTTATGAGAGAGAAGAGTAAATAACATTTTATATAATAAATATTTGAAATAAATTGCTAATTTTAAAAAAAAATTAGAGTAAATAACAATAAATAGTAAACTAACAGTAAATATCTCTTTACTTCTATTTATATTTAGTAAATAAATTATTTACCTACTAAATTTTATGTTTACTTAAAACATTAAAGTATTTTAAAATGTTTCTATTTATTTTAATTATTTTTGTAAAAATGTTATTTATTTCAATTTATGTTTTGGTAGATATCATGGGATCGCTTCTATAACTCTTATTTATTAAATAATGAAATCTAGAGCTCATACTCAAATCCCTCTCCTCCTGCTTACTTCTCTCTCAAGGATTAGTAGAGCCGATATTAATAAGTTCTAATTCAGCACAGAACACCCTCTTCGGGTTTAGTCTTGCAAAGTTCAAAGTTCTCGAACTGGTATATAAATTGAAAATGGATTTTCCTTTAACACCCAGTAGGCGCAACCAGGCTAAATTATTATTGGCAGTTTCAAGCGGGTTGAATATACCAATTAGATATTTTGTCTATAAATGAGCCATTTTTAAATTTTGTGTTATTTTGATGAGATATAAATTTGCCCCTTTATAAGATTCTCCACATACATGAATGTAAAGCTAGCCGTATAGCCTAATGCCCATGATCAAATGGCTTTGTTTATATATGTAGTATATATACATATATAGACAGATAGTAGATATACATGTATGTATATTTTCTTAATCACAAAGAATCAAGCATCATCAAATAAAGCGGATTTGAATAATTATTATTATGTTGGCACCTGACTAGCTGATCAACCGTGCGCAGTGGCTACATATCTATATATATATATATATATATATCTTTATATATAATATTATCTCTCTATAAATATATATTATCCAATCTAAGGGCCACGGCGGGGAATAAAGTGACTGCTGGTTGAGTGTGTGGATCATGTTGTACTGGGGTGATCAAGATCAATACTTGTGCGTGGCGACCCGATTGATGAGAATATATATAAAGGAGGGAAAAAAAGAAAGGAACTTTGCGTGGATTCAAATAGTATATAACTTTATATATATATATATATATATATATATATACGTGCCAATGCTTCCGCGTAGATCCAAGATCGTGCAAATTATACATATATAAAGTTATATAGCATCATGGATTTCACGTTAAAAATTATAAATTAAAATGACAAATAGGGGTCCAAATCTGGGGCATTAATAAGACAACATTGGTGACTAGACTACTAGGACAAAAACGCCTACTCATTGGTGGAGTGGCTGCTCATTTTCATGGCGTTTGGAAAAAGCATTATTATCATTATTATTATTTTCTCTTTTTCCCTACCATAACCGGGATTTTATTTGGGAATTCAACCTCTGATCTTTCCCTGTTTCTTCAACTGGTTTTTCTTTCGTGTATGATTTTAAATATATATATATATATATATATATTTGCATGTTTATGTATGTAGAAAAGAGGTAAAATATCTCTTGCGAATCTATTAATGTTAATCCGATTTATGTGATCTTTTTTTTTTTAAACACATGACTAATATTGTTTTTATAATTTAAGTCTGGAAGGACTTATATATGTTATTTATAAAAATCAGAAGGAAGATTTTTTTTTTTTTTTTTGGTTAATACGATCATTTGGTAATATTAGTGATCATAATATTGGGTTTATTTTGGAACTCGTACACGTATTGCAAATGTTTTATTTCTGTCCTTCTCATTGTGTTAAAGATAGCTCTATTTATTTTTAAATAATAATAAAAAAAAAAGTGTTTGAATATATTTCTGAACCTCAAATAATAAAAAGTTTTTTTTTTTTTTTTTTTTTTTTTTTTTGGTACCATTAGGGGGCCTAGATTCATGACTCATGACTCATGAACCAGCCGACCTGTATAGTATCTTTTTATTATTTTTTTTGTTATTTTATATATATAATATTGGTCAACCTGGACCCGCAAAATTAGTAGGCTAGGTCAAACCGATCAGACCTGAACCACCTTTCTAATTACCGCATTTATAAGTTTCATCATTTTCACCTTGGCTGCACCTCGATCGGTTTGTAAGTCAAGTGCCCTTTTTTTTTTTTCTTTTCTTTTTTCTTTTGCTAAAAGTAAGTCAAGTGCATTTGTACGTATAAAGATTTATACTACATCTCCATTTGATTTATTAGCCTTTAAGCAAGTGACTCATCTATACGTGATCATGACAAAATAAACATGCCGAAAAGACTTACAAACTCAACAAAATAACAAAATAAAAATAAAAAATAAAAAAACTATGAACAATATGGTTGAAATTCTAAGTTTAAAAGGTCAACTCTTCAATTAAAACTAGGCGGAAGTTTTATAAGAATCCTTAAATGCCAAAAACCAATAAGAAAAGTCACCTCAGAAAAGAAGAGTGCACGATCTCTTAAAAGTAACAACTTACCATGAGATGAAGAATTCCAATAGAACACTTGACTACTTCACTGTTAAATGAGTTTGGGTAAAATTCATCTAAAAAATTAACTCAAAAAAAGAAGGAATCTAAAACATATATATACATCACAACAGCTCATTTATTTAGCGATATGAGATAAATTTACAATCAAACCTTCACAACTTGAATCCCTTCACTAAAACCATGAAGGGTATAATAGGCATGAAATAAAAGTTGAAAAAAAGGGGAGAGTATAGTAACTTAATTATAAGAAATATATGTGTATATATAATTTGTTTGCCCTAAAAGTTCGGCAATTGTTGTCAAATAATTTTGGAAGACAACAATTATTAGGTTTTCATGAGTAATGGATTTTGACCATATATGTACGTAAGAAGCTTGCTCTAGTGGTCTTAATTATATCTATATATATATATATACTCCTCGTATAGTCGTTCTCAAATGAGTTTTATTTGCGGACATTTTCTGGGCATTGTTTTATAATTAATTGGTACCCCAATTTAATCTTAGACATCTCCACGTAAGGTTTGACATGAGATTATTATTCTAATTAAAATGGTACGGCATCCTCAATATAGGATTTAGGTTTTAAAAAAATGGTTGTAAATTCTAGCACTGGTACATATATAAATATATATATATATATATGTTGATCATGGCAAAAACGAACATGGAGTACGAGGAAAAGTATAATATATACAGCATGGTTGAAACAAATTATAAGCTATAGCTAGGTCACTTGGATGGATTGGCTGACAATTGTGTGAACAAACAAATCAATCATGCAAATATCCACTATATATGAATATATTCTTATTGGCTTTGTGTGTTGTTATTGTGGTCGTGGTCCTTGTCGGCCTCTTTAATTTCTAGGCTAAAGACATGCATCCTAAATTAGGTTATGCATTGTGATACTTATTAATATGGTACTATAAAACCACTACCTTTTCTTTACATATTAATTATGCAAACTAACTTCAAAAAAAAAAAAAAAAAATCATGCAAACCCTTTCAATTAATTTTAGAAATTTACGTTTTATTTTTAATTAATGATCAAGCATCAACTACGAGCTAGATATGCAACATATTCGTGGTCAATTTCTTCCAGCTATACATAGGTAACGGTAACTTAATTTGCATAGCTTGATAATCAATTACGCTTCATGATCACATACATATATACACATATATAACTACCATTTGGTGTAATTGATACATATAGAGTCACGCAAATTTATTATATATGTATATGAGAGTGAAATATTTCATTATGAGAACAATGACATTTCGATACAAGGATAAAATGACATGACTTTATTTAAAAGGAAAACATACATCTGAAGGTGTGTGAAAGAAGAATGATCTGAAGAAATAACTGAGGGTCGACATGTTAATGAAAAGGAATCTTCATAGTGATAACTTAAGACCAATAATAATTGACAGAATTAGATTCAAAGGACAAAATTCATTCATTAAAGGTGAACTGTTGAAAATAGATCGAAGACTGGTCTCTTACACATTTGTCTATCTATAAATAATAATGGTGAGTGGATGGGAGAAAAGTACGCTTTCTTGGTCTCTTTATCAATACTCTGTCCTTTTTATTTATGAGATTTTCATAGGTTGAATCTGACTTGAGCATTTGAGAGTTTTCTCTACAATAACTCCCGCTTGTTCTAGGAGTGTTTATCAAGAGATCAAGAATCAATCTATAGTATACGCTAATTGAGACTCACACATAAAATCGTCCCAATGCATATATATAATATTATCTCTCTATAAATATATATTATCCAATCTAAGGGGCCACGGCGGGGAATAAAGTGACTGCTGGTTGAGTGTGTGGATCATGTTGTACTGGGGTGATCAAGATCAATACTTGTGCGTGGCGACCCGATTGATGAGAATATTTATAAAGGAGGGAAAAAAAGAAAGGAACTTTGCGTGGATTCAAATAGTATATAACTTTATATATATATATATATATATATATATATACGTGCCAATGCTTCCGCGTAGATCCAAGATCGTGCAAATTATACATATATAAAGTTATATAGCATCATGGATTTCACGTTAAAAATTATAAATTAAAATGACAAATAGGGGTCCAAATCTGGGGCATTAATAAGACAACATTGGTGACTAGACTACTAGGACAAAAACGCCTACTCATTGGTGGAGTGGCTGCTCATTTTCATGGCGTTTGGAAAAAGCATTATTATCATTATTATTATTTTCTCTTTTTCCCTACCATAACCGGGATTTTATTTGGGAATTCAACCTCTGATCTTTCCCTGTTTCTTCAACTGGTTTTTCTTTCGTTTATGATTTTAAATATATATATATATATATATATATATTTGCATGTTTATGTATGTAGAAAAGAGGTAAAATATCTCTTGCGAATCTATTAATGTTAATCCGATTTATGTGATCTTTTTTTTTTTAAACACATGACTAATATTGTTTTTATAATTTAAGTCTGGAAGGACTTATATATGTTATTTATAAAAATCAGAAGGAAGATTTTTTTTTTTTTTTGGTTAATACGATCATTTGGTAATATTAGTGATCATAATATTGGGTTTATTTTGGAACTCGTACACGTATTGCAAATGTTTTATTTCTGTCCTTCTCATTGTGTTAAAGATAGCTCTATTTATTTTTAAATAATAATAAAAAAAAAGTGTTTGAATATATTTCTGAACCTCAAATAATAAAAAGTTTTTTTTTTTTTTTTTTTTTTTTTTTTTGGTACCATTAGGGGGCCTAGATTCATGACTCATGACTCATGAACCAGCCGACCTGTATAGTATCTTTTTATTATTTTTTTTGTTATTTTATATATATAATATTGGTCAACCTGGACCCGCAAAATTAGTAGGCTAGGTCAAACCGATCAGACCTGAACCACCTTTCTAATTACCGCATTTATAAGTTTCATCATTTTCACCTTGGCTGCACCTCGATCGGTTTGTAAGTCAAGTGCCCTTTTTTTTTTTTCTTTTCTTTTTTCTTTTGCTAAAAGTAAGTCAAGTGCATTTGTACGTATAAAGATTTATACTACATCTCCATTTGATTTATTAGCCTTTAAGCAAGTGACTCATCTATACGTGATCATGACAAAATAAACATGCCGAAAAGACTTACAAACTCAACAAAATAACAAAATAAAAATAAAAAATAAAAAAACTATGAACAATATGGTTGAAATTCTAAGTTTAAAAGGTCAACTCTTCAATTAAAACTAGGCGGAAGTTTTATAAGAATCCTTAAATGCCAAAAACCAATAAGAAAAGTCACCTCAGAAAAGAAGAGTGCACGATCTCTTAAAAGTAACAACTTACCATGAGATGAAGAATTCCAATAGAACACTTGACTACTTCACTGTTAAATGAGTTTGGGTAAAATTCATCTAAAAAATTAACTCAAAAAAAGAAGGAATCTAAAACATATATATACATCACAACAGCTCATTTATTTAGCGATATGAGATAAATTTACAATCAAACCTTCACAACTTGAATCCCTTCACTAAAACCATGAAGGGTATAATAGGCATGAAATAAAAGTTGAAAAAAAGGGGAGAGTATAGTAACTTAATTATAAGAAATATATGTGTATATATAATTTGTTTGCCCTAAAAGTTCGGCAATTGTTGTCAAATAATATTGGAAGACAACAATTATTAGGTTTTCATGAGTAATGGATTTTGACCATATATGTACGTAAGAAGCTTGCTCTAGTGGTCTTAATTATATCTATATATATATATACTCCTCGTATAGTCGTTCTCAAATGAGTTTTATTTGCGGACATTTTCTGGGCATTGTTTTATAATTAATTGGTACCCCAATTTAATCTTAGACATCTCCACGTAAGGTTTGACATGAGATTATTATTCTAATTAAAATGGTACGGCATCCTCAATATAGGATTTAGGTTTTAAAAAAATGGTTGTAAATTCTAGCACTGGTACATATATAAATATATATATATATATATATGTTGATCATGGCAAAAACGAACATGGAGTACGAGGAAAAGTATAATATATACAGCATGGTTGAAACAAATTATAAGCTATAGCTAGGTCACTTGGATGGATTGGCTGACAATTGTGTGAACAAACAAATCAATCATGCAAATATCCACTATATATGAATATATTCTTATTGGCTTTGTGTGTTGTTATTGTGGTCGTGGTCCTTGTCGGCCTCTTTAATTTCTAGGCTAAAGACATGCATCCTAAATTAGGTTATGCATTGTGATACTTATTAATATGGTACTATAAAACCACTACCTTTTCTTTACATATTAATTATGCAAACTAACTTCAAAAAAAAAAAAAAAAAAATCATGCAAACCCTTTCAATTAATTTTAGAAATTTACGTTTTATTTTTAATTAATGATCAAGCATCAACTACGAGCTAGATATGCAACATATTCGTGGTCAATTTCTTCCAGCTATACATAGGTAACGGTAACTTAATTTGCATAGCTTGATAATCAATTACGCTTCATGATCACATACATATATACACATATATAACTACCATTTGCTGTAATTGATACATATAGAGTCACGCAAATTTATTATATATGTATATGAGAGTGAAATATTTCATTATGAGAACAATGACATTTCGATACAAGGATAAAATGACATGATTTTATTTAAAAGGAAAACATACATCTGAAGGTGTGTGAAAGAAGAATGATCTGAAGAAATAACTGAGGGTCGACATGTTAATGAAAATGAATCTTCATAATGATAACTTAAGACCAATAATAATTGACAGAATTAGATTCAAAGGACAAAATTCATTCATTAAAGGTGAACTGTTGAAAATAGATCGAAGACTGGTCTCTTACACATTTGTCTATCTATAAATAATAATGGTGAGTGGATGGGAGAAAAGTACGCTTTCTTGGTCTCTTTATCAATACTCTGTCCTTTTTATTTATGAGATTTTCATAGGTTGAATCTGACTTGAGCATTTGAGAGTTTTCTCTACAATAACTCCCGCTTGTTCTAGGAGTGTTTATCAAGAGATCAAGAATCAATCTATAGTATACGCTAATTGAGACTCACACATAAAATCGTCCCAATGCATATATATATATATATATATATAGATATATTATATACAGATTTAATTATGAATTGTGACGCATGTCAAAGAATAATTACTTGTACGCATATGCAAATTAGCATATTATTAATAAATAATTGTCAGTTAGCCAAGAATATCTCCAGGCATCGTACATTTCTAATTACCCTAAGAACTGCAAAAGCAGATCTGTAACATGCATCCACCCTAATAAAAATGCTTTCACTCTAACCTATATCATTGCGCAGGTTCAAAATCTGCTCCGTATTTTGAGATGATAAAATGCTTAGTCAGACTGCTTTTGCTAATTATATTTTGGCTAATTTATCTTAATCATCATCAGATGCATTCTTATTAGTAATTTCTGCTTGGTCTGTCATGATCGAGGAAACAAAATTAGGCCTACTTGTGTCTAATAAGAGCAATTGTAAACTGCGATTCGTGGCAAAAGAATTTAAAAATTAACCATTTTCTTGTGTTGAAATTTTCTAGCCATTTCGCGGCAAAAGAACTTTTTTTTTTTTTTTTTGTTAAGTAGGAAAACGAACTTGTAAGGAGAAAATTTTCTATATTTTTATTGCACTGATAGGTCACCGAAAGTACTTATTGCCCTAATTAATTAATTCATAAAATCCAGAAATCAATAAGCACACTTCTATTTTTTAATGTTATGAATCTTATTTATGAAAGAGAAATAAAAATATTCTTAGATTTTAAACTTGAGAACTTCTACTTAATTTAACCCCTCTTCACCAACTGAGCTAGTTCTAATACGTTCTAATTAGTTTGCTTACGATGAACACATGTACCCATACATGTATATTATGAAGATATGTTCAATGGATAGGTTTAGTAATAAGAATGTCTTTCTTTCTTCTTCTATTCCATGATACGTTTAGAATTTAATACTCTATGGTCTCATTGATCCCTACTCAGTCAATATTGTGTCGTACGAAGTTAAATATATGATGAGTCTAAATTGTACCGATCCCCTTTTTCGCATGCGTATAATATACGTGTATAAGGCATGAAAACTTGTTCTTATCTTAAAAACATCACACACAGACACATGATGTCAAGTCATGTATTTTATGATCAGATGCAGCCTTTAACTGATCTCGACACATGCTTATAATGTCATGAATGACGGTAATAGATCAAGGATGTTTTGAGTCGAGAATGATATGTCTGACCAAATCTTCAATGTTACTTCAACTGGACAACAACAAAGTTTGGAATTTTCTTGCTTTCTCATCGTGTGGTACATATGGCTATGTTGTGCCCTAGATTAATAGGCACGGTTCCCTATACAACATGCCCACATGCCTCGGCACATGGGCAAGAAATTCTTCTCTTCCTTCAAGGTTTATCTTTCTCGTCTCCATATTTTCAAGGAAAAAAACAAAAACAAAAAACAAAAAACAAAAAAGGCATAAACAACGAACATGGTGAACCTAAACAAAAGATCATCGACCAAAGCAAATCCGAGAGACACTGTCTTACGTGGAGCCACGCCGTTAATGAAGAAAAGTGAGTCCGCTGTGTATATATCCATCTGATGATTCTTCTGCATTAAAATTTGTCGCCGCCACTGCATTATAGTATTTTTCGTGTATATTTTATACGTGTTTTGTTATTATTCTTAAATATTTTGGAGGCGCAGATCATCATTAACCTAGTAAGATGGTGGCCCATCAAGCTTTCGAAGGGATAATATCTAGGCTTTCCAAAGGTGGAAGCGGATTTCAGTATAAATATGAAAATGTTATATAATCTCCTTTCTATTCAAAACCCGTTTTTTCAAAAAGTGACATGTATTTTATAGACATTATATATATTTTTTTAGAAAAAATAATTAAAAAACAAGTGTTTTAACCTATCAGAATTTGGCAAATCAATACAAAAGTGTTCCTTCATATATGGACTCTGATTTCATATTCAATTTTTGATGTCCTTATAAACAATATCTAATCAATTATACTATATCACATCATTTAACAAGCTTAAAATGTTTTTATAAATAGCTTTTCGATCTTTCAAATCTGAATTTTATAAATGACATGACATTTAATATATTTAATTAAAACATTTTATGTCTAAGGCAAAATAATAATAATAATAATAATAAAGAGAAGATCTCAATTTTATATGTATATATGTTCGTTGGTTGCCATTCAAGTTTATAAAGTATGTCGGGTATGAGTAGCTCTGACTTTAACGATAATAATAAGAAAAAGAAAAGGAACAGAAAGATCCAAAAAGATAAGAATTTTTGAAATAAAGGATTAAAAAAAAAACTCAAATTGAAACTATATAGGTCGATCGTTTATCCATTTACATGAACTGCTGTCAAGTAGATAGTTGGCCAACTGCCAAAAAATATTCCATCAAGAGTTAGTAGGGTTTGGCATAGGATTTCCATTATAGATACGTTCTTCATATCAAGTATAATCTCTCATTAATTAACTGTTTTCAATAATTTAAAACTGTATATGATATTTCCACCATCTTTAAAATATATCAAACTGATCATCATTAACCCTAGATGCTATCAGATTAGCTAGAGATCATGAATATACCATCTTATACTTTAATGGCTCGGGCTAAAAAATAAAAAAAAAATAAAAAAAGTTCTTACGATGGTTGACTATTTGTATGTACTAGCTAGCCCTAGATGTTGATAATAATTAAAGGAAAAGAGTTGAGTAAATGACTAAATTTAATATACAACGGGAGAGCATAAACAATCTCATCTTTTCTATGAAGTATTTGAAGTAAAAGTCAAATGAATTTATAAAGATTAGCTTTTATTTGCAAGGATGTATTGGCTCAAAAGAATTGTTTTGATAATTGAAGTAATGCGATATCTAGAAATGTTGAGATTTTAATTGTACTTAAATATAAATGTAGTTAATTAGCTTATCTACATAGATTCATTATATCATTTTATATAATACCTTAGGATTCTATTCTGTATTACTAAGTAGATAGTATATGAAGTTGGCAGTCATAAAAAAGCAACAATACTAAATTAATTTTGGTGTACTCGAGAGAAAGATTCCTGACCTAGTAGGCCTCAATAAAAGAAAGTTCATAGCTAATTTTTTAAACTATATTAAGACTAGGGCCCGATTTCGACTACTCGTCAAAATGCCAATAATATTTCTAGTGTTGACAAGACTCCTATCAGATTAGATCTCAATCTGAGAATGTTCGAAAATTAGCCGATTTCTTGAAACGTTAAAATAAACTAGGGGCGCCCATTTAAATTTGGAATAGTTTAATCCTATCATACTATTGATGGCCAATAATTTTCTTCATTTTATGTTGTGTTTTTTAACTCTTTAGTTTTTTTCTAATCCGTAATTTGCTGCAATGAAGTAAATAAATATATATATATACACACACACACACACACATATTCACGATGCACTCAACCATTTAGTTTCACCATTATTTCTCAACTAAAATCAATTTAAATATTAAAATTCTTTTAATTTTCATATGCATCTTCATGTTTGTAATTATTTTCATTTAACATTAGTTGCATGTAATTTCTTCTCTTATTATAATCACAACAGTTTTATTTGAGACCAAATGCCAAATAATAATAATAATAATAATAATAATAATAATAAAGTTGAGTGAAAACAGCTGTAATATAACGGAATAGTTAAAAATGCCAAGATTTTTAGAATGGGATCCCAATTGTTATAAGGTGTAAAAGTTTGGGGACCTGTGACGCAAATTTCCGAAAAAAAAAAAGGGTTTAAACAAGAATTGAAAGTCCTACAACCCAGCTACAACCTTATTGACGTGCAGCCCATAATGCGTTTTGATGGGGTTGGGAATGGGATGATATGAGGGGGAAGAGAGTACTTTTGGAGAAGATTGGGCGACATGACTAGACTGAAGAGCTGGTCCACTATACATACATACATACATATATATATATATATATATATAAAAGATTCTGCACTTCAAACATATATGATTGCCAGCAAAAGCAAAACAAAAAAGAAAAAAGGGTACGTAGTAGATCGAATCATGAGTCACACAGAACTTCAACACTTTGTGTCCATGTGCATAAAGTCCCACCACAACATTAGATTCAGATCAATATAGGAATATAATTTGAGGAAAACACAAAAACAAATTGAAATGATATTATGTACTGTATTTTTTTTTCATTAAATTATAACTGAGAGAGAATAACTGATATCAAATATTCGTATTTATATATATATTATGCATATATATACTTGTATATATTCATTTCAGTATCCTTGTTCTGGATTATGATAATTTCTTGTAAATTGATCAGATTCGACTAATCACAGTACCCCTTCATATTTTGAAGAGCCTCTCTGTAGCTACAAAATGATGTTTGATGAACGATCGACAACTAAACGTGACAGCATATGTACATATGGTCAACAATATCACTACAGCTAGGAAATAACTTTGTCCATATCTTGATACTCTTTTCCAATGACTAAAATCCAACATTTGAGAGTAAAAATATCGTCTCTATCCCTCAGTAAAATTTGCCCCCTATATAAACTACAAGAATCTCTTAATCTTAAAAATATTATCAGCTATATATTCTAGCTCCTATATACTAGCTACTACAAAAAATTATAGATATATATATATATATATATGCACAATATCACCACTAATATTACTTTTTCCCAATCATTTTAGAAACTTAATATATGGCTAATACAAGTGCAAACACTGCCAGGGGGGTCATTAGTATGCTAATTTGTTTCTCTCTCATTTTCTATATGCTCTTCATTAGATCAATGCAGGCACGCAACAATATTCTTGACCTTGATCATCACCATCATGATGATCATCGTCAAGTAATGCAGACCATGATGAGCAGAAACATTGGCAAACCTAGAGTTCTGGTAATGCGAAAGCTCCGATTTGACATGTCCAAATTAGTAGAGCATTATTCCGCTAAAAGGTCGCTTTCTAGCACCGATAGGGTCTCGCCGGGAGGACCCGATCCTCAGCACCATTTTTCTAGTACCAGTACTACTGGCTAGTGGCTGCTATCACTACCATTAGCACAAGGATCAAGCAAGTTTTGATCAGTGTACGTTGTTCAACTGAATAAATAGCTTGTCGTGAGTTTTATAGTTTTCTAGGTTGACCAAGTACAACTTGTTGTGAGTCTCTATATTAAATATATATATGTATGTATGTATGTATATGTTCTGTTACTGCTTCTGGTTTGATCATGATATGTTGTGTCAATTTTGTTTCATGTTTCCACCACTACAAACGAAAGAGTTTGTGCAAGTAAGATTATATATGTACACATAATTTATATACAAATTTATTTATGTATGTATGTATGTATATTTAATTGTCAGCTTTTTTTTTTTTTTTTTGCCTTTCCAAGTCTTGAAATATTCTCTTTTAGTGATAACTGTAATAATGTTTGTCCCCAGGTTTCTGTTTTCCAAAATTTTTTATATCTACGAGTCAGATTAGTTTTCAACTTGAGAATCATGTAGTTATGCAGTTTAGATGTTGGTAGTATAAGATGGATTTAATTAAACAAGAGTTGCTATAATATGGTTTCGTGAACATATATTCTTGTAAAGATAATTAAAGAATTTTCTCCTAATTTTTTTTTAAAAAGAAAAAGCTTTTGATTGGAATTTTTTTTAGCGTAAATACTGAGAGGATAAAATTAGCATCAAAGAAGGAAGAACATCTCAACTAGGTTGACATTCAATTTTCCTACATCACATATTAAAATCTCCCAACTCAATTTTTTTATAAATATGGAAAAAAAAAAATTTTCCGAGTTCTTGCCCGGAATATCCCAATTTTTCCTACAAGTAAAAAAGCCAAAGAGAAATTGCCTAAGACAAGCCATCTAGATATTCTACCTTAATAAGAAATAAAGGCCTTATTAATTAAAACCATTTGCCAACAAAACCAGCTCATTGAAAAAAAAAATGACAAAAGAAAAAAAGAATGCATGATTCATGAATCATCTGGTTTTACAAAAGTACCAACTCAGACAACAACATAAACGAATCTATAATTCGAAAGATGTTGAAATATAAAACTATTGTTGGCCCACCTCCTAATAGCTTAAGCTTTTGGGAGAATTGGTAAACTAACATGGTATCAGAGCAGGAGGTCCTGAGTTCGAACCCCTGTAATTGCACTATTTAACCCCCTTTATTATCATTGCGTGTTGGGCCTTTAATATGTTTCGGGCTTCTTATAATTTGTGTTGGACTTTCAAATTAATATGTGTCCGCACGTTTGCCCATTGTCTGGCCTGCACGTGAGGGGGAGTGTTGAAATATAAAACTATTGTTGGCCCACCTCCTAATAGCTTAAGCTTTTGGGAGAATTGGTAAACTAACAAAAGATCCGACTATCATTCTTCCAGTAAATGAAGAACAGAAATTTGGAGAGGACTCAACCATGGATTAGTCGCCAGTAGAACCACGCATGAATCTAAAGTTTGTCTACCACGGAGTTCTCTTCCTGGTTGACATGGGAAACAAATGTTATGGGGTTCCATTAATTATTTAATGTCTAGTTTTATTTATGCTCTTATCATAAATAATTCTGGGGTTTCTTTGATATCTATATATCAAATAGGTTTGAGCTCATTTACCCAAATCCTGAATAATACTGATGAGAATATTATTATTCTTTTTTTTTTCGTTAAGTTGAGCACTACATATCTATTAATTAACGTTTCCGGTTAACCATTTCCCGTGCCTCCAAAATGCCGAGCCCTTGATTATAAAAGAATCTCACTCATTGACAAATCAGTCAGGATCAAGATCCATTCATTATTGGCGATTAATTAATAGAATTTATCTCTATTCTACAATAAATTTGAAAATGAATAAATAAACTCTATTGTGATCCATTTCAATGCAATTTTAAATTACATGTGCGTGTGTGTGTGTGTTTTTTTTGGTAATATTCAGCGTTAAGTTTGAAATGATATTAAATTTTTATGTTAAAGTTAGTTGACTTTTCAAAAACTAGTTATAATTTTTGTTGACTTTTTCAAAAAAAGACAAAAAATAAAAAAGAGAAAAAATTAACTGTAAAGTATAATTGAGTTCAAAATCAACCTGAATTCCAAACATAAACTCAATCTTATAATGACTAAGGATAAGATCATTGCACTTCGACTGAAATAAACTACCACGATCTTATTAAAATAAAATGTTCAGCTTTATATTTACTATGGTGAACACAACAACTTTATTTTGTTCTTTGAAATTATATTTTTTTATATCAACATTTCGTACAATAGGAGGACAATGACTAATACAGAAATCTTATGATATTTACTTACAAATACACTAATAATTATTTATGATATGAATTATTAATTAATGTGTAAAATTTATTTCTCATAATATCACAAAAGGATTATAATCTTTTGTTTTTTTTTATATAAGGACCAATCATTACCATATATCCCTCAACGAATTAGACATGCAACCATTATCCGCATAATCCCATTCCTAAAATCCAGGAAACTGCCACCGGAACAAAAAAGTTTTTTTTTTTTTTTTTTTTCAATGAAAATGCAAGAGTTTCTGATTTTCCAAATGACCTAAAGTGAGGAAATAATTACTGAAAAAATCCAAGTGTTAAAAATCTGCTTGCTGGATAGAACCAAAAAAGAAAAAGGGACGGCACTAACTAAATCGAGCTTGTAGCTGAATACATCCTCCAGAGCTCTCTTTCTCTATATACATATATACATATATATATATATATATGTTTTAGCAAAAATTGGATTTTGAAAAAAAAAATGCTATTATGGTTTCCAATCCAGAATTGAACGATAAAAATTATCTCACAAGTAGCTTTCTACATCTGCTACGAGCGCCATTTGTTACTATTCTTTCTCTTTTCTGCAACGACAATCTGCATTAACATGCCTAATTATAAAGTTACACTACTTGAAACAAAATTCCGGAAGAGTCTCATATTCCACTAAAAAAATAAAAATTAAAAATTAAAAAGAGGAAAAAATATTCCATTTCCATTACCAAAATTCTTGCGTACTTATGTCCATATTTTAATCTAGTCTAATTGTGGTTCCAATTCCTTGCACGGTCACAAATATAGCAACAATTTTTACCACTACTCCTATGTACATATATTCGGCAGTCATTTTAGTCTAACCCATCTTGAGCATGCATAATCCAGCTTTGAGTTTTAGGGTTCCTTTGGTGTTTGAGTTGAGTTTGAGATGAGATGAAAATTTTAAATTTGAGTTGGTCGACTTTTTAAAAATAAGTTATAAATTTTGTTAATTTTTCAGAAAAAAGATAAAAATTGAGATGAAAAAGTACAGTTTAGTTATAGTTAAACTTGGATGCCAAACATAGACTTAGGATTGAAATTTAGGGACCACTTATGAAGCCTCCGACTTCCTTGTTTAAAAAAAAAAAAAAAAAAAAAACTTATTCCAGGAAAAAAAAATGGAATAAGAAACAATTCCAGAAAAGCAATCCATCTGTGATTTGTCTATCGCCAATATAATCATTCTTTTCCAAAAAAAAAAAAAAAAAAATTTTGAGAACATCTGAAAACTTGTAGTATTGTGGATGCCCACTGCCTTTCTCGCAAATAATCATGATACCCAACACGAATAATGCCTCGTAGCACCAAACTCTTGCAAGATCGTCAATGAATTTCAGATTTCAGATGATGAATGCCTCGCAAATACCCGCTCTCTCTCTTTCTCTCTCTGCTTAGAACAAAGCTCTGAAATGAAAACTTAGGGCCTGTTTCGTGCACAAGTTCAGTTTGAGTTGAGTTGAGATTTTTAAATTTGAATAGTAATTTTTGTTAACTTTTTCAGAAAAGACAAAAAACTTTTTCAGAAAAGACAAAAAACATGATGAAAAAAGTACAGTTTAGTTTAAACCAAGTTGGAGAACCAAACGGGGCCTTAACTCCAAATGTGTCTTTACCTTTTCCCTCCATCTTTAGGACATTATCGTAATTTTTATAACACGTGAGGCTCATGTGACTCAAAACCGTGACGAAACAGACGGCAGTTAGGGGCTGTCCTTCTATTGCAATGTTTTTAAGGTTTCAGGATCATTTCAGTCATAAAAAAAATTTCAAAGATTAAAATTACACAAATTTAATAGTTTATAGACTAAATCGGTAATTTGCCTAAAAAAATATTACTCTTCCGAGCAAAATATTAGGAAGAGATTACCTCATATGTAGAAAGTAGTTATTTTCATATAATAATATATCATTGTATTTTGTCAGGAAAATAAGTAAACGACAAATTATTGTTATTGTGTTGGCGTTTCCATGAAATATATCGTATTTTGCACTATTAATTACAAGTAGCTTGTCCTCAAGCATCTTAAATTTTAAGCCATAGTTTCATTGATGAAGTTAAATATACAGGGAAGATTGAATAATTTGAAAGCATATATATATAGTCGATCTAATATTTTCTTTTTGCTTTTATTAAAATAAAAGATATGCAAGAACCAACAAATCGTTTCTATAGAAAAAAAAAAAAAAAAAAAAGAAATGCTTGAGGATATAGGCTTTGAGTTTGGATATATTCTCGGTGTTACAAATTACAAATTACAATTGATATAAAAGCAAATTAAAATAAAAGAAAAACATCTATTCAAAAGATCGTTTTCTTAAGAATTACGTATCTCAAACGACAATTGGGCATATAACTAAAAACTTCTATTCAATCTGGTGGAGCACAATTATGACAATTTCTTCTCTGCGCCTCCGAAAATGGATTTATGCCTAACTTTATTCTCAACCCTGAATTGAGTCAAAACTCTATTGTCAATGTTGTTACTGTATATATAGTAATCTCACCACTACAAAATATATCGAATATTCTCACTTCCAAGTGAAAAAAAAAAATAAATAAATAAAAATCTCCATCATACAGTTGTTTTCTTTATTATTATTATTTTTTTTATTGTTTTTTAAGAAAGAACTATATTAATGTCATCGTCTAGCTAGTCGATAGTTTGAACTCCCAATGTGATAGGTTGGAGTTATATAAGAAATGTAAGGACTATCTTTGTAGCCCAACCATATTACAAGAATATGCCATATGCTTTTTAATTCGTATATCCTTTTCCGTTCCTTATAATTACTGATATAACCTTCAAGTTTGAAATTTGCTATAAATTTTGTGCGCTAGCTGATCGTAAATAATTTGACATAAGATCGTAAAATGTTTGCAGAGCTAATTTAATTATGTTTCTAACTTTATATAATAGTTGTTCCCACTCAAAAAGACATTGTTTGAAATTAAATATGATCACCTTTGTTGAAGTAGTCAAAACTATAGATCAAAAGACATGAGACAAAGTGTGGTGACGTTTGAATTTAAGACGATTTGGGTTTGATCTTATATTATATCTAATAGAAAGTGACAATGTATAGTTGATTTCTCCTTTTTAAATCTACGTAATTGTAAAATTGGTTGGGACAATTCAAAAAGCTAGTTTAATGAATTTGGAAAGAACTACGGAAAAATTTTACTATGATTTCCCAAACTAGTTAATAAAAAGATAATGCTCATATTATACAGTGATAAAATAAACAAGATCACAGATAATATATGCACACAACTTCCCCCTCCTTGTGTTTAAGAATTACGAAAATTTTAATTTTCAATTTTCACCATCACAGTAAAAATTTGCATAGAGCTTCAAACTTGAATGTTCTACTAAACTACAAGGAACAATATAGAGACAACCATGTTTAAAAAAAAAAATAGATGTTATAATGGTGTTATTCACGCAAATAAAAAAGAGAAATTTTAGATAATAAAATGATATAGATATAAATATTCTAGAAAATAGAAATAGATTGCATAATTTTGTAATTCACACAAAAAAAGAAAAAATTCATGCAATGAAACCATTAAGATAATTTCTTCATGGGGCAAATATTGACACTTTTCTATCTATTTTCCCACATCTTTCTTAAATTATCCACCAATTAAAAAATTTAGATGTTCATTATTACTAATTATTACACCCCTTATTTAAAAAAAAATACCTACAATTTAATTCTACTCTTCATCCTTTTTATACTCACCAATAAATTAATAACCCCTATTTTTTAAACAATCTTTTTTTTCATATTTTCTTTTTCTTTTTCTTCTTTTTTTTATTATTATTTTTAACTCCAATGATCATTATCTCTTAGATATCCAGGTTTTAATATTTTATTTTAAAACGAAAATTAAAATCTTATTATTATTATTATTATTATTATTATTTTTTTTTGTGAAGGTTGAAAAAAATCTTGATTTATCCTCAGGAGATAATTTAAAAAGTAAAAACTTTATTTGTTTGACCTAAATTTTAATGGATTCCCAACAAATTAATCATCTTCCTTTTGATATATAGAACAACAAATTGAATCATCAAAGATTTATAATTTAGTCTTTTCCCATACAACTATTTTCACAAGAAAACTATTAATTACGAACAATAACTTACAATACATATATATATATATATAACTATTATATTAATATAAATAATCTACAACTATTTACATATATGTATATATATCTACGACATTAAAAAAAAAAAAACAATACTTCATAAAGAATAAATATAAAACTATTAGTTTCTTGAAATCTTATTTCAAAAAAAGAAAAAAAGAAAAAAGAATCATTGAATTTCTTAAAAAAAAAAAAAAAAGGACTGTTTTAAAAAATGGGTTATTTGTTGATTGGTGGGTGCAAAAAGGATTAAAAATAAATTAAGTTGTAGGAATTTTATGGAATAATAAGATGAGTACAATAAGTAAAAATGGATATTTAAGTTTAAATTGGTGGATAATTTAATAAAGGAATAGGAAAAGTATCATTTCTTCATAAGATTCAAACAAAAAATAATATTTAATTTGAAAAACATAGAATACTCACGGCTTGAGTCGTATACTCTCGGAAAAAGGAATTTTCAAAAACCAAAAGAGTTCAGAACTTAGGCCCTGTTAGTAAACGTATCACTCAAGTGAAACTGTACTTTTTTTTTATCTTTTTCTGAAAAAGTTTTTTGTCTTTTCTGAAAAGTCAACAAAAATTACTATTGAAACTAAAATATTTCAACTCAAACTTTCACACCAAACACCCCCTTAGAAAGATGGGAAATTTGCTTTGAACTTCTTAACTTTCTTCATAATGACAACGAGAATGATAATGACAAATGTGAAAATGAGTTTTCGAAAACCCTAAAGTTTACACCTTAATTAATTTAATGAACGATTCTTAACTTTCTTCATAATGACAATGACAAATGTTTACCTTATTTGTTGACACAAAAACATTGAACGGCATCTCACAACTCAGCTTTGTATTTATTCAGAACAATCAATACCACTGATTTTAGAAGGTAAATGGAACCGAATCTTGAAGAAACATGAACTGGTTTCAAAATGCTAGGATTATTATAACAGCTCCAACCATATCAGAAAGACAAATATCTATTATACTCATAATCGTCAATTTGTTACCTTAGTATACTTTTTATAGTTAATCTTCTTTAAGATATTTTTGTCTGTCTCCATTCTATGTTTTTTAAATGGTTATTAAAATATAACTCCTCACCAACATTCCGAAGTACCTTTTGAGGGCATTTTTGTTTGGACAAACTCCATTGACTTACAAGGACCGTGTCGAAATTCCTTTAAATTTATTTTAGGGTGTCAATATAAAAGATTTTCACAGAAAGGGGGCTTCATTGTAATTGTGATAAGAAGTAGGGTTAAATTATAAATTTAATTTGTTCAAAATTTGAGAAATATATATGTTTTTTTAATTTTTTGGTCAGCCCATTAAAGTTCCAAAAATGGATTTGGGCCTCTGGATCTTAGTTCATCCGAATTGACCGCCTTCCAAAGCAATAAAGTCCCTCCCTTAAACCTGCAAAACCACTCACGTTTTCTCAGCTCAGCACCAACTGACTAATCGGCGCGTGACGACACTCAGTCGGAGGCCACCGCCACCGAACCAGAGACTGAGTCACACGCGCTAACCATAGTCTGGGAACAATCGCAAAAGAAACTCCCCACCATAAAGTCGTATCCCATGCCCACGCGCCCGTCGCCCACACGAACCCTCAAAACGGGCCCCCGATTCGGCCGTGCCCACCACTCGCGGAGAATCCGCGTGGGTCAAGCACCCCCCAACCACGTTATGATACTTTCGGGGCACGACTCCTTTCAGCGTACCCACACGCTTCGTCCGCTCCGTTGAGCCACACGAAGCCCTGCGCTGCCGTACACCTGTCAGATAAGGATACAGAGAGAGAGGGAGAGGAGAGAGAAAGTCTCACAGAACACAGTGCGCGAGTTCTAGAGAGAGAAAGTTTTTTTTAGAGAGAGAAAGTAGTGGGAGAGGATCCCCCGTGCGAGATCTGATCGAAGAGACAGGTAAAACCAAACCCTAGTTGCTCCTCGAAATCCCTAATTTTCTCCGCCGGTGTTGTCTTTCTCTGTGAGTAATTTGGCCCCCTTAATTTTCCGTTTCTGTTTATGCGTATTTACATTTAATTTCTGGGTTTGATCGGAGGCGGTGAGGTTATTGTAAACCCCAAGATTTATTCTTTTTCCGTCGGGAAACCCTAATCTGGTTCTTGTTCGTTGGAGGGAAAATTAGGGTTTTTGTTGTTTGCTTCGTCGGCGATCTTTTTCATAAACCCTAGTTTGGAACTTTTGTGGAATCTTCTGGGGAAAAGTGAAATTAGGGTTTCGGAGGGTACATGTATGGCTTCTGGGCCTATAGTTGAAGGAGGTGATGGAGCTAGAGAGAAGCAGAGGTATATGGAGAGCAAGGTTTATACGAGAAAGTCATTCAAAGGAGCCAAGAAGACCAGTATCTCCAGTATTAACACCAACACCGTCAACACCGACACGAATTCCAAAACTAAGAACGACAAGAATGACGCCCCCATAGCTGCGGCCACAGAGGAGGCCGTCACCGCAACCAAGAATGACGACGTTAATAAGGATACCGGCAAGAATATCGACGAGAATTCATCTCAACCGCCGTCGTCGACGTTGGAAGATGGAAACTTGTCGCAGCAACTTATTTCTAGGTTAGATGCTGCGGTCTCCGACGAGGTGGCTGCGGCTCCAGCTGTGGCTGTGACTGAGTCTCCGGCTCCAGCTCCAGCTTCAGCTGCGGATTCTGGTAAGGCTGAGGCTCCGGCTCCGGCTCCGGCACCGACTCCAGCTCCAGCTCAAGTTGTGGATGTGGATGTGGATGTGGATGTGAATGTGGCTGAGGCTGAGGCTGAGGCTCCTGCTCCGGCTCCGGCTCCTGCTCCAGCTCCGGCTCCAGCCTCGAGGGACCCGCCTGGGGGGAATGTCCCGGTGAAGGACGGTTCAGTGAGTCAAATTAAGACCGGTGGGGCGTCAAGGTCGAAGCAGGAGGTGCGCAAGCTTCGGAAGAAGCTTCAAGGCGAGCTCGAAACTGTGCGGAATTTGGTGAAGAGGATAGAAGTGAAACAGGGGCAGATTAGTGGGTATTCTCATGCCCATGTGCAGGCTAATAACGCTCTCAGTAATGGCGGAGCAAAGCGGGCTCATTCAGAGGTGGCCCCTGTTGGCATCACTCGTGAGGTTGCTAGGCCATTGCACCAGTTGAATATTTCCGTGTTGGAGAATAATCATGGTGTGATTGATAATGTGGAGAAAGAGAAGAGGACACCCAAGGCAAACCAGTTTTATCGTAATTCAGAGTTCTTGCTAGCGAAGGATAAGTTTCCGCCAGCAGAGAGCAACAAAAAATCGAAACTGAACGGAAAGAAGCATGGTGGAGATTTAGGACATGGGTTTGGAATGGGGGCGAAGTTTTTCAAGAGCTGTAGCTCGTTGCTTGAGAAATTGATGAAGCACAAGCATGGTTGGGTGTTTAATGAACCCGTTGATGCAGAGCATCTTGGTTTGCATGATTATCGTACCATTATTACGCATCCAATGGACTTGGGTACTATTAAATTGAGGTTGAGCAAAAACTGGTACAAGTCACCGAAAGAATTTGCAGAGGATGTGAGACTTACATTTGAAAATGCTATGATTTATAACCCAAAGGGCCAGGATGTTCATGTCATGGCCGAGCAGCTATCACGGATTTTCGAGGAGAGGTGGGCTATAATAGAGTCGGATTATAACCGTGAGATGAGATTTGGTTATGATTATGGAATGGGCATCCCAACACCTACGTCAAGAAAGGTTCCACCTCTGCTGCCGCCGCCTCTTGATATGAGAAGGATTTTGGATAGGTCGGAATCAATGACACACTCTGTTGATACCAGGCCAAGGCCCATGAGTATTACTCCAACTGCTAGGACTCCTGCTTTGAAGAAGCCTAAGGCTAAAGACCTGCATAAGAGGGATATGACTTATGACGAAAAGCAAAAACTCAGCACAAATCTTCAGGGTCTGCCTTCAGAGAAGCTAGATGCTATAGTACAGATTATTAAGAAGAGGAATTCATCACTTTTTCAACACGACGATGAAATTGAAGTGGACATTGATAGTGTTGATACGGAGACACTGTGGGAGCTTGATAGGTTTGTGACCAACTACAAGAAGAGTTTGAGCAAGAATAAGCGAAAAGCTGAACTTGCTATCAAGGCCCGAGCAGAAGCTTTGCAGAATGCGCAGGAGAAGGTATGATCTTTGAATCACATTAGCTAATATCAGAAATATTCTCGTATTAGTGTCTTTTAATTTACCTTTTTCCTCTTTTCTTTGCAGACACAGGCTCAAATTGTGCCAGAGGTGCCCAGAGAAAACAAGACAGGTACAGTTTTCAGAACTTCATAATCGACGGCACTGAAATTAAGGATTGTTTCAATAAACTGAGAAATTGTATTTTCTCTAATCATGAATGCAGATGAAAATATTGTTTCCTCTTCGTCACCAGTTCAAGTGGATAACCAGGGAGATAATAGGAGTAGGTCAAGTAGTTCTAGCAGCTCTAGCAGTTCTGGATCTTCCTCAAGCGGTACTGTGATACTGATTCTATCCATGTTTGAATGTGTTAAATCATTGTTACCGTACATTCTCGGGATTTTAGTATTTTTTGGTCTCATATGTGTGCATTCTTGCAGATTCTGATAGCGATAGTTCGTCAGCTTCTGGATCTGATGCAGGGTCACCAAGATCTTGATTGTTTGCTAATTAGGTCATCTCCTTATACTGAATTTTTTTTTTTTTTTTTTTTTTTTTTGGAGATTTATCGGCTCTGCCTTTTGCTTTGCAAATTCGCTTTTCTTGTTCGTTCTTAGTTTGATTCTCGCATAATATTTCTTGGTTGATGCCATCTGGCTCTACAATGCCTTTAAAACCATAGTTGGCACATTATTAATGTCAGACAGTTTGATAATGCTTCTTGAACTTGCCTGGAAAATGTATAAATGAGACCACTGTTTTATTTATATTTTTTAATGTTTGATCCTTGGCCATCGAGAGAGAGAGAATTCAGAATGTCCCTTGGGTATGCATGCATATCGTAATGGGGCCTTTCTGCCACCAGATGTTTGGACGGCTGGGATAATTGAATGTGGCATAAATTTTTCATCTGATGCTTTAATATTACCGACTTACCTTTGTGAATGTACTCCAAGTGTTTGATTGGTTACTTACCACATGATCATCTCTGTACTTGTAACAAGTCTAGCAACTTCACCTTCCTTGTATTAGTTACTACCCCGATATATGGTGATCATTCAGCTTGTGATTTAAATATAATGTGACAAAGAAGAAACAAGTGTCTGGAAGCTGTTATTTTTTTACTATTGCTTCTTTTGTACGGTGATTATTCAGTTTTTGCACGTTCAGTATAAGTTAGAATGTGCAATCGGTGTATGCACAGCTTCTTGAGATTTCTTTTTGGTTCATTTCAAGCACGTTACAAAATTTATGATTGCATAGTTGTCCCACTACTTTTGACTTATCATATCATCCCTTAGGGACACTTGCAGAATTCAACCTGGTTTGCTCTTCTTTGATTGCAACTAAATATGAAACAATCACGTAAAAAAGGTCAGGTACCAACAGCAATTGCTAATCTAGAATTTGCTTTACCATTGGCAGATCTAAGATATTCAACATAGATGGGAGATTTGCTCTTTGGCGATTCGAAGTCTGAGACTATGGTTTTGAATCTGCATTTGGTGTACAGTGGAAATGTCGTCAAGGCCATAAAACTTAATGTGTGTCACTGCCAGAGTGGGTCGGTTCCTCGCCGTGGTCTCGAGTAGCAGGCTCAATTTCTAGGCGTGGCTCTATTTGTTTTTGTCAGAGATTTGTATAATATTTGGTAGGATGTTGTGATAGCTAGATACAGTTGGTCTGTTTTTCCCCCCCCCCCCCACCCCCCCATCCCCAAATAGCACGTGTACATTTCTAACTAGTACTGCTACTCATGCTAAGTTGAAGTGGACTTTTGGTCTTTGGTGTTTATTGCTGGCAGATTCAGGATTCTTTGGTGTTAAGCTGCAGGAGATAGTCTGTAATTCAAGTTCATTTTAGTCATAATTTCTTCACTTGAATCCATCTTTTCCCCTTGTCTCTGCGTTGCCTGGCTGAATTTATCTTATTCTATATTATTTTGCTCTGCTAATCTTGTTTGTATACTATAGTTACCGGAATCCTTGTTCTTGGCCCAAAATTAACGGTATTGCAGTAACGTCCAATTGTATGTCATCGAATCAAGGTGGCTCCTTCCTATAATTATGTATAATTTATGTTTCAGCAGGTTTAATTGAGAACGTCTTTGAGTTATTGTCCCAATTATTATAACTTCATATTTTTAATCTCTAATTAGATAAGTGTGGACCAAACGAAAATTAAGAAATGACTAAATAAAAATACGTTTATTTGAGAGATTGTTTTCACAATTTTCTCAGCAACTATTTGCACATTCTTTCACGTTAATATAATTTATGGTTGTGGGTGATGCTGAACCGAACCCGAGAAGTTGAAACATAAATACAAGCAAATTTGGATTAACAAAAAGAAAAAGAAAAAAAGAGAGATAAAACAAAGACCACATGTTGATTACTGGGATGTTTGTCAAGAGTTAATCCAGCCACCGCTCAAATCGCAGTCAGTCAATCGGATGAAAGATGCGGCTTCTGAATCTGAAACCGAGATTTGCAGTGCTCAATCTCCCACCTCTGCAATGTTCCCTACGCTCTCCTATTCGTCGCTTTAAAAGCTTCAAAACCTCCAAGTGTTCATCTTCATCTTCATTAGAGTGCTCTCCCTGGTCTGGTCTAGAGACGTGGAGAGAGAGCCCAATCAACGAAGATCGGAGAT
The DNA here is from genome assembly GCA_009761775.1 of Ficus carica. Taxonomy (NCBI): domain Eukaryota; kingdom Viridiplantae; phylum Streptophyta; class Magnoliopsida; order Rosales; family Moraceae; genus Ficus; species Ficus carica. Next base: position 14,732,070 of record CM019743.1, read on the forward strand.
GGGGACCCACTGGTCCAGAACCTTCTCTTCTACAATCACACCCCTCATTAACAGACCATCGCCACCCTCCAACTGCGGCGTCGTCAGCTTCATCTCTGTCGGAGCTCGGCGCTCTCGTTCTCTCCACCGCCGATCCTCTCGCTAAGTCGACGCTTTCCCACGTCGCCTACTCCCGATGGCGTCTCCAGAACCTCCCTATTGGGGTGGCCCAACCGCCTTCTCGCCCCGCTCGTCCCCCAAACCCGACCTGGTTCCGTGATTGCTTTCTTTAGCTTCTTGGATTTGTTTCTTACTTCTCCCGAATTTGATAAGGAATGGAATATGTTTTTACACTGGATTCTTCATTGTGAAGATAATGATATATAATAATGGAATTCAGGTTTCCCCAAAGGAGATTCCAGCTCCCAAAAACTCGGGGTTGCCTCTCAATGCCTATATGCTTCATAATCTTGCTCATGTGGAGCTAAATGCCATTGATTTGGCATGGGATACTGTTGTTCGTTTTTCGCCTTTTACTGATATTCTTGGGGAGGGATTCTTTGCTGACTTCGCTCATGTTGCCGACGACGAGAGTCGCCATTTTGCTTGGTGTTCTCAGAGACTTGCTGAGCTTGGTTACAAGTGAGGAGGTAGTTAATTTTTGTTTTTATCAATATTTCCTGTTTCTTCAACTGAGTTGCAAATTTTACTCTTTGACAAGATATGGAGATATGCCTGCCCATAATTTGCTCTGGAGGGAGTGTGAGAAAACGTCAGATAATGTCGCCGCACGATTGGCAGCAATCCCTCTTGTCCAGGTAATTTGTAAAACGCTTCTTCTCTATAGCCTCTGCAAGCTTCAAACCGAGTTACATATTGTGTTTAGAGAATTAAATTTTGTTGCTTTGAGTTGCAAATAGAAAAAAAGAAGGTAAAATATTCTGCTTCCGAGGTTGGAGAGGCCAATAACTGATTTGCAACCTCCATCTGTAAATCGTTTCAACTTCTATGAAATGCTTTGCCAATTATACGATCACCTTCAATTGTTAGGCTGGCTGATATTGTGCCGAGATCGGAAAATAGAAGTGTAGGAATAGAGCATTAGTGCTAGTAGAGATATGCTGTTCTTAACTAGTTTAGAGGATGGAGAAATTGGATTTTTCTTTTTCCTAGAAGGTGATTGAAAGACTGATTAATAATAGCTTGCTCGTGGAATTCATTCACCTTAGGACGAAGCGAAAAGGCTATGCTCACCCTTGCATGTGCTAATTCCAGTGTGGGTCTCCGTGATGAGATGGACGGTACAAACTTGAATTATTTTATTTATTTATTTATTTGTTTATTTCGTAGGATAGAGAGAAATAGCTATTTTACTTGTGAGATTCTGATCAGAAGTTGTGTAATTAGCTCTTACGGTGTTTTCCTAGTGTTTTCCTGGTGTTCCGGCAAAGTCTCCATTTCCATTTCGCAGTCTCCACAAGCCTGTATTTGGTTTTAGGTTATTGGATAAACCTACATTTGAGTGTGTTTGTATGTTGAAGCCTAATATGCAGTTGACCGATTCAAGAGATTGTCACTTTTCCACTAGGAATAACAACACTGATAGCATTAACTCGTAAATTTTTTCGTTTGATTTAAATTTCTTGTATTTCCATCATACTGCTTTTTGGCATACTTAGAGGAGAACATTTTCATAAAATTCCTTGATGTGCGTAAAATTTCTGATGGTTTAAGTTTGTATTTTGATATGGGGAATTTCAAACTTAAGTTTTGTACTGTGTAGGAGGCTAGAGGACTTGATGCTGGGCCCCGTCTCGTGCAAAGATTAGTTGGCTTTGGTGACCTTCAAACGTCTAATATTGTAGCTAGAATTGCTGATGAAGAAGTTGCACATGTAGCTGTAGGAGTCCATTGGTTTGTTGATGTTTGTCGGAAAATGGATCGTGCTCCAGGCGTTGCTTTTAAAGGTTTGGTTGACTTTCTATTTCCATGTCTGTACTCAACTCTTTCCTCACAATTATTAAGGCATGAGAAGACATTAAATTATCATTCTTTGCGACACAGACTTGTTAAAAGAGTATAATGTGGAGTTGAAGGGCCCTTTCAATTATTCGGCTCGTGATATTGCTGGCATTCCACGTGATTGGTAAGTAAATTGTATACGTCTTATGATTCGTTTGCCTTTTAACTGATTAAGAAGTTGGAGAAATTTCAAGACATGATGTCCAAATTTATGTTTTGTTGATATCTTTTCTCAGCAATCAAACAGAACACAACTGAATTTTCTTTTTATCTTCTGTCTAGGTATGATGCATCATCCGCAAACAAACAGGATAAAAATGAGCATCTTTCCGCAGTATGTGATCATAAATCTAGTTTTCAAATGAAATTTTCTTTTCCTTTTTGGGGATGAACTGTGTAATATCTCAACCATTGAACAGGTTTATGACAGGCTTGCCTCCATCATATCTATGGAGAGTGAGAATTCAAGTTTGAGTAGGCCATCTGAATGAATTTTCCGCTCGCAATTACCAACATTGTGCTCGAAGATTGCGCTTCATGCTTTCATGGTTCAATGTTGTCATGATGGTGGATTTAGAGGGCCTTGGTTTTGCCTAACTTGGAGTTCTCAGGATCAAATTTTAAGTACTACTCTTCCCCTCTTGTAAAAGCTTTTCTACTTGGTTTGAGTGACAATCAGCAGGAACTGCTTTGGCGGGAATTTAGTATACTGTATATTTGAAGTTTTTGTGTTCTTTCAATTACTTTTAGTTTTATGGTTGATATCTTTGTAAATTAAATTTAATCGTTACATCTTCATCTCCATAATTAAAAAATCGTAGTTCTTTATTCTTTTATTTTGCTTGCTCTCTATGCACAACAAGTGGTAGATAAGCTTGTGATAATATTAGCCCATCTGAGATAGAGTTGGATTTTGTGGCGATAGAAATAATAGCCAATATATGGTAGTAGTAAATATGATCTAACGAAAATTATAAATTTCTCCATATTATTGGGGTTAGACTTCTTCTGCCTATTACATCGTTAGCCTACAAACGTTTGTTGAACGAACGATTTTAACGAACGACGAACGCTTGATTCAAATTTACAATATCTCCATATTTTAGGTTGGGTCCCAGCTTATGATATTACTTATTTAATCTCGAACGACGATCATCCGAATAATTAGGGCCGGACCCAATTTACTATATTAATTCATTCCATCACGAATTGTGATCGTTCGCATTCGAACGTTGAATTGATCTGTTCAAATCTAATTTGACGTTCATCGAACCCAACATTAGCCACAAACGGTGTGTTTACAAAGCTCAGTCCTTGTTTTCTATCATCAATCATCGTTCGTGCTTAACGAAAATGACAAGGGATATCTCTCATAATCGTCAAGCCCACTGTCGACAATGATTTGTCAGATCTTTTATGATAACTGACAAGCCCATGATTGACAATGACGTTATATCCCAGTAACTGTTAAGCCCACTATCTGTGACTCATCTTATTAACTGCTATGTCCACATCATGACATGTGTCCAGAAAAACATTTCAGTGATAACCGTTCACCTGGAATCACGGGTTTAGACCCACCAATCTCCCTCTATAAATAAAGGGAGACCCCCCTTCAGAAAGAGGACAGTCTTTTTCTAATTTTACATACTCTTACTCTGCCGAAATATACCCAGATTTTACCTTGTACTCAAGAACAATCATACATAGTGAAAGAAATCTCACTCACAGAGGACGTAGCACACAGTTTGGCGAACCTCTCTAAATCTTGGTGTTGTTGATTCTCTTTTCATTTCATTTATCTGATTATTTCAATTTCATAATGCTTTGTGAATTTCATTAACGATCTCCAAGGGCCCAATCGAATATATGTTTATCCATTTACTAACTTCTGTTAAATATTTTGACGGTAGATCCCCAGCATCTACAAATATAAAGTTCAAATCTTCTATTAAGAAAAAAATATAATGTTAATAATTTACCTCGGAAATGATCTAACATGAATATTTAACGAAACTAATGATCAAACGTTGATAAGGGTAATCTCTTTTGCAGTAACATGGATAAGTATTTGGTGGCGGCAACATAATCATGCCATGTGACAATTAGATAAAAGTAACGAAAAGGATATTGGTCCTAAGGAAAAGAGACGGGGGAATGGCTTTTCAGTGTCAAAAAGGAATGGTCCTCTTTTCTTTTTTCTTTTTTTTATTATCTTATTTTTTGTTAAACCGTATCCATGGAATTTGAGATTGAGAATCACAAAGTGCTACTTTTTCTTGACAAACCAAATTGTGGAATCATATTTCAAAGAGATTGCTACAAGCACTTGTCCTAGTGGTATTTTGATCACACTTCTGACATTTTTTTTTCTAGGGGAAATAGCATCAAACACCAAGTTCTTTGTTGTTGTTGTTGTTGTTGTTTTGTTTTTGTTTTTGTTTTTTTTTGGTTAAAAATTAAATAAAATAAAAAAAGGGTTTATTTGTTTTCTAAATTTTTGCCAGTGACATGTCTTCAAAATTTTAATGTACAACTCCACTCGATCACCATGAAAGAGGGATTCGATCCCAAACTCTCTTTCTAAGAAGACAAGCACCCTAACCATCCCCACAACATGCTGGTTCACTTAAATTAAAGAGTCCAAGCCTAATTAGCCCACATTTAATAATTAACATGGTCTCTTTCTTCGTAAGGATGAATCATGCTACATATGTGTGTACACATACATATATATATATATATATATATTCCTTTTAATATATGATAACTTGAAATTAACTGAAAAGAGCTTCCTCATCTATATTCTTAGCCGACATGACAGACAACCCACCAAGTGGATAAAATAATATGAAAAATAATTAGAAGAAGAATAAGAAGTTAAATGATCTTTTGAAGCCAACATGACTATTATATGTGAATCTCTTATGTTTATAACACTAAGCTGCCAACGTATATCATTAAATGACGAATTTGAGTCTAGGAAGTTGGAAGTTGACCAATTAAGGACTAAAACTTCATAATTTAGCAGACAAAAAGGAAATTTTTAAAACCACGTTAAGGCAATTTCACAAGAAGAAAATGCTAAAGATTTTAAAATTTTTTGTGTAAATTGATTTCTATCGCGTTTTTATTTGTTAATGTAAGTGTACTTTGAACTTACATTACAGTAAAATAAAAATGTAAAATTAATAAAATTCTATAAATTATACTGCTTTAGAATCCTACTGTACACCAAAAAAAAAATGAATGAAAATTTGGATGCTTAAGAATGTTTTATAGATTTTGTGTACTGAATAGAAAAGCTATAGATTTTTAAGTCCTTTCAATATTCAACTAATGGTAATTTGATAGGATAAACTTTTAGCTTAAAGCAAATCGACGAATTTTAATGAATATTTAATAGGTCAATGTTAAAAGAATTTTTTATGGCACAAAAGAAATTCGTAATGTCTAGTGCAAAATTCTAAAGCATCAAAACTTTATCATCTTTAAAAAATGGACATATTTTTTCAAATAATTTTAGTGAAATGCAACTATTAGAAAGATACAGAAGTATGATTATTTGGAAATTCTTTCTTTCTCTCTCTCTGAAGACGAAAAAAAGTTGCAGTGTTTGGCCAGAGCTTTGGTTTCGCCTCCGGACGCGTCGCCAGACTTCCGATCCAGAAGTTCAGTCCCGGGACTAGTCTCAACGTCGGCTTTCTCGTGATGGTGAATGTGTGTGGAGTGGCGCATTCGTTGGGGAGAATCTAACATATTTTGAAAGTGGGTTGTCCTTCTAGGGTGACTCCGCTCATGTCTAGCTTCCGTTCGACAGCCGATGGCTTGCTACCAGTGGATCTTTCTTTTGTTTTGATATAATAAGGTCGTTGATGTTTCTACTCCTTTGATGTTTTTTTTTTTTTTTTATTTACTCTGGTGTTTTTGCTTTGGTAATAATGGAGACGATGTCCTACGCTTGTGTCTCCATCCATTTGTTATCGGATGTCGTGGTGTAAATGCCCTCGTTATGTGAGGATTGGTCTCAGTTGACTGGGCTTATCCATCAGCTGTTTTGGTGTTGTTTAACGAGTAATGGTCAAGCTCGAAGTTTATGTGTCGAGCGGATCTTCCACGTTTGAGTCTTGGTACTTGTATTCATCCTTATATTATTTTGGTCTTTACTAGTATATCCAATTTTTGATTTGAGGTCGAATTCTTTTGTATTTGAGATTATTTATGTCTTATGTATTTTTATTTTTATTTTTTGAAATGAAATTTATCTTATAAAAAAATAAAAATAAAAATAAAAATAAAGAAGAAGAAGGAGGAGGAAGAAGAAGAAAGATACAAAAGTGCCTGGAGATTCCCTAACAAAGGTATTAAAAATCACAAGTTCACCGTTTTTATTAGAACTAGTTTGGGCACGTGCGTTGCACGTGTTGAATCATGATAAAAATTTTCATAACGTTTGATATAAAGAAATATTTTCTAGAAATTATAAAAAAATACTTATTAATAAACAAAGTTGAAGAGTTAAACTTCATGATATAATTATAAAATACATAATAATAACAAAATCAAACATTCTAATAAATAAGATAATAACACACAACTCATTTGTTTTTTGTTTTTTGTTTTTTTTTTCAAAACATATAGAGTTGCATTTTGTTATCTCAAAAAGGCTTTAATCCCATTGTTGGCTATACAAAAAATAAAACATTGCAATAAGAAAAAAAGATTGGAAAAAGAAAACTAAAACTGTTTTGAAAATATGATAAAGAAGTAAAAGGTAAACAAAAAAAGAGTCAATATGAATATTTTATACACATTTTAATATATATATAAAGTCACATACAAACATGCATCTGCAAACAAACTTTAAAAAAAACAAAACAGTTTATTTTTATAAATATTTTTAGCTGTAGAACAATATACTAACGGCAACATTTATACCTATTTGTTCAAAGTTTTGCAATAAAAATAAGTATAGATGAAATGCTAATACATTCCTTAACCTGAGTTCTCACATGGCAGTTGTAGTAGGCATTATCCTAAGCAATATTGGATATATGTCTATTTCCTACATAATGAGCTCCTACAACTACAGTAGGACGGATGATCATTCCAAAAGTAGACAAAAGTAGGAAATTTCTAAACAACAAAACTTGATCCAAACACAAATTTAACATGAATATACCCGAAAATAATGACAAAATGACATAAAAGCAAATATGAAATTCCAAAATGAAAGAATTCTATTAACTTTGTTTTGAAACCTGAAGGTATCATTAGCTCACAATAAAAAAGAACTCTTTTTCCTGTTGTTTAAACGAAACTTTCTAAAGCCAAAAAAAAAAAAAAGGCACCTAAACGTTGATGTGAGGAAGGAAGGGAAAAAAAAAAACACCTAAACGGTGCGTTTTTTACTATCAAAATAAACAGTGGATTTTTATATACTCTTTTATATATGTAGGAAAAATAATAAATGTGTAATTACAATATGGCAAAACTGTAATTTGAATTAAATGGTCTTCATTTAAGTTCAAGTTTCAGAACTCTTGCAAGAGCACAATACGTAAGAGGCAAAAAGCAAATGTCAGCTGCAATGACTGTGAGGAAGGACAAAAAATTAAAAAAAATAAAATTAAAAAAGCACCTAAACGGTGCGTTGCTGTGAGGAAGGACAAAAAAAAATAAAAAAAATAAAAAAGGTGCCTAAGCAGTGCATTGCTGTGAGGAAGGAAGGAAGGGAAAAAAAATAAAAAAGCACCTAAACGTTGCTGTGAAGAAGGAATGAAGGAAAAAAAAAAAAATACCTAAACGGTGTGTTTTTGACTACCAAAATAAACAGTAAACCTCTCATTCACTATCTTATATATTTATTATATTAGGATGAGTCGGTGAAGTTTTTTTTTTTTTTTTTTTTTTTTTTTAAGATTCTGAGGGACCTCTTTTTTGACCCCATCAATGGGGAAAAAATTTAACTGCTGGATGTGATTTTAAAGGTATAGATATCATGTGTACATACAATTTATTGTGTGCCCTATTACATCATATCAGACTCCACTTACTAACAAACAAAAAAAATGAAGTACAGAAGGAAGAATCGTCAGCCATCAACCAACATCCCCGCCACAACCCAACAAGAGTGCGAGCCACCACTGCTAGAACCGTAACCACCGTTGCCGTCGCCAACAACGTGAGCCCCCTCCGCCACGCGAAGAAACGAGAGCCGTCCACCGTGGGCCACACAAATTCGACGAGGTGGGGTCGCCGATTGTCCAGATCTGGCCAAAATCCGTTGCCCACAGGGGACAGTTTCCACCCTCGGCTCCGTCGCGACCCTCGTAACCTCCGTCGCGATCCCCTCACCGCCTCCGTCATGGATCTGACGTCGCAATGGGAGATTTCCATATCTGGCGCAGATCGGTCGCCCATGGGGGAGCGCCCCTCGGCCTCCTCTATGCTGTCGCTGTTGGTAAAATCGGATCGGTAATCAGAGTTACGGCGCAGCGGAAGTTTTAAAAATTTTATGCCGTTTCCGGAAAAGAATCTCATGATGCATATAACAATAAATTAAATTTATGATCAAGCGTACCTTTATTCTTGGATTCCGGAATTACTAGAGCGTTTGACCAACGTGTCTTCTCTATTATTCTCGAGTTCCACGTCTCAGAGTGTGTGTGGGCACACGTTCTATGAATCCAAGCGACCGGTAATGCTTTTCGAAGTCTAGATCCCGCCTTCTCAATTCCGATGTACCTCGTTGAGAATATGATCAACCTTCTTCCTTCAAAACTGCAAAACAGGAACCGGTTAACCTTCTTATGAAAATAATCACTCGGTTTAACCTTCCTCTCAGTTTTGGTTCAATAGAATTTTCTCTTCTTTTTTTTTTTTTTTTTTTTTTTTTTTACAAGATAGCCGAATTTTGATGTTCCAGAAAAACTAAATTTTTTCCTTTTCTCCAAAAACGTTTTTTGCTCTTGAAAAATTACCAAAATTTGTTTTTCATGAATCCCTAGCCTTTATATAGAAGTCCAATCCTTTTTCAAAATTCATCTAAAAAAAATAATTATTATTATTTTTCTGGATAAATTTTGAATCAAAAGATCACACAACTTTAGGGCTAGATTCATTGAACCTAAAAACGTTTTTCAAAGAGGAAATCTTCCTCAAAAATTCGGCCACATTGAGTTTGTTAAGCTAGATTGGTGATTCAAATTTTAAATCAAGAATCTAGACTAGTCAAAAGATCCTAGTCCTATCTAGATTCAAATTCCTTTTAAACCTTTTTGAATTTAAATAAGATTCACTTATTTGAATTAATATTTTCCATAAACATTAACCATATTAATTAATTTAAATCAATGAAATATTTCAAATTTCCTTTCCTCAAAAAAACGTGAACCACTTTTAATTAGGAAAGAAAAATACATGAAATAATCTCCATTATTTAAATCAATTAATAATTTAATGTTAGGAATTTATTTGAATAATTTGAAACAAAACTTTTCTTCCCTCCACCTATCTAAAAACCGTGCACCATATTGAGATTAGGAAAGAAAAATTTATTTTTCCAAAATTAAATAATCCAAACACAATTTTATTTCCAAAATTCAAATTAACCAATCACATGTTGACAAATCATTTGTCTACAAATTTTACATGTCCAATCCTTTCTGGATTGCATGTTAGAGAGTAACATGTCTTATTAGACATTACTAAATTCTATTTAAATTTACCGATCTCATAAGGAACAAATCTCGAGACGCTTTATGGAACTATGCGAGCTAATAGAGGGACCCGATGGAAATATGTAAAGAGGCTCCTATAATTGTGAAAAATTAATCCCAGATTAATTATTCATCAATTATCAACTTCAAAACTATTCCACTAAAAGTTTGAAGCTGAACTCCTGTTTACATACCGTATTACGAAAGCTCTCTCACTCAGTGCTTCTTCCATGATTTATTCATCGCTTGCTTAATCCCCATATGTCATCCATGATTGAATTAATGATTTTTTCCGTTTTACCTTTTCAATCATTTTAACTTAAAGTTCCATTATTCTCTATTGAAAGAATCACCAATTATAAAACCATACAATTGGTAAACCACCAGAGAACACAAAGTAAACCGATGGCCAAGATCTTGTTATACTATCTTTCAATCCCCGAATAATGCCTTTAAGTAGATAACATTTACTATCGTTAAGATAGCTATGGATTCCGTATCTATGAATCTTGATTTCTCCATCCATAAGTCATGCACCCAAAACACAAGTATATTGACCATGAATTAACAGTGTCTCACCTGTAGTGCATTAAAGTACAAAAGTCATGGATGCGAATTCAAGTAATCATTTCAGGATTAAGATTAATGTAGGATGATAATCAAAGTGTCATTGATTCTTATAAACGGAATTATTATACCGAATCAATTAACACTTTAGGTCCAGTCCAATGTCATACATCAATACTGGTATACATTAAAGTTTCTACTCGGAACCTATCCGATGGTCAAGACAAACCATCCCTCCAAGGAAGTAGACAACTTGTACAATCTTATCATGAATAAGATCCCCAAATCTTATTCCATCGATTGCGGACTATTTATTTAGACTGTTATCAAATTACCACGTCTTCTATGTATAACCCGTATACATATGGTAATCTGATATATTACCAACAGTCAAGGAGTATTTTATATTTGCTCAAAATAACCATACAATCAACAAATGAAAGTAAATAGGACACATCTTATTAAACATGAATAACCTCCTCTTATTAATATCAAAATGTCATATTTACAGAAAATCCCTAATATTGATTTTCTATCCTTAGGGCACATTTAGATCCCAACAGTGGGCAAAAAACAAATGTTAACTGCAGTGGCTGTGAGGAAGGACAAAAAATTAAAAAAAAAAAAAAAAACACCTAAACAATGCGTTGCTGTGAGGAAGGACAAAAAAAAAAAAAAAAAAAAAAAAAAAAAAAAACCCTGAGCAATGCGTTGTTGTGAGGAAAGAAGAAAGGAAAAAAAAAAAAAAACACCAAAACGTTGTGTTTTTTACTATCAAAATAAACAGTAAATCTCTCATTCACTCTTTTATATATTTATTATTAGGATGAGTCGATGAAGCTTGTTTTTTTTTTTTTTTTTTTTTTTTTTTTTTTAAAGGGATTCTATGGGACCTCTTTTTTGACCCCCTCAATGGGGAAAATTTTAACTGCTGGATGTGATTTTAAAGGTATAGATATCATGTGTACATACAATTTATTGTGTGTCCTATTACATCATATCAGACTCCACTTACTAACAAACAAAAAAAACCAAAAAAAAATGAAGTACAGAAGGAAGAATCGTCGGCCATCAACCAACATCCCCGCCACAACCCAACAAGAGTGCGAGCCACCACTGCCAGAACCGCAACCTCCGTTGCCGTCACCGACAACGCGAGCCCCCTCTACCACGCGAAGAAACGAGAGCCGTCCACCGTGGGCCACACAAATTCGACGAGGTGGGGTCGTCGATTGTCCAGATTTGGCCAAAATCCGTTGCCCATAGGGGACAGTTTCCACCCCCGGCTCCGTCGCGATCCCCTCGTAACCTCCGTCGCGATCCCCTCACCGCCTCCGTCGTGGATCTGACGTCGCAATGGGAGATTTCTAGGTCTGGCGCAGATCGGTCGCCCATGGGGGAGCGCCCCTCGGCCTCCTCTACGCTGTCGCTGCTGTCGGAAAATCTCCTCCCTCCGTGCCCATTGTCGATGTTGCTGTGAGGAAGGAAGGAAAGGAAAAAAAAAATCTAAACGGTGTGTTTTTTACTACGAAAAATGAACAGTGGACTTATATCTACTTTTTTATATATTTAGGATTAGGATTAGGATTAGGAAACTAAAGGGTGGGTAAGTTTCATTGACTTTTAATATGCAATTGCTTTTGGCACCTGCAAGCCACCTGTCCCTTTGCCTTAAATCATATCTCTTTTGAATGCTTTCTTAAAAAATAAAAAATAAAAAAAAATATCATATCTCTCTTTAGCAATAATAATAATAGTAATAATAATAGCAGTAATAGTAATAATAAACTTCAGGATTTTATTCCTCTCTTTTTCTCTCCACTTTTTTTTTCCGTGAATATTCTTATATGAGGGTGGTTGTATTCAGAATTTGGTGAATAATAAAAAGGATCCCTCTTTTTATTTCCCTCTCTATTTTTTCAACTTGTTTTTTTTTTTTTTGGGTGAATAAAGGGTGGCCATAAATTTAAGAATTTGGTGAATAATAAAAAGGATCCCTTTTCAGGATCTTTTTCTTTCCACTTAGTCCATATTCAATCACTCATCAATGTCAATACACAAATAGACACGCACTCACAAACCACCACCACCACCACACACACACACACACCATTTGTTATGTAAGAATAAATTAGAGGGATAATGAGAAAAAACATCACACATATTTTTGTATCAAAAATAAAAATTCAAAGATCAAACTCTCACACAAGAGTTCAACGATTAATCGAATAATTTACTCAAAAAATTTTGAAAATGTGGTTTTCCAAAAAGTCATAATGTAAAATTTTGATAAAATAAAGACGTTTTTTTCCCCTTCTTTGTCCTGTACAAAAGAAAATATCTTATTACTGCCATAGTTTATTGTTAATTGTGTTATTTGTTATTAAATTCTTTATTATTTGCTTTAAAAAAAAAAAACAAAGGAAATCTGACCTTTAGAGGCATAATAAAATAAGATAAAAGTGAAAAGTTCTAATAACACGTATCCATCACCATGTTATCAAAATCATGGTTACGATATCGTTTTTTTTTTTTTTTTAATGTAATTTTTACTGATAAAAAAATCCTTATTGTATTTTTAACTCCCAATAGAATACCCCCGAAAAAAAAAAAGAAAAAAAAAACCTATAAAGAATGATCAAGTGATACAAGACTTACAGGCTGTACGTCTCTCTTCTCAATAAATTTGGTGTTATTTCAGTTGAAAAATTAAATACTAAAATAAAACAAAAGCTGTTACTTTGTTCATCTCATCTCTCTGTTCTGTTCGTCGCATTCAAGTGTCAGCAGAAGAAGAAGAAAGCCAAACTCCGACGAGAATCCGACAGAGAAAAAATGTGCAGCGGCGACGGTGATTGCAGGCCGTTGGGGTTTCTGTTGGGCCTTCCCTTCGCCCTTCTCTCCATCCTCATCTCCCTCGTAGGCATCGTCATCTGGATCGTCGGGTCGGTAACAATCAACAATTCCCTTCTCTCTCTCTTTCTCTCTCTTCAAACCCTCCTCGCTTTCTCTCTCCTGTTGTTTTTTGCTGTCTAAAGTTTCTTGCTTTCTGGGTTTTGCCTGCAATTCGAGATTAACAAAAAAAAAAAAAAAAAAAGAAGTTTCAATTTTGATTCAAAATGATAATTTTTGTGGTGCAGATTGTTGTTGTCGTGCATTTGTCCGTGCTGTTTCTGCGTGACGGTGATAGTGGAGCTTGCTCTGGAGCTGGTCAAGGCCCCAATCCATGTAATGGAGTGGTTTACTGATCAAATCCCTTGTTAAATCTCCTTTTTCAATTCTTACTCTCTTTTTAATTTCTCTTTGGGTTTTTGTATTTAGTAATTTTCTTACACATCCACCTTTTATGATTTTTTTTTTTTTTTTTCTTCTTGTGTTGGGGAATATACTATAGATATGGAATTGGTGTAATTTCCTCGTTTGGTTTCTGTTAATTTGACAATCCTTATAGAAATAAAGTTCTTATGAGCTTTTTCTTATAAGAAAATTGTTCCGAGATGAACAAGAATAGAGAGACCCAGAAGAACAAAAAGGAAATACTTCTAGCAGAAAAAGTCAATGCTCGTGGCATCAAAATGCTTGTGAGACTTTCCCCAAAAGCAAAGGATAATATATATATATATATGTGTGTGTGTGTGTGTATTTTTTTATTTTTTCGTTTCTTTAGGAAGGAATTGAACGTCAATTCAGTGGCATCCGATGTCTTCAATTTGAAATGCTTCTTGTAGTTTTAATACTTGTTGGTAGTATTTTTAAAACCAGTTTATATCTCCGTTTTAAACATTACATTACGGTATTGTCTTGATACTCAGAACATTGACTTGAGACATTTCATCAGGCTTCTTCTTGGGTGTGAAACAGTGTCAAACCAAAATACCAACATAGCATCCGATGTCTTCACTTTGATATGCTTCTTTTAGTTTTAATACTTGTAATTTTTTTAGACCGCTTAGATCTCCGTTTTAAACATTCACAAAAATTTGAATTTTCCAGTTTGATCTCTGACGAAAATACAAATAGTATCTTCACCAATGACTACTCTGCGACCCTAATTGGGGTTAAAAGTCTAGTAAATCCATAAGGCATTGGCTAGTGCTATGTTATAAATTCCACCCGTGTGTTTTCTTCGGGTTGATAATTTCATCTCTATAATGATGTCTGAAACACATATATTATTGCTTTGCTTTTGTTGGCAAAAATATGATTAACTTGCCTTTTACTTTCCGTCTAGTAGAAAGATTATAGCAATTTTCCAAAGTGAGGTGTGATGGCCCCTCAATGTGGTGCCAATGTGTTTTGAGCATGACAAACATATTATATATATATATATATATAGCTTTTCCTTTACACAAACGTTCTCCTTACGTTTTTCTTTTATTGATTTATATAAGCACCCTAAATAGGTAGTGCCACATTATCAAACCGTAGAAGAAAAATCGACTAGAACTTATGTCACAAACTTCCATATTTTCACGCCTTAAAACTTGCTACGTTGCTTAATCCTTGCACGCAATGCAATGAGCCGACGGTGCTTGAAAATTATTCCATATCTACGTGTATTTTATCATGTAATAAAAACAGTAATACCAACCAAAACACAATCGGTAATATATATAAACTGGAACATATTATATAAAACATGAGCTAGCTAGACTAACACAAGAGTCCTGAGTGAACTCAGGATTATTCAATCCAAAAAAAACACACCTCCGAAGAAACTTGAGCACCATCTACTCTGCGCAGGCTCATGAGTTAGAAAACAAGAGCAACGCTTGCAGTTGCACGCGCTATGTGTCTCGTTTCTGCTGTCGGGTTCGGGTGTCGCCTTTATCCCCGATGACTAGTTCCTTGGTGGTCTGGGCTATCTCCACTAGTGTCTCTCCAATGGCTCCTAGCACACTAGTACTAGACTCTGAAGATTCTTTTGTTACATTTCCACGAACAGATGACTCCTGCGCGCTTTGATCTTCTGTGTCTACTTTGGTCTCTTCTGTACCAAGGGTTTCATGATAGGCTGGTGATGATATTTCCTCTTTTCTCTCTTCGTAATGACTCTCCGTTTCCTTCAAGTTCAAACAAAAGAGATATATACCAGTCCACATATTATCATCATCAGCACCACCTTTTTTTTTTTTTTTTTTTTTTTTTAAACTTAAAATATATTAACAAAACTTCTGCCCCCCAATCTATTACCAAATTATCGCAATCAATTCTCCTTCCTTAGCTTGTCCGATCAAAGCCTTGCTTTCTGGTTACAAATAATTATTAACTAAGATAAACTTAATTCTCTTCTGAATGCTACATAATTATAAATACCAATGCTTGAAAATACCGGTTTCCTAATATCACCAACACAATGCGCATTAGATATAGTCATGTTTATACTATAAAAATGCTAAAACATTAATGAATTTGAGATTAATAAGCTAGATATATGAATTTGTAGTTGATTGATTTAAAGATCAAATGTGATTTTACCACTAGTGATATTAGGTTTCTAACCAGCAAATGGACACAAGTAACAAGTGTAATTACTAATTTTGTCACATTGGTTCGATTAAATAAATAAATAAATAAAATTCAAATAAAATATTTTACCTGTGTCCCAGTAGCCCTCTGCGCCTCTTCCTTCTTCCTAGCAGTGTACTCCTTAGCACTCTCCCCCGCCGACAGAGCAACGTCCTTAGCAGCAACCAGTGGCTTCTTCGCGATCTCTACGGTCTTATGCCCGGCATACTCCGCCGCATCCTTCACAACTCTCGCCGCCGCCTTCGTCCCTTCCACCGTCTTCTCCGTGGAGTAATGCGCCACCGTCCACCCTGCCGCCACAGCCTTGTCCTTCACGGTAACCGCTGCCTTCCCCGCCTTCTCCGCAGCCTCTTTACTAGTCTCGAGCGTGACATCCTTCGCCTCCGCCGCCTTCTGCAGGGTGTATTCCTTGGCTTTCTCCGCCACCTCCTTCCCTTGTTGTCCCTTTTCTAAGACAGTTTCCTTCGCAGCCTGTCCCTTTTCTAAGACAGTTTCCTTTGCAGCCTGGCTCTTCTCAAGTGCAATGTCCTTCGCTTGCGCAGCCTTTTCCGAGGCCTGCTCGGCCACGGAACTTAGCCCTTGCTTTACAGATTGTAAAGCCTTTGTGTATCTCTCCTCAGCTGCCCTGATCGCTTCATTAGACTTTTGCTGCGCTTGCGCTCTCAGCTTCGATATTTCTTCTAAACTGAGCTGCTGTTCTTCTCTTCCTTGATCAGTCTGACCCTGCTGATCTTCTTTTCTTGTTTCAGTTCTCTCGCTGCGATCTTTGTCTTCAACATCTGAAGAACCCTTACCTTTTTCAACTCTCAGTTCAATTTTCCCAACAGTTCTAGGCAATTTCTCCGCACCAGCTTCCTCCTCTCTCTCTTCTTCCTTGACTTTATCGGCGAGAGAAACGAATTCATGGCTCTTGTTTTTGTCCGGCGATCCTCTTGCTTCCTCCGCCGCCAGATTCTCGAAGTGTATAGTCATCTTCGGAACCCTGTCTTTCTCGACCTCAATTTCCCTCTCGCCAGTGCTGCTGTCTTCCCTCCGGCGACTAACTTGCTCGGAAGCCATAGTATCGAATCGCTTTCTTCTCCAGTACAATTGTTGAAAACTTTTTTGAGTATTTGGGTGGATTTTGTCGTTGGATTTGTGGGTTTTAAAAGAAGAAAGAAAATCGGAGAGGTGATATGGCGGTTTGTGTTGAGAAGGGTGAGTGTGTGTGGACAGTGGACGTGTTTGCATGGTAGGGTGGTGGAAACGTAGGACCTGACTCAGCTGACTCGTTCACTGACACGTGTGACTCGCTGTGGATTGGGCTTAGAACTATGCACTTCTGCTATATCAAGACACGTGCTGAATGTTCCAAGCTTCCACGAGCGTCGTTTGAGTTGAAGGACACTTGCCATGTCTTGGAGACACGTTCCTGCTTCCTAATTTTTGCTTGTATTCCTACTGCTTAGTCTTTTTTTTTTTTTTTTAAATAGAAAAAAAGGTATATCAGCAGTGTCATCACATTTTCTCTCTCTCTCTCTCTATGTTAGGGGTTAATGACAAAGATCTTGCCTCTAGATCTTCAATAGTTAATAAACCTCAAATTTCGATAACACAGAACATATAATTTTTCTTGTCAGAGACTAGACATTATGTGCATCACAATTCAATAAATAGATCGGACGTTATTTTAGCATTTGCATTTCTTGTTAAATATATGTTGTTTCTTAAATTGTTGTTATTGATTTGAACCTTTAAAAGTCGGTACATTTTGTTTCCAAGAGTTGAGGCTCCACTCATAGACCGCCTTCGAAGAGTGGGAGAGACAAACTGGCTCGTGGGCAGCCCAAATTAGGGCCTATAAAACACAAGGCCCACTTATAAGTTAGATCGGTGGAATAGTTCGGCCATATTTATGCGCACCTGATATGAAAATAATCACCACTCGTGACAAAGTTCTTGGGGCTGCTGATTATTTCATGAATCCTTTCAACGGGTCAATGACTCTCAGATTCTCCCCAGCAAATTAGCAGTTAATCGTTATGTATATACCGAGGAATAAGAATTATACTTTTTCCACCTAAAAAAAAAAAAACAAAAATGGTAGAAAAAGGACAGATTAACCATGATTTCCATACATGTTGAGCTCTTATGAGCATTTTATAAAATAATATTATTATCAAAAGGGCACTTCCTAGTTCCAACGGTTCATGGCAATTAGCTATCTGCTTACTAAAACAACGTTACAATATACAAATTGCAAATTACAAATCATTACAAATTACCACAAACCAACAGCATTATTGTTCTCCAACAATACACATGAAAAATTACAAAATTACAGAGCTTCCTAATGTGAGATTCAATGAGCTTCTTTCCAAGAATGAGAATAAACAAACGTTCTACTTAGCTTCTTTTTGTCCCCTCCTTTCCCAAATTATTTCTAGTCTTCAACCGAATAGAGTTGCGTAGAGTAGCTCATTCCAAGTGTCTGGCAATCCGGGAAGGCACCAATGGCTGCAATCTGTGCCGCCGCGTTCACCGCTATAAACCGCTGGATGCCCATCTTTCCTGTACTGCGACAATGCTGTGACGTCTAGCAAGTAGACCGGTTTCTTGAGCCTGCTTAGCACCTTGTTCACAACCACCCAAGCCAAGGGTGTCCCTGCAGGGTACCTTGCCCCAAAGTAAGGCGCTGTCTCGCCGGAACATGATTTCGATGGCTGGTTCCAATCTCGGCCCCTGATTTCACAACCCAAAAACCGTAAATTCACACGATAAAGAGTAATTACACGGTGCAACGAATATTTATATGATCATTACTTACTCATAATGGGTGGGGGAAATCCCTTGGAAGAAGACTTTTGTTTTGAAAGGATCGACATTGCGGTTTATCCACCTAGCCCAAGTTGTTAGTCCTTTGTAAAATGCAATCAGACGGTTCATATCTTTGTACAAGTTGTTACGTTCTTGCATATAATCCCATCTGCATTATTACAATCATTAGCAGTAATAAGTTAAAATGTCTTAATTACTACCACATAAAATGGGGACATCACATGGTTAGATCATCAGATACTCACGGTTGGGATCTCCCTGTGTGGGTCCACCAGTGCCACGTGTTAAAGATCAGAAGGTCCATGCCTCTCCACCCGTTTCCATTATTTATGGAGTCAAGCTTCAAGACTCGTCCCACCTTCTCACTCACAAGATCTACAAGGTATGGCGTGCGATATAGTAGTATCTTAACACCGTAATCCTGCACATTTGAGGTCAAATTAATATTGATTCTTTACTAATTAGAATGTTCATCACTTTCTAAATGACCAATTTACCAATTGTATGATCTTTACTTGGCTATTGAAAGTACAAAAGGGAACTGTGAATTTGGGTGGTGGTCACAATATTCCATGAAGACAACTGACAAAGTAGTCCGTACTCTCAAAGTCCGATGTTTACAACTCATAGAAGTGGTCCAGATAGATGTAATATAGCCTTTTTTCCATAACTAACCTAATCATTCCTCAATAAGCGGGAGAATATTAGACTAATACTAGGAAGCATCGGTGATGTTATAATAATAAAAAGTTAATTATACAACGTGACTCATTTAACCTATTCACTTTCTATTAGTCATGATACTCATCACGGATGATCATCACGGATGATGTCACGAGCACTTTCCTAAAACGTACATGTACGATTCTACATATATATATAGAAGCCGCAGTTTAACATGCATTTAATTGGTTTTTCCTTAATGTTCAACGATAAAACAAATAGGATGTTTTAATATCCGTCCCAAAAATTGAATAAAGTTTGGTTTGGTTCTACACTATAACACGCTAGTATGAGGCCCATTCCAAGATGCTTGTTGTTTGACATACACAGATTTTTGGTAGATATCAATATCATCATCAAGTTATAACGACAACGACCGTCTTCTTTAGAAGTTGGTGGTAATACAAATATATTCTTCCCAAAAAAAAAAAAAAAATCACTAGAGCAAATCTCCCACTAGAAATCGAATTTCTCCAAACCAAAAACTTGGGCAGTCAAAAAAAAAAAAAAAAAAACAATTTGCTCAACAATGAAGATGAACAAACGGGGAAATTTTTTAATTTTTCTTTTTCTTTAACGCAAGAAAAGAAAGATTGAGTACAAGTTCTTAACAAGCTTTAGCTATTTAAAAGAAAAAGTATGGTAAGTACGAGTTCTCCTATTTTTGGACCTGTAAATATTAATTACTGCAGTAACGCAAGGGGCCACAAAGAAAACAGAATAAACAGAAAAGATTAAAAAAAAAAAAAAAAGTTAACGCACTAGCTGACAGATGGACAAGGCCCCGGCAAAGTGAAAGACATGGCTGCCAAAAATTACGCTCCATTTAAATGCTCACTCCCACGCACGCCCAGACAAAAACGCAACACAATGACATCATAATTCATTAAAGCAATTTTACCCGTCGACCGAACTTAATTACGGTGACACCCTCTTAATTAAATCAATTTTTACAAATTCTTTCGAAGCAAATAAATAAATAAATAAAAAGTTCAACTTGTGAAAATATAGCGACATGAAGCAAAAAGAGGGTAGAAAAAAAAATAAATGCATGCAGTACTAGGCAATAATTGCAGAGTCCACGGAAGGTGAAAAGAAAAGGAGAGAGAAAAACAGACCTCAAATGTGACTGAAGAAAGTGCTTCGGTTCTGATGACAGTGGTCTTGGAATTTGGCACCCATGCATGAATCATACAAGCTAAAGATTGCCACTGGTTCAGACTCAGTGAGTCACCCACGAACATAATCTTCTTCCCTCTCCATTTCTCCAGAAAATATAGCCCATTAAACCTTTCACCCAAAAAATATATATATTTTAAAAAAAAAGGACAAAAAAGACAAACTTTCAACCACCCATTTGGCAAATAGGATAGTTTTACCGTTTTAATGACCGGAAAAGGTCAAATGGAGCCAAAAAAAAAAAAAAAAAAAAAAAAAAAAGACAGTACCTGGGTAAGGAGCAAGAGAAAGGTTGCCATCTGTATTTGAGGTAAGACTTATCAGGTCGGCCAAACTTCTGGCAGTCGAACTCTGGATCTACGAAGGGACAAGTGGAGGAGTCGTACAGAGGATACGACGCGTCGTATTTCCATGTGCCGCGGAACCAGTTGCATTTCCCGGCTAGCATTCTGGCTGTAGCTTCTACTGAGTTAGTAGTAGTAAAAGAAGTGACATTATTGAAAGGATTTGTGAAATCCTCTGCTGCTTTTGTTTGGTGGGAGAACAAAAACAGAGCCTGGAACAGGAACAGAGACAGAAACAGAAACGGGGCTTTGAATGGGAAAAAACCCATTTTTCCCTAAAGAAAAAGACGAGGAGTGAAGAAAAAAAGCGCCTCCCAAACAACTCTTATATAATGCATGAGAGAGAGAGAGAGAGAGAGAGAGAGAGAGGAGACTATTAAAGTGGAGCTTTGTGGGGGCTTTTATTTTTCACATGGAATGTGAGAAAGAAAGAGTTGTAAACTTTTTTTTTTTTTTTTTTTTTTTTCTCTTTCTCGTTAAAAGGGAAAAAAAAAATTATGTCATTTATGATTTCAAAACAACAAGGAGTGTGGAAAAATCAAATCTTTGAAGGGTGATTTCTTTTTTTTTTTTTTTTTGGCTGGCCAGAACAGTGGAATGTGGGGCTGGATCCAATCCATTTCCAATCCTTAGCTTTGAAAAAAAATTTGGAGTAATGATAATGTGAATTCTAAAAAATAACAATGGTAAAACATTTTTTCTCCCAATAAAGAAAGAGTTAAGAGAAATGGCTTTTTAAAGGCAATTTCTCCTTTTGGTGAGGTGATTCAGGAACCTTACAAAAAGAGAGGTGGTCACTTCACTGAGCCCAATTGTCACATTTGCCCTCTTAAAAGCAAAATGTGGTTATAGAGAGACGTGGTTGCCTTATATAAAGATAAAAGGCAGCGTATTCTCAGATAAGTCCAAAAACATGATATATAAATATGTTTATACATATCTTAATCATTATAATGAGATTTATTCGACTCTAAAATATTTTTCGAGAAAATGATCAACCTTCCTACTTCATTTGGGTTCCTAAGTGATTTGCACAGAAGTTTATTTCTTACTTTGTTTTTTTATGAGTTTACAAACGGTCCTTCGTCATAATAATATAATTAATAACTCATCTGTCCCCATAATGTACCAATTTAAGTCCCTGTGCATTGATAGATAGTTTTCCTATTTTTAATGGCTTTTGGTATCTTCCTATGCCAATAGGAGTTTTCCCCAATTAGAATTTATGCAATACATATATGTACTTCATTTTGATAGGTGGTTTTCAACTTTCCAACCTATGCATCTTTAATTTCTTTCAATAGTTGACACCAAACAATTGGACCAAAATTCAAGTCTCCGTGTGCAAAAATTAATGTAAGAATTAGCAAGTCTTTGTTCCTTTATTAAGTTTGAAGCGGATCTCAATAGATTTTCGTTGTGTATAAACAAACGCGGTGAGTGTTGCTGCTGCTATCATCTATATATGTTCGACCTTTTTGTCATTTAAGATCTAATTGTCTAGTTTTTATTTATTTTTGGGTAGAAATGATCTCAATTTTATTTATTTTTTATCTCTTGTGCCTAGTTTTAATAGGTTGTTTTAAGTTCTTTCCACGTCATGGGAATGGAGTTCCTCATTATCTATCATATCTATTTCAATTTTAATTTAAAAGGATAAATTCTGACTTAAAAGAAGTATCTAATTGTGATTGCATGTATTATATAACGATAATATCAAATATGACTCCATCATAAGATATAAAATTTAGATTTCTTCACCTAAAAAAATATTTAAATATATATGTATATGTGGGAGAACTGTAATAAAGCTCTTTTTATATATCATATCAATAAAGTTCCATCTAAGATCATTAAAATCTAATATAATGGATGAGATATTGAATGTGTATAGTAACAAAATAAGCCCTAATCTATAAAATTGCAAAAAACAAATAAAAAATTAAACTCCAAATTAAAAAAATTAAAAACTATAGGATGCCGCCGGTGCGGGCTTGAACTTGGCCATGAGAGAGTTGAAGCTCGCGTGGGGGGCGGTTTCTCTGTGTGGCAATTTCGTAGATGGGGGATCAGTTGGGGTGGGGGGGAAGGGGGGGGGGGGGGTCCGTTGATAGGTCTAGGCACGAGTGGGCTCCTAGCTGGGGGAGGGGGGTTCGCTAGTGGGGGAGGTCGGCAGTGATGGTGGAAGGTCAGCCGGGGGGGTAGGGGGTTTCCGTGGAAGGGTTAGGTTTTTTTTTAAATTTTATTTTTTCTTTGAATTTTTTTTCAATTTCTTAGTTTATAATAGAATGAACTAAGGTGAATTGTAATATTATTATAGATAAGCATGATCTCAGTCATTAAAGTACATCGAATTGTCTATAAAATGAGCTTTATCGGTACGGTATATAAATGGGGTTGTACCACAGCCTTTGCCTATATATATAAGTGCATGATTTAGATTGTGTATTAACTAACAATTGTTTGGTGTCTCAGTAATAATACATCTCTGAATCTTTTTCAGAGACTTCCTAAAAAAAAAAAAAAACGTAGTGACCCTTTGTGTTATATATTAATTTAAACATTAATATTGATTTTTTTTTTTTTTTTTTGCATAATCAAACAATACTTTACATATATATTGCAATATTATTGTTACATAATCTATGATTTATAAACTGAAAAATAGTATCAAATAGAGTTGCTCCCTCCTCCATATTGGTATTGGCAGGTCATGTCAACTTGTTATCACAGCATCCTAATTCCGATTTCTTTTATCTATTCGAATTTTGTTTTTGTTTTTGGGATAAAATCTATTCAACTTTTGTTACATGACAATATTTTTTTTGGGCATCTTTATTTATTTATTTATTTTTAAATAAAAAGAAGAAGAAGAAAAATAAAATAAAATGGCGGCCCCCTTTTCTGGAGAATTTGATGCGCCGATCATGTTGATAATTGTTATATATTAAAGTGGGACTGTGGGAGTCGTAGCCAATCGGCGCATAAAACAATAAAGCTGTCGGTGTATGTGATATTTCAATACATAATCATTACGATATGCAAATTAAAATAAAAATAAAAATCATCCTCTTTCAACATATAAAAAGTAGTCCGGTTTAGGCTTCAGAATCAACACCATTTTAAATTACTCAAATATCATAAAGATTGGTCTAAATTAGCATAAGTTTCAAGCAGTGTACTACGTTTGCATTGTTAGCATACATAATAAGATGCCAAATATTTTTTCGCAATTGCTTCGGATAGCTTTGCCTTTTTTTTTTTTTTTTTAAATCTATTTATTTTAACTTAATAAAGACAGAGAAAAAAGAAATAAGTGTTGATTTATTATATTGCATTTTAAATTATTTACAATCACAATATAACTCTAGCTTCTCATTTTAAGGAAAAATTAATTTTAATTAGTAATTGCGAGGTTATATAACTTTAATTAAAGAAAAACATATCATGAACTTGCTCTTAGCCTTCTAATTATGAGAAGATAAACATGATGGGCTAATATAAATATTATATAAAAATGTACCTCTATAAGAGGTATACATAAGTTCATCAGCAAATTAAAACAAATCATAACATTCTTATAAAAATAATAATAATAACAAAAAACAAAAACAAAAAAAAACAAATCATAACATAATTTTTTTGCTGGTTTATGTATGTGCGGGTACTGAATCCAAATAAAATGAAATGATGGTTTCTTCAGCTTTTCCGCGGCTAGGTGTCTCATTTCATTCTGTCCCTCCGTTCATTTAGGCTGAAATTACTAATTTTTGGGAGATATATGGATATTAAATTAGTTGATTATAGGGAAAAAATTGCACCTGAAATTCAAACAATTTCATGGATATTGATTTTTCATAAAATAAATATTTATTTTCCAAGGGTTAAAGTGTAAAATTGAAGAAAGTATAATTTCAAAAAAAAAAAAATAAAAGGGAAGAAAGTGCTTGCAAATGTATATATATATATATATATATATATATAAACGCATGAGTGTGGTTTTAATGTTTTTTTTTTTTTTTTAACCATGAATGGTTACAGATAAAATTATAAAAAGAATTGCATTCTTTAATTAAATTTGATGATGTGATATTTTATGTAACTTGTTATTATAGATTAAATAACCTACTAACTTTTTAAACTTAATCCACCCACTACCAAAATTTTAAACTTTAATTATTACTTATTACATACTTCTTTAATTCTAAAAAAACCTATAATCAAAGTATAATATTTTTTCACCGAGCAAACTTCCTTCTCCTTCATATCTTTAGTTTAGGGAAAAAAAAAACAAAACAAAAAACAAAAAAATCCTATCTTCAAGAACGATTTTGTAAAAGCAAGGAATATATCAAACCCCCCAGAACGATTTTGTAAAGCAACCCCGCCCACCTTTCCATTCCCTTCGAAATAATCCCACGTTTTTTTTTTTTTTTGTTTTTTTTCTTGTTTTTTCCCCCTCAAAATTTCTAATTTCTTTTCTATTTGTTTAGCTAATTTAAAACAAAAGGAGAGGTTGAAACAAATCACGAACTTCACCTTATAAAAAGTAGACGAAATTATGGAATTCAAAATCCCATGATCAGTGGCAACAAAAGTATTGCTCTCAAAAAATCAATTCTTTTGGTATAACAATAATGAAAATAACCATCATTAACTAATCCAAATTTGAAGATTTTATTTTATGTTTTAAAAATATCAATATTCACTGCTCTTTTGAGATGATAATGATTTTTTTCCTAATTATTATATTAGGATTAATTATTTCCTAAGAATTAATAGTTATATTAAAAAAGATATAGTTTTATTTTTAAATTTTAAGATAAGGTATATGACAAGTATATTTTTTTAAAATACTTTTATCTTCAAAAGGTAATTTCATATAAAGGTAATTCAGTAATAATATAATTTGCTAAAAAAGGAGTGGAAAGAGCAAGGGGTCAATAGACCTTCGCATAAAAAAAAAATACTTCAAAAAGTCACATCAGTAAGTTAACAACAAGTTACTTATCTAAATCTCATTTAATAAGCTCTTTAGTTCTATGTTCATTAATTGCCATTAAATTTTTTAATCAACAACTTATTTTGTTACAACCATCCGATTAACATCATATGACTAAAAACAATGATAATCATAGATGAGTGATTAGAATAACCATTAAAAACTCTTTTTATGTATATAAATCACTCAATCCACGTTTAATACAGCTACAAAAATGGTAATATATAAGTAGGGAAAGATATGTTTTGAAGAATTACTATGAGGGTAAAACGTAAAACTATCTTTGGGAAAAGTTAGTCTATTTATGAGACAAATAAAAAGAATATTTAAAATTCTGATATTCCCTTTACACCCAAAGGTAATTCAACTGGTTGAGCCTTAGGCAAACAAAGACGACGGGAGTCAATGGACAAAATCAATTTGGACATATTTGAAGAGATCATAAACAATAGATGAGGGACCAGTCTGCTGGCGCTGATATATATATATATATATAGTTTTTGTTCCCACCATTTTTCAAACTTTGGCAAGTCAAAGGTGGGGGTATGTTGTCATGCATTACGATGCAAATATTTTTCTATTTTGCATTTTTCAATAAGGATTGTACAACATATTCAGAGAAATTGTCTCCTATTCGTCAGTTAAGTCCAACATTATTAACGTTTTACAACAAAGTTGATTTATTTATTATTTTATATAAATTCATATGTGTAACAAAATAATATTAAACAATTGTTGATATAAAAAAAATGAATATTTTTAGCTTGCGTTTGGTTCATTGTTGAAGATGAAATTTTTAACTCAAAATTGGTCGACTTTTCAAAAACTAGTTTTAAATTTTGTTAACTTTTAAAAAAAGATAAAAATATATAATTTAGTTAAAGTTAAAAAAATACTATAGGATAAACTTTTTTTCGAATTCTTGAAAATCTTTCAATTGGATGAATAATTTTGTAACACCTTTTCACCTCATCTTCGGGTTTAGTAAGAATATGTACAATTTAGATCAGACAAAAAAAAAATATGGGCAAATCAGGCAATTTAGATCAGACAATTAATCTATATCAAATAAAGCAGAAGATCTTTCGAAAAATTTAATTATCTAACTTTATAAAACGCTGTCCGATCAAAATAATAAAGTACTTAAGAATAATATATAGTCCCGATAATAAAGACATTCTATAATAGAACTATCATTTCTTTGACGATTATTTCTCAATTATGTATATTATATAAGCTAAAAAATAAAAGAAATTGCATGGGAAACATAACAAACAATGTAAACTCGTACAAAAATTTCAGAATTTTGACTTGTTCCCGAGGTTTCATGATATACCACCTCATCTTATCATCATCGCAGTTTAGTTTAGTTTAGTTTAGTTTTTTTTTTTTTCCCCCCCCCCCCCCCTTATATAGATAAGAAGAGAAAGAAATGACAATCTGCGAGAAACTGATCATTTTCCAAATCCACATGTTTGTGAAATAATAGAGTTCCAGATTTTCACGTAACAACAAAATAATTGCTTTTTTTTTTTTTTTTTTTGCTCTGACCAATAATTGCATGTACGTGTAATATAACTCTGCGACTGTGAGGGCTGGTCCCGATATCATCTTACGTCTATACGTGTCTTATAGTTTTTCTTGGAAAATTGATGTACATTTATTGAAATGGGTTTATATCATTTAGTCAAATTTTACGTATTTGAATTGGAAATGAACTTGATGTGGCAATATAGACATATATATATATATATATATATATCAAAATGCATTTATTAGTGAAGCCAAGCCAAATCTAAGAGCGCGGTTTGAGCGCCAGTGCATATGGGTTTCTCTATACTCTCGATCCATGGTTTTTAGTATACTATCTTTCTTACAAACAATACATAGTACTGACTTATATGTCTGCTATATATATATATTATTTATTTATTTATATATACTAAAAAAATGTCTCGGATCCTGAGAAAACTAAAAAGAATTGTGATCGATCAGTCTTTTTGTTTTGTTCTTGTTGGTCTAATTTCAAGCTGATTAGTTAATTTATAAATGAAGAAGTATGTGA
Source organism: Ficus carica (assembly GCA_009761775.1). Classification (NCBI taxonomy): domain Eukaryota; kingdom Viridiplantae; phylum Streptophyta; class Magnoliopsida; order Rosales; family Moraceae; genus Ficus; species Ficus carica. Next base: position 14,760,018 of record CM019743.1, read on the forward strand.
GTTGAAGAGATCTCTAAAATGTATGTAATTCATAAACTGTTAACGTATAGGATTTAAGGGGGAAAATCGCACGCATATAAATACACATGATCGAAAACGATTTGGACCAATTCCTAGACAAGATTTATAAAGCGAAATGATAAGTTTACAAATTAAAGATGGTTAGGGTTTTTCTTTAATTCCTTCTTAAAATCTGAAAATAATGTAACATATACAATATTTGTTATGTATAAAATAAATTTAGTAAAAATATCATTCGTTAATGATGGATAGATATAATTATGTGTTTATCATTATGAATTCGGAATAAATATGCTAAATTACATCTCTATTTTAATATTTTACATGTAATATATATGGATACTTTAGGAAGGGATCAAAGCTAGAAAATTTGGAAGGCAGAATCAAATTGAGTGGATGGCCGACAAACACGTGGGTGATGTTACTACGCCGATGGCTCTATGCATGTGCTTCCCAACTTCTACTTAATCATATTGGCTCTGAAAAAGAAAACTTGTGGGGGCAAAACGGTTGTTTAATCTACTTATTATATTGATATATGCTTATAATTATAATTGTAATGCAAATTTTTTTATGTTATATTATGATTAATTATGACGTGTTGAACGGGAGTTTGATAGGGTAGATATATATATATATATACACACACACACACACGCACATGTGGATGGTGTTGACTACTATACATATATGCTCTTGAAGAACTTTTTCCATTTAATTAGTCTTGCCCTTTCGTGTATGTTATTTGTTGCTTTTTAGCTAGCGCTAGCTGGCTTAAGGTTGAATCAATATTATTAGAGAGCCAAACATATTATGCTTATTGGGTGAGAAAAAGGCTAGGTGCAAAATGTCACTGAACACCATTCAAATTAACATTCACCAAGAAAATTCACTTTTCCGACTTGGTAAATATGCTTGGTCTTGACTTTTTATGTCATGTTATTGGACTTGTTTGCTAAAACATTTTTCATTCTATAGTTACTAAAATGTGTAACATCAGGTTGTTTTTATTCTTTAGACATATAAATTAGAAAGACAAGGAAAAAACAACCTTAATTAATTAGTCCTTAATATGCCGGCTTGAGCATTTATAAATACCTTTAAAGGTCATAATTTAATGCAAAACACATCACATAAAGGGGTTTTTTTTTTTTTTTTTTTTGGGAAGGAGCATGAAATTATAAGGGGTGGCTAAGCATAAAGTTAACATGTGTCTAAATGCAGGGACTGGCAATGTCGGAAGGGGTAGGGCCTAATTTGAGAGAAGACGCCACAGTTTGAGATCATAGGGCACTTTTTATTTTTATTTTTTCTTTTTTGAGATCAGAGGGCAATTAATAAAAGTAAATAAATATTTGGGGGTTTTGTTTTCTGATCACTTGTCTTATAGTTCTTTTGGAATCAGGAGTCCTATAACTGAAGTCATATCCACATGACAAAGTGGCCGATCCCCACAGTCCCATTTTCACTGTACCAATCACTCTCTTTTGATTGCTATCTTTCTTCTTTTCCCATATATAACTCACATTATTATTATTGCTCACATCAACTTCAAGAACTTGTGGTTTCCAGCCAGCCCCCTCCCCAAAAAAAAAAAAAAAAAAAAAAAAATCATTTTCTAAACTCGAACTAAATCACATTCCAATCATATCGAACTTAGATAAGTATAATATATAATTTAACAGTTAAAACGATATCGTGTCAAAAGAGTATTGTAATTTCATATTTATCAATAAGTTTTCCTTAAAAAAAATTAAGAAATAAAATTTTGTTACAAGGTATGAAAATACAAAATTCAGGAAAAAAAGAAAATTCAAGTATTTGTCTGCGAACCCCACGGCATCAAGAGCACATATCAGCCGCCTTCTCTACACTTTTGGTCCCTTTTTTTTTTTCCCCTCTTTATTTGGTGATAGTTTAAAAAAGGCCGGGAATGGTTGGATTTGATTTAATTTTATTTATTATTACTTGAAACTTTTCTCTAATTAAAGTGGGAATTATATAATAATTTGATGTTGAAAGTTTGTTAAAAAAGTGTGACTTCTCTTTCAATCAACCAATTGAGTACATGTAACCACACAGAGAGAAAAAATGGTTATCTTTGGGTAAAGACGCTTTCAGTGGGGGTGGGGGACCAAATGAATTAAATGCATTTGTGTGTTTATTAAGTTAATTCAATGACGACAATGACAGAATGTATTTTATGATTATTTCTGTGGAGCCGCCAAATGGGTCACCTTGGGGTTGGCCCGACGGCCTTTTCTAGACCCGTGCTATGTAAATGGTGGCGTTTTCTTTATAGTCAATCCTCATCCGTATAACGATAATTCTACACCCGTCTTTAATGGTAACATCTAGTGTATAGAGAGAGAGAATGGAGGTTTTGCTCCATGTTCTGCTATATAAGAAAAACTATGGACTGCTTGTGAGTTGTAACTTGTAAGGAGAATTAACAAAATGAAATTTGGGACTTGAAAGTCTAGGTTTGTTGTAATTAAGAAGAAAAAAGAAAAAAAGAATAAGAATATTTGATTTTGTGCGATGGTGAAGTAATAGAAAAACACTGCTAAGTATGAGAAATCTCTCTCTAACAATCGTAGGCCAATGTTACAATATAGCAGTATATATATACTGGTGAATTACTGTGTGTAAATTTTTTATTTAAATGTTTGATCTTATTTACCTAGTTCAATCCTCTTATAATTGGCTGGCAAAGCAAAAATGAAAGCTTGAGAGATAACTCCAAACTCGCCCTCTTTTTTTTCCTTCCTAAATTGTTTGTTCCAACAGAGAGAAAGAAAAATATAAGTGTCTTTTCATCTTTGAGAGGACGATGAGTCATAAATTCATACTTACTCTTATTAAGTTTGACAAAATAAAGGTTTTCACACGTTGAGAAATATGTGTGTGTTGAGTCATAACTTTTTGTGTTAGGAGACGAAACGTGTCACCTTAACCTCAAAATGGTGAATGAAAATTGAGCCACAAACCTTAAAATTAAATAGTATCGAATGCTTCTCATGGAACTCAAATGTAGACATATACCAAATCACTTGAGAACAAAAAGCTAAATATCATTAGACTGCAGCCTTGGTGTGCGACAAGCGTCTTTCTCCTTGCCTTACATCAATTTTCTCTAACTTCATCGACCTCAAAGACACACTGCAATTTATATGGAAGATCATTTCCGTCCATTTGATTGAACAACTTAAAAAATAGAACATAAAGTTAAATTGTCTTCAAAGTTAACAATAAGATCAAAGTTCATCAGATAATAAACCAGATTATTAATATTTTAATCAACTCAAGATTTTGGATCTTATCCAAATCATTTTCTAGAAAGAAGTTATTCAAATCATCACCTTATCAAATACTATAATAACTTTTGTCAATTGTTACCATTACCCCTAAAGGCCTCCAAAGGTCTATATATGACTTTAGTTTTGTAGGAACATTGGAAACAACTTGATCTTGAAAACTACTCACATGATTTTTATTTTTTATTTTTTAAACTACTTTACTTCTGTGATTGTTAGCGTGTAAAGGTTGAATTTTGCCGGCTTTGACTAACATCCCACCACCTATAGGCGTTCACCTTTGGTGGATTGTTATATTCTTTTGGCTAAACAAAGCAAAGCCACTTTTTTCTTTGGTTTGATTGCATATTATTATAATAATTATCCCTTATCAAAATGTAATTGTTATTTCATATATACTGAAAATAAACTCATGGAAATCATGGTTGGCTCAAGGGAAATGAACAAAGAAAAATGTGGAATCTTTGGGAGAAAGATATGCTTTCAAGTTGGAATATGTGGGCCATTTACAGCAAAACTCCATACATGCATATATCAACATCTACCTACATGGAAATGCTACAAGTTGGGTACTACCATATTGATATATGTAATTACTTTTCCTATATATATAAATATATATTCTTTTGGCCACGACCTAGCTATAATATTTAAGTTGCTAATTAAGCAAGCAAATATCATAGAGCTAGCCAGCTTTCTAGAGCATATATGTGTGTGTGTATTATATGATATGTTGTCCCACTCCAAAGACTTAACCATATCTTTTTGAATTGCATTGGCTGTGTTTACCTAACTTAATAGTACTTTATTAAAGTTTAAAAGTTGTTTGTTTTGGCAGCTATATCATTATAGATTAGTTAAATCACATATCTTGTACGACAATATTCCATTATATATACGTACATTTTAGGCTAGTAATTTGTCCTAAGTTGAACTTGAAGCTCATCAGTATTGTGGGAGATAGTTGGCACCTGATCGCTTGTTGTAGTTGCTAGGTTTAGTATTGCCATTATGCATTGCCCTCATTATTATAACCTAACTTCTTTTCTTTTTTTAATACAATACAAGATTAAATCTGCGTCTTCTAAAATTTAAGTATCATCTTTACACCGTCCTATTTTAATTTGTTTGACCAAGTGGTCATTTGCTATCGTTTCCTAATTGTAAGTATACTAATCATAATTTCTAGCAATACACACACACACACACACACACTTATCATAATTAAAATAGAATTCTCCAAGCGTATGCATGAAGTTGCGAATCTCTTGAAATCAGTTTGACTGGCCTCAAATGTTAAGGGCTCCACTCTCGAGAGACGTTTTCTCAGCCCTTTATATATATATATATATATATATATATAGCCCAAAATATCAGAATGGCCCAAATTCATAGTAAAAATGTTATTTACTATAATTTCCTGTGATTTTAATCAGCGATTGTCGGATTCTAACATGAATTTGGGCCATCGTTATTGCTTTTCCTTATACTTCTAGCCTCTAGGCACAAGGGGGAAAAAAAAGAGAGTAAAATGTATGATTTTTCAGACAGTACTTAAACTTAAAACTTTTTTATTTTAAAGTGCTAACGAAGAATTGACGTTTGAAGTTTTCTAAAATACAATAAAACAAGTGAAGTATATAAAATTTTATTAAAGATTATGTGTAGGTTTTTTTTTTAATTATTTTTTATTTATTTTAAAGAGTCATATTTTGTAATTTTAATTGGAGGCTGTTATGAAACACTATCCAAATATATAATAGTAGAACAAGCCTTTGGACTCAAAGAAGCCTAAACCCGCTTGTAGTAATTAGTAATATCAAATAGTACTGTTGCTCATTCTGTGTTTATCAGGAGTGTGAATTTAGAACACAAACACACTCCAAATAGACTGCCTATGGAGCTTAATTATCCAAATAATTAAACACTTCAAAGAGTTCTACTACTAAAATTTTGAGTTTTGGAATATTAAAAATAGAAAAGCCCTAGAAGAAATTAACTTGAAAATGTATGTGCATATCCATTCTTATTAGTAACTCGATATCTTCTTAGGCTGTTGGGTAAGAGGCATCCAAGGCAATGCCACAAAGACCCTCTTTGGCCCCAACATCTCTCTGCATCGTAATATAGCCTTCCTCTCCCCACCTTGTCCCCCAACAATTCTTCACTATCCAATACTTGGTACCGTCCCCTGCGGTACCACACCCGACCACGGTAACCCCATGGTTAATCGAGGTACCGTAGTCTCCGGTAAACACTCCACTCGAATAGAATTGGAAGGCAGGTCCTCCGGCATCAACTAAGACTGACACTGGCTGGTTAGCCACTGCCTTAAGCAATGCGCTTTCGTTGTTGGCTGGGACGTTCTCATACCCCTTGATCTTGGCTTCGTGGAATGCTTCCTATTTGGGGTTACGAGTCCCTTTGTCTCCCTTGTAAGGGTAGTTGGCTTTCGAAGCTATGCCTCCGTTTCATATTATGAACTCGAAGGCATCTTGAATTAGGCCACCTTCGCATCCTTGGTCCATCGGGTTGGTGTCGCAGTCGAGGATTTCTTGCTCTGATAAGGAATTCAGTTTACCTGTGGTAATCTTCGTGATTCCTTCTGTTGCTGCCACGGCTGAGAATGCCCAACTGCCTATTTTTTGTTTGTAATTACAAACAGAATTAGACATAATGTAAGTCTATTAAAATTTTGATAATAACCTAAGATGCTACAAGTAAGTTTATACAAGCATTCTGCTATGTAAACCGGATGAGTTTACTAGCAGATGTCAATTTTATCACGATATACTAATAACGTTATGTCAGTTGTCTCCTCTCATTATTTTAAAAAAGAGAAGAGAAAATATTGTACGTATTATATTATTATTTTCTTAAAGATTCTTACCACATTGTAGCTGGTCCTTAATAGCAGTAACAGCTCCTTTCTTCCTCCAGTCCAAGCTAGCTGGAACTTCACCAACATTTACATACTTAAAGTGCAATTCCTCTTTAGCTGACCTCCGTCCACTACGCCTCTTGTATCCATTAAGGGAAGCCTTAAATTCTTCGTTGGCTTAGTCCGCGAATTCATTAGTACTTAACTTCTAGGATCTGTTCGGATCAGCATTGAACGACTCTATAAACTCAACATTTTCTCTAAAGATGTTGAATATCCTCTCTTTCTCTGCAGCATCCTTGTAGACCTTTCCATGTCTTACCATCCATTTCTCATGCCTCTCCGACAAGGAATATACCTCGGGGACTTTTCGACATGATACTAATTGAGACGCGCAAATTGCTAAAATGAGGAACGTAGCTGAAACATAGTACTGTATTTTTTTTAGTTTCAAGTGTTTCGTGTGTTAGAGGTATTATAGCAAGTATGTACTGAGATTATGAATATGTAATTATGGCTTATATAGAGTAATGGCATATCATGTTTTGATTAAGAATACGTTTTATTAATTTATTATCATTTATAGAAGATTTACTACTATTTTACTTAATTCTTTTAACTTAAAAAGTACGTATGATTGTCATGCTTGTAGGCATACATGACTTCATTTAAAGTGCATGATTCAATCCCCTATCCTAAATTCAGAACATAAATATGATTGCCAATAGGTATGAAATATCTCGAATGTTTTTTTTTTTTTTTTTAACTTGTTTTTCCAAATGTTTTTGTTCAAGAAAATTGGTGATTTTCTTCATAAACTAAACTTGTTAACTATCATATTTTAATTATTGGGTAAATACTGGATTTGTCCAAATCTTTTCGAATCTTTGTCTTGGCTAAATCGCTATTTACCAAATCCGGTACTTTACTAACTAAACACAAAATTATGTCAATTTTTTAATTAGCCCCCTAAAAGTGATTATTTCCCTACTTTGACTCTATATTGTGCCAAAACATGAAGGTTCAGTCACCTAAACATTTTTGGTTCGTTATGTCTACTATCCACCAAACATACATTAGAAGTCATCTAATAGAAGATCATGCACGTATCCCTAAGCATCAGAAATCTATCTGTATTTATCACTTTCAATGACTCTAAGGTCCCAATTATTTAAAATTTCACTTAATCCTACTAGAACTCTAGTATTGGAGACTCAAAAATCGGCTACCGTTGACTAAACAGACAAATTAATTAATATGTCAAATTAGTCTTTAATCAGGGTGATGAGTGTCAGTAGATAATTGTCTTTATTAGTAACTTTTAATTTATTTGTATTTACAATAACTGAAGATATTTCTTGATTTTAAAAGATTTGTTAGTATTAGATAACTTCCCTGATTTTATTTAGTATAATTTGTATTTATATGTAAAACCCCATTCATAGTGCTCCTTCATTAGTGAATTCTTCTCTTGTTCATAATACGTTGATCATTTTCTCCACATAAATATTTCTCTTCCCTTATTGTTTTGTTTTAACTATTTAATTTCCATAACGAGGAACAAATATAGCCAATAAATGTGGAGGCCAATATGATAAACCACACACACCTATGTCAAAGAAGCAAGTAGTATAATTCTTTCTGGTTTATTATGTTTTTTAGAATCTAATTAAAGTTTTCTTTTTAGTTAATTTGGTTAGTTTCTAGTATTATTGTGATGTCGTTTTAGTTTCTTTAGAAGAAAAAAGGAAATATTCAGAACCTCTCTATTTATATTATCTTATAAGTCAAGATAATCAAGATAGTCTATCTTCGTTAACGGATTTGAATTTTATCTTAAAAGTTCTAGAGTCTTTTGGTTTAGTTCAGCTTCTCTAGTCTGATCCTAGTCGAATTAGCATTGACTCGTAAGCGTTCCACACTTTCTTTAAATATTTATGTCTCTTTCTTGATTCTTGCTCCTACTTCTCTCTCTAAATTCTCTCTCCAATTTCTCTTGAAACATAGCCATGGAAAAAATCTTTCCCTTCATCATTGAGAGATGGAAACTCTGCACGTTTGTATGCTTCTTATGCTGCATGATTCCGTTGTTCATGCTCAACCATGGCAGTATCATGACTCTGCGAAACCCGGGCATATCACTGATATCACCCAACATATCAGACACCAAACTGAAAATCTTGGGTGTATCATATCCCATTAAAGATCTGAAGCCGGTGAATGTTGAAGAAAACAAGTGTAATTTATTCGACGGGAAATGGGTTTTCGATCCCGAAGGAAGTCCTATGTACGACGGAGCCAAGTGCCCGTTTCTTGGCGAGCAAGTTAGCTGCCAGAGGAATGGACGGCCGGACTCCGACTACCAGAAGTGGACTTGGGAACCAAAAGGGTGTCAGATTCCAAGGTAAATTAACAATCTTTAATGTTCTCTATTATGTTAAATCCCAGTTTTGCAGACAAAGTTGACAGGTTTTGTTTTCGTAAATTGTAATAAAAGGCACAATATAGGGAAAGACATGTTGGAGAAGCTGAGAGGGAAGAGAATGATAATAGTTGGTGATTCTCTCAACAGAAACCAGTTTGAATCAATGGCTTGTCTTCTTTACACTGGTTTAAAACCTTCTCAAGCCCATGTTGATGTGAATGGTGGGTCCTACAAGGTCTTGAGGGCAAAGGTAAGGAAGTGGCATCTCGAATTTTCAATCTTCCTTTTTTATTTCTCATCAAACGGACAAAATCTTCTTCTTGAAATCTTTCGATTTGATTTCACTGCATTTACTAGTCCAATTGTCGTTTAAAATGAACCTTAACATGTTGTACTGAAATGTACGTGTTGCTGTAAATAGGCGTATAACTGTTCTGTGGAGTTCTATTGGAGCCCTTTTCTGGTGCAACTTAAAGAAAACAAAACTAACGGACATCGGATTTTGAAACTTGACCAACTCTCTGACTCTGCTAAGAAGTGGCGAGGAGCAGATATCATGGTATTCAACACCGGTCACTGGTGGGCTCATCACGGAAAACTCCAGGCGTAAGTTCTTTTTTCTTCCGCGTTACTTTCCCCTGTTTGCTTACCAATATTGTACGTTTTTAAATGTTAGATTATTTTATTGTTCGAACTAACTACTATTGGATATATCGTACCAAAGGATTTCCCTTTTAATTTTACTCGCATTTGCATATTGTTCTTAAAGTTGAGAATATTGGCACCGATGCTCATTTCTCTTAGATTTGCTACTTGTTTCAAGAGTTTTTACAAAAATAAAATGAGTCCCTACCAATGAAACTGTCTATTAGGTGGGACTATTTTCAGTACAAGGGACAAGTGATGGAGAAAATGGCGATAGAATCTGCGCTCGAGATGGCTATGAAGACTTGGGCTCGTTGGATCGATAGAACCGTTAACAGGACCAAAACAAGAGTGTTCTTCCGGAGCATATCTCCATCACACAAAGACAAACAATGGTGCCACAACGTAACAAAACCGAACACGGACGATTCTTATATGAAATCATTTCCCAAACACTTGACACAGATTGTGGAAAGAATGGGTCAGGAGATGAAGACTCCGGTGACATACCTGAACATCACCAAGTTGTCGCAGTACAGAAGGGATGCACATCCGGGCATCTACAGAACAAAGCAGGGGAAGTATTTGATAGCAACACACCAAAAACAGCCTCAGAATTTGGCTGATTGCAACCACTGGTGTGTGCCAGGTCTACCAGATACCTGGAACAGGCTGATATTTGCATCTATACCCCTGTAAATCTCCAAACACGTCTAAATATTTTTCTTCTTTTTTACTTTTTTCTTCTCTAATGTGCAAAGAGCTAGCGGAAGGTCGGACATAAAAGAAATTCTAACCAAATTTTGCAAATTTAACATCACTTTCTAGACTCTTTTTGTTTCCCCTTGTGAAGGTATCCATCTTTATTTTCCTACTAGAAATACAAATTCCTTTCTTATTTGCATGATGAGCAATAGAATCCCACTCTCCAGTCATGTGCTTACTATAATTCAACATAGCATCAATGCCCTTCTATGCATCTTCTAAAAAGAAGAAGAAAAATAAGCTTAGGGGATCACTGAAACAAATCCCGAAAGCACAAAGCAGATAAGAATAGACTCAGGTAATAATAGTATTGACTATTTAATAAGAAAGGATTCATGGGCAATTGTTACATTATATATCTTAAATAAAACATGTAAAGACCTTTATGTATGGCCCTTGTAGTTATAACTTATTTTAATCATATCCTAAAGCAGGGAATTTTCAAAGTTTTACCCGAGTTTAGTATAAAGTCTGCAGGGAATAGAAATTCTGGCTGCCAATACTAGTGTCATGCACAGAACCTTAATCTGCAAGATAAAGGCAACAGAAGTGGTATAAACAGATTATTTAGACAAGCTGAAATGGGTGGTATCTAGAGAAGTTCCCATTCAGATTCACAAGAATCGTTATGCGGTAATTTCTTTATCTCCTCCATGGTAAGGGTTGGTGCCAAAGCCTCTACAAATTCTTGATTCAATTTTTTATCGTCCCCATACTGCAATGCAAGCCGCTCGTATTCCTGCTTCCTTGCTGACCTCATTCTTAAATAAAGTGCCTCCTGAATTTTCTTCTGAGACAGAAAATTCAAATACAAACGAGTTTAGTTAGGATTGAGTTTTTGTGTGTGTGAGATTGGGTGGGGAGAGAGAGAGAGAGAGAGAGAGAGAACCTTGTAAGGCCTCCATTTGCCTTCGCGCTGAGGAAGAATATGAAGTTCATCCTCATTCACCAACACACAAGTTTCCTCAAGCTTACCCTTATCACTCTGTTCAATGGTTTTGGTTCCGTGTTCAGTGGCAATCTCACTCTCAATTATATTAAGAATCCAGTCAAAAGATTTCCCTAGAAATTTTGAATGAAATCAATTACTATAAGCACATATGAAGGATGCAACATATCAAAAATACGAAAGAGCAAAATAGCGTAATATGCCATCAATTTCATAGCCTCTTTTAGTAGTCATTGGCCAAGGAGGAGAGCATAGAAAATGATTATTAATGAAGAAAAATAGCAAAAGTTAGAAAATTATTACTTTTGAGAGAGGGAAGGGGAGAAAGAGAAAGAGAGAGTACTTGGATGATGCGCAAACACCTCCTCATCAGCATACTTGTCATGCCATGCTCCCACATCTTGCAAGGATCCTCCACTAGAAGCAAGGCTACTATTCAAGCACTTATCTGCAGCTACCAAATTAAAAATCTAAAGAGAGAAAGCAAAGTGACAAAAGCAATGAACTTATGTAGGATCCAGGGAATAATCACCATTTGATTTTGCTGATAAGCCACCACCAGATTGAACTTCCATCTCATTTCTGTCATCTCTGATAGGCTTTATTAAGATAATCTCACTTGATGATTGGAAGCTACTTGAAAAATCAGCAACATATTCACTAGCAGTTTCAATTTCATCACAACTTTTTACCTTAAAGTCGGACCTTGTATCTTCATTCACAGATGGGGTGTTCACTGTAGCTGTCTGGTCTGACGAAACTTCCTGAATTTCATTTACAAATGCACCATATGATGACAATGGTTGCCTCAAACATTTTTCATGTGTGATTGCACACGATCTCTCGGTTGGAATCAATTTTTTGTCACATCGATTTTCACCGACACCCGAATTTGAACTTTTATGCACACTCCCATCATGATATTTTTTCCTTGATCGCAAGTTAGAGCATGCTCCTTTTACAGACTCCCCAGAAGGTCTACACAAATTATCAACATCAAGACGGACATGGATTGATGGTGCAAGGCCCGTGTCTTTACCATTATCAGAAGTGACCTTCAAGGTCCTAGTTAACTGCTCATCATCGGCCCTTGCAGGCTTTGCCTTCTTAGTGACATTTGACTTTTTAGAAATCCCATCATCAGAATCTTGTTTTCCAGTCAAACCACAGGGTGACACTTTCTCAGAATCCTGTGAGATTGGTGGAACCAAATCTTGCATCACATCAGAATAGAACTTTTTCACACTTGCCCCAACAGTCTGCACTTGATTCTCAACATATTTGACCGTGTCCTGCCAAAATTAATAAGATGGACAGTCATAAGGATGGTGGAAGGAAACTACCAAATAACGTTAGGAACAAATAGACGAGTCCATTTTTGGCTAAAGAATTGACAAGCCCATTAGTACATAGTTGATTATGGCATAAAATAATCAAATAGATAAGGCTGACCATATTGCCATCCTCCAATAACATAGGAATAAAAAACAATCATCTGAAAATGACATCTTCGCAACATTCCGAGCAGTAATGTCACTACGACAAGAAATTTACTTGGCAATAACTTAAGAGCCTTAAGGGCATGAGACAAATGAAGAAGGGCAAATATCAAAGAAGGGCATACCTGGTACATAACTTCTTCGACCTCCAAGCACATAGCTTCAAACTTCTGGTACACATTTCCAACCCAGGTGATTCCTTTCACATCCATAATGATCATAAATCAATTTCTCAGGAGAAAGAACGGGTTGATTCTGCTATTTCTAACAGTAACTTTTCCCACTTCAAGTCGATACTTATCTGCAGCAATTAAATAAAAATCAGCACAGGCTCAAAAGAAAAGAACTTCTGCAGTGCTATTCACCTAGAGAGAGAGAGAGCGAGGGGGAGAGTACGAAAAAGAGAGATCATACCAAACAGCTCTTAACTTTGCGAACAGTCTAGTTTATGCATTTGTTCTTTCTTCAAGTTTTCAAATAACATACTTTTTTGGTCTTTAGAACTAGGGGAAAGTTCCATACATAACAAGAAAGACAAGATTTCAAACAAAAATCAATCAACTCGGGTGTTGTAACGATCACTTTGTAGTTCAATGGATACAAGAGCAATGATTGCACCCAAAGCAACAAAGTAGATCAACAGCTCTGAAACAAAACTTAGAACTGCCAATTCACCATTATAATCGTTACAACAGATAGAAAAATAAGTTGAATCAATAAAGTCTTTCACAAACACCGACCAACCTTTGTTACTGAGGTTTCTTCCAAACATTTCCCAGGTTCTAGTTGCCCCTAACTCAACGTACTATTTCAGAAAAGGTGATAATTTATATTATCATATCTATTTTTTCCAGATAAAAAAGAGCTTCAGTTGGATACGAGTACAAAGATAACCATACAAGAACCATACAAGTGTTTCGAGGAACAGCAAACATCTCAACATATAAAAACATTACATCACATCCAATTACTAATAGAAAAGCAATTCCTAAATATGATATGTATTTTTACAAAAGTAGACACACACATATACATATAAACAGAATATATGCTCACCTAAAATTCTCAATCAGCAGATGACAAAAATGGGGTGGGGTGAGGTCGGGAATCAAAACCCTTTTGGGAATTCCTTTCTGAGAATAACTTTGATTTTGCAGCCAGAAAAATAAAATAAGATAAAATAAAAAAAGCTTCAGAGCTTACACGTTAAGAAGAGATGGTGAAAATCCAGAAGCCAAAGAGGCTTGAGAATTCAAAGATTCTGCCGAATACCCAATTTAGCTTTGCTTCTAGAGTTCCTAGAAACAATCACACAAAGACATGCCGTGTGTTATTTATATATATAAATATATATAATTTTATATATACAAGCGACATACAGAAATACGGATATAAGAAACTCTTTCCGTAAACTAAAGAAACAAAAGACTAGCAACTAGGTTCCCTTTGGGCCTTTGGCTGCTGTTTCTTCAAACCCTATTATGTGTTTCTTTTCTTTCTTTCTTTTTTTAAGGAACCTTATGGTTTTTTAACACGTGTAACGTCTTAAAGGAAGTCAAAAAAAAAAAAAAAAAAAAGAATTACATGCAAAAGGTGACGAGATTATGACTTCAAAATTAAAATTAAAATTTCTCTGACCTTGTAGGCTTTGCTCTCTCTTCTTTGTGATGTGGGACCCACATACCAAAATTTTCTATCTTTTTCTTCATTTTATAGTCTGTCGGTCCCACACATGGTTGGAGTTATTGGGCCTTATTTTCTCATATCCAACAGAGTGGAGCCCAACTTAGCCCAGACTTCATTTTAAGGTCATGTCGAAGCACATTTCACTGTCACAAATATAATATCTTCAGGGTTTTTTTTTTTTTTTTTTTTAACTCTAATTAGATTAAAAAAAAAGAAAAAGAATGTTTATAGAACATAAACATGTTTATTTAAATAGTTGTTTACACGATATTCTAATAATTTTTTTAATGAATAAGTCTCTTGTAAATGCAACATAAATAAAGTTTGGGTTTTTAGTCTTTTTTTTCTTTCAAATAAAACAACACTCTTTTTGTTTTTTGTTTTTTTGTTTTTTTTTTGTTTTTATACAAATAAAACAAGAATATAATTAAGAATCTAGTCTAGAAAGAATTTAAATAAAGTTTGCTTCAGTTTGAACTTATGCACGTTTTCTGTTCTTTGCTACCAAAAAGCGAGATGTTGAGATTTTTCATTTTTAAATTTTGAAAGGTATTTTACACATCTATGATCTACCTCACGACCATTCCAAAATTGGCAAAGTTAATTCTAAATTTTTATTTTTGAGAATTATTTCTTAAACCTAAGAATGTGTTTCGGAGTGCTCTCAATCGATGATGACTTTTAAAATTTAAATGAAAACGTCCTCATTCACTGAGATTATTTAAAACAAGAAACTGAAATTTCAAACTATGATTTAAACACATGTAAGTCATTTACATGAGCCTTTAAAGTTCAAGAAGAAGTAAAAGGTTCACTGCCATACATCTTTTCATATAAGAGAATAAGACATCTAAATTGACAAATCTCAAAGTCATTGGATCAACTTTTTAACCATTTGAACCACGACGCGTTGCATATTTTTTTAACATAAACATTTAGATATCAGACCGTTAAAAAGTTATGCTGACGACTCAAACAACAATGCCTACTGATGGATTGCTACCACAAATTATCGAAATACATTTGAGAACTCAAAACTTTAGAAGTTGCTAGTTGGTGTTGTCACCTAGCAGGCTAAACATGCGATCACAAGTATGGTGGTCGAAACTTGAAGTGGAGGAAATAGTGCTCAAATTTGGACTTAGCGAGAATTCAAGTTTTTAACTCTCTTTGCTTTCATTTTCCCAAGTCACATTTGGTAATGTTCAGCCAGCAGTATACAACATATCAAGGCACCCTCTTTTCAGTTGTTCTAATGAGACCTAAAACCATAAAATAAAAAAATAAAAATAAAAATAAAAAATAAAAAAAACTCCCCAAATCTATCAGCAAAACCCGAGAAAAAAGCGCAGGTATTAGAATATGAACATATTCCCTTCTAGTACACTCATATCAACCAGCTGTTTGAAAATCGCCGAAATCATCATCAGGTATATCTTGTGCACTTTGATCTTCAAAAGAATCCATCTCCTTCGAATCTTGTTTTGTTGATTCCAAGGCACCGTGTTTAGAAGCTGCCTCAAGACTGAACTTTGTTGGCGACTGTGATGGAGACTTCTGAGCAGTGGCAGAAGGTGAAAGCGGACCTGGAGGTGGTGGCGGTGGTTTGATAGAGATCTTGAGCTCTTTTTGGTTACCCTTGTTCTTAGGTGATGAATTGTTCAGAGCCTGATCGTGAGACTTGGACTTCACACTTTGACCGCTCATCTGTTGATGCCATAACCAGTGAAAATTTGAATTAAAATACACAAATATATAAAATGCATCCATTGACAAGGAAATGCAAATGCAGAAGTTCTACACTGTTCTTCAATTGTAGAACGAGTGTCTCCCCATCTTTCAAGCTGTAATCGACTGAAGATGTATTCTGGAATTGCTGTTCCATCTCCTCCGCAGTCTTCTTCTTGTTCAGATATCTTCAAAACAATTAATAAGAGTATGAGAGTCTGTGTTATGGGATCATAGAAAATCCATTCTCGAATATGCATTGGATAATTGTTACGAAAGAAGACGAAAATGTAAAAAGAGTTGCAAGAAGGAGATGGAGGATACTTCATGTGATCATGCAGAGCTGCTTGGAAGTCATAAGCTTCTGTTCTTTCTCTAAAACCCAAGCCAATGAAAGCATGACGAAGACGACCACCTGAACAAATTTCAAACTAATAAGGATTACACCTTACCTCTAACTGGGTATAGAAGAGCAAAGAAGAAAAACAAAATAAGAATCTAAAGAGGACTTATTAAGCAATTTGAGAAACTATCTAGACAGTGGTATTCAGAAGACTTGGAAAAGCGATTATAGCAAAATAAAAGGTGTACACATGGTACAAACTACAATAAAAGCTTTTCGGGATTCTAGCATCCATAAGTCACACTGATAGTTGCTTCAAGAACATCACTAGATTGGAATGACTCATGTTCTTAAACACTCCACTTAGACTAAAATTACTTGTTGATCTAATGGGATAACAATTGAATGACATAAGTATTTTTGGAAAGAAATAAAAACAAGAATCGAGGATAGAAGCTCACCTATGTTCTCTTCTACACGAAGAACAAAATATCTGCAATGGAAATAATTATCATTTAGACATCCTACAGACACTAAATCACAATAACAATAAGTAGAAGCAAGTATCTTAGGCTGATAAATTTCTGCCCTGGATGACTGCATGCTCAATCTTGAGTATTGAGATAGGACCCGACATTTGTCAAGAGGTTATATTTTCAGCAAAAAAAAATAATTTAAAAAAATTGATAAGGATCAACCTGCTGCTATCAATCACAGGTTCAACCGGATGTGGTTCTTCCTTTCTCAAAAATGCACGAGCGTATAATTCACCTGCCAAGCAAGATATCAGGTTACGCTAGAAGCTTCATATATAATATGATAATTGTAACTCCTAACTACCGTTCTCACCTGTTTTCTTATCTTCAAGTCTGATAACGCATTCCTCTCCTTTGCTGATTACTTTCAATATTCCTTCCCACACCCATTTATTTACATCCCACTCATCAGCCCTGAAATGAACTTTGCGGATGTAAAAACCTCCTCTCTAACAAGTTAAACAAACAAAAAAAAAATCAGCCGACCATTTCTTCTTCTTCTTATTTTTTTTAATCTTTTCTTGTTTGGTTCAATAGATGAATTATCTATCTAGGGCTTACAGGCACATTACTTTGCCCAAAAAAAACATCTAATGCCACCAAAAAAAAAATTCTGAAACCGTGCCACCTATCATTACTGAAAATTCAAACAGCCAAAAGACGCAGAAGTTGAAATGTGTTGAGATCTTCTTATCTTTAGGTTTCGTGTATTTTGAGCTCAAACTTTGGAAAGAATTAAGCGAGGAAAGATATAAACTCAGTCTATTCTGGATTTTGCAATTTTAAATTCCATTTACTAAATTCACTCTTAACTTCTTCTTCTTCTTCTTTTTTTTTTTTTTTTTTTTGCTAGAGAAATTAGGTTATAGGGATAGAGATTAGAATGCCCAGATAACCCCTAAAAGGTGGATGCCCCCCCCCCCCCCCCCGGCATGATATATGGATCCCTCACGAAATGGATTGCCCATGTACCCCAGCCAACGCGGTGGTGACGACTCGAACCAGTAAGGAGAACAAGCGCCCTACCAACCCACCTAAGGGACATTGGCTTAAATTCTATCTCACTAAATTCTCTCTTAACTTAAATTCTCTTTTTTCTCTCTCACTAGGGTATTTCCTCTAGCGAAACAGGAATTCCGATGTTCACATTAATCAGGGAAAAAAACCGTGTAAGCCATCTGATCTTCTTCATCGATTCGTATGGATCAAGTCTAACGAAAATTTGATATTATCAACTATATCCAAGTGTAGCAAAAACCTGTATGAAGCTGCACTTTTCCTTGGCGGTATCTGCAGAAAGAGTACAAAAATTAGCTAAATTTAACAAATAACTTCAATAACCATATCATGTCAAAAACCAATAAGAAATGGGATAAAAAATAGATTCCTCCACAAGATTTCATTTTCATGGTTTTATTACAAATCAGTAGGTCCTCCGAGACCATCAACGCTACACCTCACATCAAATGGTGGATACACAAATCTTCCTCACAATACAACTAAATGTTGAGTGTGTGGAGATAATTATTATCCTGACAAAGAATCAACACGCACACCGAGGAAAAAGTCTGAAAGTCGTGCAATTTTCTCTTATAATCTTCTATGAAATTCTGCAACAACTAAAAATGGATATTCTTTTGGTCTAAATAATAAACAATTAAGTCTTATTCTTAGCACTAAACACATAATTATCTTGTTTGACAAAAACAATAAGCACTAAATTCCATAAATACAAAAGGGTCACACCAATTTTTTATCAACTTAAGCTTGAATATTGATCTAAAACTGTAGAAGAACTAAATGCAAATGCAATTATTGTTCAAAAAGGATCATCAATAAATCTAGTCCAATTGGATAAAACCCAAGTAATGAAATCCCGAGAAAACTCACCAAGTAGACATAACATTCAGAGACTTGAAAGAGAACAAGCTCTAGAGCTTCTGTATCCTCCTCTTCCACTCTTTCTTGATCGTTTGGAACCTTCTCCTCTTCTTTCTCCATCTTCAAGAAACACCCAGATCAGATCAGATATTTATAGCTCTGAATCTTAAAAATAAAAAATAAAAAATAAAAGGAGAGACTCACCGAAATGGGTTTTTCTCGAAATCAATTGGGCCCGTTACGAATTTAAGATTTGATAACTACAAGGTTTCTGTCTCTGATTTCTCTCTCTCTCTCTATCGGTTTGTTTCTTCTTCTCTGTTTTACGGGATGATTAGAGAGCTTTGTATCGCCGTGTTAGACAGTAAATGATTAGGTTTTAGGAGCCGTTAGATTATTGACGTGTCCTTATCGTATCCGTCCGTCCGTCTTATATGTATCGGTTGTTTTCGGCTGGTAAAGGGATTTTGTGGACCGTAAGATCTGGAACAGACGGTCTTGATGGAGTCAAAAAGGATTAAGGTTAGTTGAAATGTCTAAGGAGAGAGGTTGCTTGCATTTTAAGGGAGAAAATAAGGTTTTTTTTTTTTTCTTTTATTTTGGAAAAAGGAAAAAAGGAAGTAAAATACCAGGGACGAATCTCCGCTCAAAATACCGCATAACAATTATTATTATTATTTTTTTTTTTTTTTGAAATGGAGAAGTGCATTAAGTAAAGATAGGGAGCAAATATCAATGTCAAACAAATAATCACATAATGCAAAAGGCATAATTCTAGTTTAAAATTGGTTCTATCACCAAAATCTGATCGATATCAAAGAATTAAAATATTTGTGTCGATCAAAATATCCAGAATCTTTAATTTAGAATAATTTTGGAGAAAATATTGAAATCGAGAAAAATATTAGAAAGATTAAGAAAATTATAAAATTTAATTAAATACTTAGCAAATAATAGGTTTTACCATATTCTATATTATATAAAAAGTTCAATTAAAAATTTCAATAGTAAAAGAAAAACTCAGGATACTCAAATATGGTTAGAATTTCATCTTGAAAAGAGTTTTTTTTTTTTTTTTTTCCCCTAAAAAGTATAATGATTTGAAAATATAAAACACTTTATTCATTTAAAAAAATGATAAGATAATAAAACATCTAACAACCAATTTTTGTGATAATAATTGATAATTTATGGTAATTTTACTAATATTTTCCTTTTTTTTTTTCTGAACTATGTACGAAATATGCTATAACCTCATCGAAATCGATGCTTTCCAAAATTTTCAATAGTTTATTTTAACCCCACCAGCAATAACTCAAATCCGAGCTCATATTAGGCAATAATATTCCAAATACCTATCTACCCAATAAAAAGTAGCCACGTCATGCAATGAGTTTTTAAGTTTTAAAAGCTTCAATTAAAAAGAATAACAATGTCATGACTGGTGGTATTAAATACCACTTATTTAATAAAATATGAGTCTCATGATATGATATCAGGTCGACTCTATCAATTTTGGGGCTTTAAACAAAAATTCTCAAAAGGCCTTCTTAAAAATATATTTATAAATTAACTGAGTATGTAAATTTTATGTAAAAATTATTTAAATCCAAACAACTTCAAAAAATAAAAAACTGTTAAAAGGGTGCTTACTGCTTTCAAAAATTCTAGTATTTACAATGTTTCATAAATAATGCTAAAAGTAGTTGTTTCCAGCCAAAAAAAAAATTGATTTGCAATCTAAAGTTCAATTTTAAAGCCTGAAATATATATTAGAAAAAAGTGATTATAGAATCTCTTATCATTTTTTGAGGCTATGGTACATTTTAATACAGCGCATAGTATGTCATTTACTATATTAGATTACTGTATTTTAATTTACAAGTATCCATTTTACTTCTTAATTTCCCAAAATCTTTTCTATTTAATTTTTTTTTCCCTTTAATTTACATATAACATCAATATGATACATATAAAGATGAAATTAATTTGAGGCCTTAGGCAATTGCCTAAGTACCCTAAAAATTGAGCCGGCTATGCATGATATGAGATCCATAGATAAAATTCGCATTTTTATTTATAGTGTTAAAGGCTAGCATCTCATTTAATAGATAACAAATCGTCACAAGTAATTGTTTTCACAACTGTTCGAGCTAATGGATGTGGGGCTTGATGAAATTTGATATTACTTTTGATCAGCTTAACGGACTAATAAGTTGAGGAAGACTTTGACTTATAGCTAAACTCAAAACCACAAGAAGCTTTTCATTTCTCAAAATTTGTTTGATGCATGACACCGATCACACTTCACACGCCCCCCCACAGACAAAAATACGACAGCAAAATTCAGAGTTGGTATATTATACGTACATCTTTTTTTCATGGATATCCAAAAATGTATTGGAAGTTGTTCATAGACAAAAAAAAAAAAAAAAAAAATAGGTACAAAAAAGAGATACATATGGGACCGATCTCCTCATCGCTCGTTAACTAATGGGTTTTTATTGGCATTATTTGTGCATTTGACAGAAGCATTTGATATGCAAGAGGCTGAGTTGAAATTTCGAGTTACAATTTTTATTTTGAGAGAGAAAGAAGTAAATAACAGTTTTCTGAAAATAATTAAAGTAAAAAAAAAGATTTTTAGAATATTTAGAATAAATAATAAATTTATTAGGTAATAACTTATGTCTCATATATATATGCGATTTTTCTAGTAAATTAATTATAACTTTTGTAAATTTTTTATTAACTTAATAAAATTTATTGTTTACTTTGAATATTTTAAAAACTTGTTATTTATTTTAATTATTTAAAAAAATTTATTTACTACGTTTTCCTATTTACTTTTAGATGAAGAAATTATGATAAGTAACGCTAGTTACTTTTCTTTATTATATCTGGAAAAAGATAGACTGTGATTATTCACCAATATTGTGAATTCTGCACTTTATCAATTCTGCTTAGTCGGTATGTGAGATTTCTCTTTTATAGAATACTACTCGCATTATATATATTTTAGTTGTAGATGTTCATGATTGATGCAAATATCACCAAAATTCTCTTGTGTAATTGGATATTTGAAAGCTAACTTTGGTGCTGACAAATGTACTACAAACTTAAGGGGAAATTTTAAAGAATGAGCATGCCATTGAAAGCAAATTTCCACTTAAAAGAAAGAAGAGAGAGAGAGAGAGAGAGAGGTCTTTTAGGGACACAAAAGTGTTGTTCTTTCAAAGTTGCCACAAGCAGTAAAGCACCGAGAATCCCGTGGATCATTTTTAATATAGTATTAGCCTTATTCCCCTTAAAAAAAATAAACAAAAAATAAAAATAAAAATAAACTATAGTTAAAATATATGGTCATCAATTATATTCTTTACTTTAAAAAATATAATATTTAAGTTTGGTTAAACTTTGGGT
The DNA here is from genome assembly GCA_009761775.1 of Ficus carica. NCBI lineage: Eukaryota > Viridiplantae > Streptophyta > Magnoliopsida > Rosales > Moraceae > Ficus > Ficus carica. The sequence goes on from CM019743.1 coordinate 14,782,117, forward strand.
GAGTTAAAAAACCTCTTTTTGAGATTTCAAAAAAAAAAAAAAAAAAAAAGAAAAAACCTCTTATTGAGGGAATTAAATTCAGAGAACAAAGAAAGAAATGAGAGAATCAACTCCGCGTAGGGAGAAATAAGCTTGTAATGAATATTTCGATGGAAAATTTACCCCATAATACAAAATGAATTTGTTAATTTTCTTCCGAAAGATAAATTTGTTACTTTTCCGTGACTCTGACATGCATGTCTCCTCCTTGAAAAAGAAAACAATAAATAAAATGTTTGTCTCTTGCCTATTAAAGAAGAAAAAAAATATAATGTAGATACATTTATTTTTTTTTTCTTGATATTAGCACCTTTATTAATTGCACGTAACACGTTGAAAGAAGAGTAAGGGTGAAAATAAAAAGCCCAAATTTCTAATCTTTTTATATCTCATCACTCCCTTGGTATCACCAAAACAAAAGCCCTTATAATTATTATTATTTTAATTTTTTTTTAAACGACCGTTTCAGTTCAAAAACTCATCAATACTCACATGGCTTATATATACTCCTCTCTTTTAAAGTTTCTTTAAAGTTACAAAACCCCAACAACACTACCATTACTGGGTCAAACAAATCACTTTTACTTACCTTACCTTACCTGAACCAACTACAACTTTTTTTCCCTTGTCTTCATCCCTTTTAAGCATTTTGAAACTGTCAAATTTGTTGTCTTTTTCCACAGGATCCAGTTTTAAATGACACCATCATCAATTACTAATATTATTTCTCTCTTATAATATCGAGACGTGAAGACATCACTGACAATGAATAAAAAAAATTAAAACACTTTTTGAATTGGAAAAACAAGAAAACATAAAACTTTATGGCAATTGTCTAGAGATTTTTACCAGTAACAATTTTTTATTTATTCAATTTTTTTATTTTTTGGTAACATACCAAAACTAGAAGATGGAAAACAACAAAGGCTAGATGAGGCTGCAAGACATGCATGCACACAACAATTAATATCTTTTGCAGCCTTAAGGTTTGCGTGTTCAAAGCTGAGGCGGTTTGGTGTGTTAGATGATCTTCTCTTCTCTACTTCCCATCTCATTTTTCTCATCACACAACTCAATTTCTATATCTATAATACAATTTCCTCTGTTATTTCCTCTGTCTCAATGGAATTACCAACCAAGAATTCGGAATATTCCGGTGGCGGTAGCCTCCGGTTCCGAATCAGGACAGAAAAGCTTTCTTACAAGCTGCCTAAGCGAGGTGGAGACGAGTACAATTGGCTGTTCCAGAGAGAAGTGATACCAACAACATACATTTTGAAGAACATAACTTGTGAAGCCAAGGCAGGGGAGATCACTGCCATTGCCGGCCCAAGCGGGGCGGGGAAGACGACGCTGCTCGAAATCCTCGCCGGAATGATTCCGTTGAAGAGAGTCACCAGCCATGTTTTGGTGAACGAGCAGCCAATGAATGCCAAGAAGTTCAGGAGGGTGTCAGGTTATGTCACTCAAGATGAAGCTCTTTTTCCGCATCTAACCGTTGAAGAGACTCTCATGTACAGTGCTCGTTTGAGAATGCATGGTGGAGTTGAGAAGGCGATAAGTAGAGTGAAGGAGCTGCTGAAAGAGCTTGGATTGGAACATGTTGCCAATGCGAGAATCGGTAGCGAATTGAACCGGCGAATCTCCGGTGGCGAGAAGCGGAGAGTCTCTATCGGAGTTGATCTTGTTCATGACCCTGCTGTGCTTTTGTTGGATGAGCCGACTTCGGGTTTGGACTCTGCCTCGGCTCTTCATGTGGCTTTGTTGCTGAAATCCATGGCTAGTAAGCAAGGTAAGACGGTCTTGCTGACAATTCACCAACCGGGTTTTCGAATTCTTCAGCTGTTTGATCAGATTTTGCTGTTATCAAACGGAAATCTTCTCCACCATGGATCACTAAGCCAGTTGGAGCAGAGGCTTAGCTTTGCGGGTTACACGATTCCTCGCCATGTTAATGTGCTCGAGTTCGCCATTGAAGTGACAGAAGCCCTAGTGATAAATGTTGAAGAAAGTGAGGTTGAAGATAGTGAAGTAGAAGAACAATGCGAATTGCCGAGAACAAATTCAATCCCTAGTGATAATCTTGAAGAAAACAAAATTTTGTATGCAAATCCTCCGCTTACGGAAGTTTTGATTCTCACTCAAAGATTCTCAAACAACATTTGCAGAACCAAACAGCTCTTCGTCGCGAGAATAATTCAAGCCTTGCTTGCAGGGTTTGTGCTTGGTACCATTTTCATGAAATCTACTCATGATCATGATCCTAGAAGAGTCATATTCCAGACGCAAGTCGGGTTTTTCGCGTTTAGCCTCACTTTCTTGCTTTCTTCCACGACAGAAGGATTGCCAATTTACCTGCAAGAGAGGAGAATCTTGATGAGAGAAACCTCAAGAGGGGCTTATAGGGTGTCTTCTTATGTGATATCGAACACCTTGGTGTTCCTTCCTTTCCTTCTCGCCATCGCTTTACTTTACACCATACCGGTGTACTGGTTAGTCGGGTTGAGAAGGGAAGTTGATGGATTTCTCTACTTCTCACTAGTAGTTTGGATGGTGATTTTGATGTCGAACTCTTTCGTGGCTTGCTTTAGTGCTCTTGTGCCCAACTTCCTCACCGGAACAACCATAGTCGCGGGGCTTATGGGGTCCTTCTTTCTCTTCTCGGGGTACTTCATATCGGAAGAGGATATACCAAGGTACTGGATTTTCATGCACTACTTGAGTTTGTTCAAGTACCCTTTTGAGTGTTTCATAATAAACGAGTACGGAGGAGAGAAGGGTAGGCATAGATGCTTGGCGAGTCTCGGAGGCCAATGCATTTTGTATGGCGACAAGTTTTTGGTGCAAAAAGGACTGAAACAATCACAGAAATGGAGCAATCTAGGTGTGATGTTGGGATTCATACTTGGGTACAGAGTCCTTTGTTTTCTAATTTTGTGGTGCAGAACTAACAGAACCAGAAGTTAGGAGGTTTTTCTCTAACCTCCAAAGGCGACCAAAATGTGTTTAAAAAAAAAAAAAGAAGAAGAAGAAGAAGAAGAGTAATTTTGGATCTTCTTCTCCCTATCAGTTTGTATATGAACCACTTGTTTTTTTCGTTATTCTTAATAATCAAGGTAATTTTGTGCCTGCATAATCTTTTTCCTTTCTTATATGTCAAAATCAAACCATGTCCCATCTTAGTCGAAATTACGCGGCAAATTCAGCTTACCATCTACGTAAGAAAATTATTAAAACGAATATAATTTAAGAACGAACGTTAGTTTCAACAACAGAAATGAATCAATTGATTTTTAATGTTTGAAAACTACCCTCTAATTTAGTACCAGCTTTTGTTTGATGGATTTCCATTGCGAGTATATTTTGACAACAACAACTATGATACTTGTAATGTTTATGCTAAATAGTACTAATAAAAGGAGCAACAAATAGTGCCAAGTTTTTTTTTTTTTTTTTTTTTTGAACACAAAATCAGGTAGTTGGGGGTTGTATTCAAAATCTTTACTTATTATGGCAATCATTTTTCCAAAAGAGAAATATGAAAACTGAACAACTTCGTAGATTCTGGATTTCTACCGATAATGAAACAGGTAAACGAAACAATGAGTAAGTTCTTAACGAAGTGATGATGAATTTACCTTACTAATTCTGTCAAGCATGACACAAACTTGTTACACTATATATTGTTCATATTACGCTGGTTTATTCTATCAGGATAAGAGCTTGGAATTTACATCTGAACAGTAATATGCAGGAGAAGACGATATTTATGAAGATAAGCTCTCAAGGATTGAACATAGAAATCCTCCGCCTCTTGTTCGAATGCGTAGTTTTTAAGAACTCCTCCGAGGCAGAAAATTTCTCAATAACAGACCTAAGAGCCTGGCATACAGACCTTGCATGGAAATGACGAACTTCATCACCTTCAGCTTTCTCTTCTTTGCAGGTGGTCATCACAAAAACATTCTTCATTCGGTATCCCAAGGTCGCAATCTCCGCTCGCATTATGATCAGATGTAGGGCATCAAGCGCTTGTCTTATATCGGACAGAAGCCCCTGTTTGTAGTCACAACTTAGTGACACCCTAATTGAATAAGGCCCTCCTTCCACCAACTCATAATGTGGTTCAACTTTCACTTCGTCAATGTCCTTTGGTATAACGGAATCCGAATCTTCACTAGCTTCTGCTGCTTTCCTCCTTAGATCTTTCAGGTGGCTAATTACCTCAGCAAGCAATGATGCTTTGTCCATCTGAAAATTCAAGCTAGATATACTCAGATATCCAATTCCGCACGTTGTGTCATTAGCGAAACGTGATTTGGAAAAAAAATGACCGGTTTTTTCCACGAAAACTAAAAAATGGCAAATTTTTTTAGTTGAAAAAATAGTCGTTCTGATAAATCTCATATTTACTGATTAACAATCAATTGATAAACCAAGAAAAAGGTCTAATTAGAATTTTATAACATCGAATGGCTTCACATGGGAATTGTATCATATACAGACTTATACATAAAATTGTGGGACAGAAAAGATTAACAACCATTTCCCCTGAAAGTCTAAACTATTTTGTTTTCTTAAAATAATAAAGACGAAACCTTTCACCACAAACCTTCTTTGCACCGGGAATAAGTCCCCGAAGCGTGTCGAAATGTGCGTTGATTCTCGCTCTCCGCCTCCTCTCTGCCTCGCTGTGGTTCTTTAGAGCCTCAAGAGTTCTCTCTGCTGACACCATTTTTCTCTCCAACTTGGCCGGAGCCTCCACAAGCTCTCCTCTCATACCATCCAATACCAACGACGAAGCAGAATCCGAAACCGATCCGTACCTCATACCGGAATTCACCAAAACCCCGTCATCTGTTCTCTGAAAATCAGAGGTGTAGAGGTCAGAACTCCAACAATACGATCCCATTGCAAGGCAACAAGTAAAGGGTATTGCTTTTTTAGGATTTTGGAAGTGTTTTTTTAAAGCTTAGTTTGTTTGCTACTGTAATTTCAGTGTTCTTTTGGACAGATCAAAATGGGAAAAAGGTGGGCATTTTCTTGAATGTCAAGTTTGGGTTTTGAGATGTTTTTGGAACTGTGAGAAAACTCTGAGAGTAGCAGAATTTATGGGGAAAATATTTCTACTAAAAGAGCAGGAAAATTGGAGGGCTTGGAAATGGAAAGTGGTCGGTGACAGTGTTCACACTACGAGGTTGATAAATTAAGACAGTGATGCCTTTTCTTTTTTTTTTCTTTTTTTTTTAATTGGGAAAAGTGTATGTATTGTATGCACATACAAACAAAAAACTTATTTAAATCCGCCTCTTTTTCTTTTCTTTTCTTTTCTTTTCTTTTCTTTTTTCCCTTGATAAGATCCTTTTTCTTTCTGTCAGTACTCCTTTTCCTTTTCTTATACATTTTCTTCTCACATTTTTTTTTTTTGGTTAAATTTCTTTTGGAATGAAAATCTTTTATCCTTAGAAGTCACACAATTTTGTTAAGACATATTTTTCCGATTTCAAATGACTATTTATAAAAAAAAAAATTTTAAAAACTTAATTATTAATTATTAATAAATAATCTGATTTAACTAATATCAATATGATCAATTAATTAATATTTTGAGGGTCATTCACTATTTTTCTAAATAAGAAAAAAGATAAACTATTCTCCTAAATTAAGTATTCAAAAACTATCTATCTATTTAATTTTTTCCTTGAAGGTGTTGAGAAATTACAATTATGATATGTGTTATTTTGCCATTGTCATAAGTGTCACTATCCCTTGTGAGATAATTATAAATACTATATACTTAGAAGATTCAACTAGACCCTAGTTCTAACTTGAAAATATACATGCCAAAAGAAGTGAGTAATTTTATTATTTTTATTATTATTATTTTCAAAACAATGGATAATATTCCACTGGCGACAAAAGGAATCACACACACGTGTTTCAAAGAAGAAAATACACAGAAGAGAGAGAGAGAGAGAGAGAGAAATAGAAAACAATACAGAGCCGTGAACACCAAAATCAAAAGCTTAGGGCCAGTTTGGTGTGTAAGTTTGAGTTAAGATTTATAAATTTAAATAATAAATTTTGTTGACTTTTTAAAAAAGATAAAAAACTTTTTAGAAAAAGACAAAAACTTTTAAAGAAAAAGATAAAAAAAGTTTGAAATGAACCTGTTGCCAAACAGGCCCTTAATTTGCCATGTATTTTTTTTAACAAATCAATTCTTTTTTTTTTTTTTTCTCGCAATAAACTTTTTTAAAATCATTAATTAATCAAGCCAAAGTTATCGATTTACGACTAGATACAGTCAATTGTAGCAAAGATTTTTCAAAGATACTTTGCACAAACCTAACACAAACACACACAGAATCATGGCCTTATTTTCTAAGTTTTTTGTTTTTTTGTTTTTTTGTTTTTTTTTATGCGGCGCCCACTAAGATTGAAGTTTCTTTTGGAATATTTTTCATAATTTAATAAAATTTCTTTATATTAGCCCTGAGAGGGTTAAAGAGCCAGCTCATGCCTATGCAAAAACCAATTAGCCTCTTCCCCACCAACCCACTTTCAAGTTTTCAAAATTTTAATTCGAAATAATTTGGGAATAATGACAAATTTAAACGCATTTTTTGAGACTAAGTGCTCACTATGAGTTATGATGCACATCTTTTTCCTCTGAAACCTAACAGGCTGTGGATGGTTTACTTTTCTAAGTTAATTATTTTTTCTCTTCTTTTGATTAGGTGTCCACAAAGGTTGCCTATTAATTAACTAAATTAAAGGCATTTTCCGAAGACTCTCTCTTGGTGATGTCACAAAATAGTTTTGGTTCATGTCTCTTTTTGTTTTCTCAAGAATCAAGTTGGATTGCGCTTTAATGTCTTGGATACGCAACAAAGTTGAAGTATTTTCTTTTCTTTTGAAAATGTTGTATATATAAGGGCTCGTTTTGGTTCGTGAGTTCAAAATCAAATTTTTCATTTCAGTTTTTATCTTTTTCTGAAAATTTTTTTTATCTTTTCTGAAAAAGTCAACAAAAATTACTATTGAAACCTAAAATATCTAACTTAAACTCATTCATCAAACGGATCCTAAGTTATCATACTATAGGCTTCGACTAATTAATTCCTTTTTTTTATTTATAATTAAATCATAATCATTTCTTATCTTTTAGTGAGCTTGATCATCAAGGAAATCTTGCATCTATCTCGCCTTTATAATTATCTCTTAAACTTTCAAGTTTTTTTTTTTTCTTTTAAAAGAAAAGGAATTATTTAAAAAAATAAAAATAAAATAAAAGAAAATCTAGCTACTGCAATAACATTGGTGTAAGTAGCATGTAAAACAGATGATAATCACAAAAGTAGTGGTCTAAATAAGCAGCAAAAATTGCTTCGAGGATTTGCAAGAAATACAAGGGTAGAACCTAGTAAGGTTAGCTCCCTCAATAAATACCCTTGAAGTGCTATATATATAAGTTGCACTATAAAAGTGTTCTTCAAAATTTTGGAGAATTATGTGGCAAGTAAAAATAATAAATATCGAATGCATTGTAATTTCTTTGGATGTAATTATGTTATGCCCTCTTAGATTATCAAGTTTTTTTGAAATATTAATTTAGACATGCTTGAGTTCATGCAGATGAAAGAGGTCGAGCTTACATATCAATCCATAGTTGAGCTCATGCATCAAGATGAAGCTGAGCTAGCAAAAGTTTCAACAAACTTACATAAAACAGAAAGACTAAAAGGCCAAGTTCCTTTCAAGACACAATAGATTATCATATCCCAAAAAAAAAAAAAAAAAAAAAAAAAAAGTGGATTTCTTATTTTAGTGTGGCTTCTGAAGGAATTATCTCCCATCAATGGAGGGATGAGTGTAAGTACCCATTTTCTTTGTAAATAAGAGAGAATAGAAGAAGAAGAAAGATAAAACGTATTCTCCACTACTAAGACATGTGATTAGTATATAAAAGCTTAATTAACAACCGAACCACTAAAAAAAAAAAAAAAAATTATCTTTGTTTTCCATATCATTTCCTAAATCTTTACTCTCTCATTTGAGCATTACTTGTTTCATTTCCTACAAGTAATCATTATTATTTTTTTTATTTCACTCTATTGACAAAAATGCTATCAACAATACCCCATTAGTAGAACACAGTTTTAATTTACATTCTGTGTGATCTATTATTAGAATAATTTTCATTCGTCTTATCAAAAATAATTACTTTTACTTTTGGCATTGTTCAATCTTTAATTCTTTCCATCATTTATACTCTTCCTCCATCCAACCAAATTGAAAGTTAGTGTATTGTCTCTACTCTCTACATTGTGCAGTGTGGTTGTAGGTGTTGGTGCCAAATTGACTAGAGAGTCCAATAACTTTGATCTTTTCTCTTTAAGGGACGTTTCCTTTTACGGCGATCGCTATTAGTATTATGAATGATCAACACAAAACTCGAAGTTTTTATTAGGAAAAAAAAAAAAAAAAAAAAAGAAGAAGAAAAAAAATAACACTGAGTAGCATTAAAATGACACATTTATGATGCGAAAAATGAAAAATATGTATAAATTCATTAGAAAAGGTTCAGATTTTGGTTCATTTGTTTTTAGAGAAGTGGGGGGACAAGAACAAAGGGATAAGGATTACTTTTTTTTATATAGCGCTTAACAACTTATTTTATAATGATACTAGTGTTGATTATCTTTTTAATATTGTTGTCGTGTTTGTAATTATCATAATAATGATTATTATGATTGATAGTAATCACAAAATAAAATCTTATGATATTTATTATAATTTACTAGAATATTTTCTTTAGCACGATAAAAAAAAATAAAACAATCATTAGTGCCATCCATGAAATACTTATTTTCATTCTTTGGTGGAACATGAAATACTTTTTTTAGTATGATATAAAAATTAACCCAAAGGAGAATCTAGAGAGTGAAAAAAAAAAAAAGAAAGAAAGAAAAGATCTAGCATATTCAGTTGAATGGAAAAGGAAGAGAAAAAAAATTTTATGGAGTATATATTTCAAAGAATAAAATAGAATATTAAATTGTTCGGTTAAAAAAAAAAAGGAAAATATAAGTTATAAATCAATCCTTCCTATCCTTAAAAAATTTATATTTATCTTATATAAAGATCTAACATTAAAAACTAATTTTTTTTATCTTATATAAAGATCTAACGTTAATTAATTAGTTTAGACCTTTTCCTTTTTTTCCCCCCTCTTATAAAAAACCATGTGGATAAAATATCAAGAAAAAAAAAAAAAAAGGAAAAGAAAACCTCCACCCATGAATCGAAACGTGCCTTACTTTCATCAAAAAAAAAAAAAAAAAAAAAGAAAAAAGAAAAAGAAAAAAAGCGCCTTATGTGAATAATAATGTTTAATGGTAACATAAGACATATAGTTAAATTTTCTAGAGAAAATTATTTAAATAATCACATTTTTTTAATCTATTGATTAATATGATATAAATTTTTAATTCTTAATCAAGATGATATAATGTGTTAAATTAATTTAATATTAAGATTTTATATCATGTTAATATATAAATTTATATTATTTAGATACTTTTCCTTAGATTCTATTATAATTATGGGCAATTCTTCGATAGGGTACACCCACTTTATCTCATCAATTGGATAAAATTTTTCAAATTTGAAACGGTATAGTTTACAAAGATGTATCAAATTAAAAGTAAAACCACCAACACATGATCATATTTGAAAAATAACCATTAAAAAAAAAAAACCAAAAAAACAAAAAAAAGAAGAAGAAGAAGAAGAACGTCTCTGGCCGGGGTCTCGTTGGCCACCCACCGACGTCATCTCCAGCCTCGCCGCCGCAACCCCACTGCCCAAACCACGACCTGCGCTATGGACGCCAATGTCCGAAGCAGAGGTGGGTCGTCAGTTTCTGGGCTGAGGAGATAGTGGGAGCCCAACTCGGCCGATCGATTTCGTTGACGCCGGTGAGCTCACGATGTGGTCGACGCTGGCTCGTGCTCGTGCTGGACCTCCGAATCTCACGGCGGCGAGAGCACAGTGGGGAAGTCGAGCCTTTCTCCGAACGTCGAGCCCACCTGAGCTATTGAGCCCCATCGCCACCCGAGCCATCAATCCCCCACCGCCAGGCCGTGCATGCACCAAAGCGAACCTATCAAATCCAAATCGGCGGCCGAGAAATATTTAGGTCTTCTACACCTTCCGATTCAACTAGGCTACTCGCATGCTTCCGGCGACTCCCATCCCCCCCGTCCGTTTGTGTGTCTTCGTCTCTGGCGTCTTTCCGATTTTAATTTTATTTTATTTTTAATCTGGTTGGGGAGTTTTGCAATTGTACGTGATAAGGTGTATTTTTATTAGATGGTCTTTATCCTTTTTTAAATGGTCAGAAATTTTTACCATATTGGTGGGGACAAGTGAGTGATCTCATTGTAGAATTACCCTATAATTATACTAAAAATAATAATATAACAAAATAGGACACTTGAAAAAATATTTCTTGCATTCTTTTTGGGTAAAATAATGTCTTGCATTTTTTCATTCTACTCTGTTACACAATTCTTCATTTTGTAAGGATAATTTTTTGGTTCAAAATTCAGAACGATTGTTTTTATCAGGGAGTGTTTAGGGTGTTATTTTTATTATCTGGATTTTAAAATTTTAATTTTATATCAAATTTTTTTTTGTTTTCAAAAAACTTAAATTTTAAAGATACATAACGTTATTATTTCAAATCGAAAATGAGATAATTTTTATATAAAATATTCGTAACGACGAGACGAACATAATAAAATCCATTGCATATTTTTTTAAACAAATCGTAAATTTTTACATTATTTTCTATATCACATAATTTTTTTAAAAATTTTCCCTTCAAATATATATTTTCAATTCAAACTTCAAAACACTGTCTTAAGATGTTCCCGATTCACTCACGAAAAAAAGGCAAAAATATATATTTATAATTTTTCAGTGGAGAAAAAAGCTAAAAAGAAAAAAAATTATTGAAATTATTAAAAATTATTAAGAACTACTTATAATTTTTTTTAATAATTATTAAAAAAAAATTATAAAGAGTAGAACAGTAGTGGTAAGAGGGGTCTGTCTATCTGCCACAAAAAACCCTCCCCTTTATAAAGCTCACACACATACACGCACATTCTCTCTCTCTCTCTCTCTGATTACTGTCATCAATGGCGGCGGCGGCTACTTCCTCCTTGTCTCCGGCCATCTCTGCCCCGTCGTCGTCCACTGCTTCCAAAACCCCTGTCTCTCCCAAATCCCTGAGCTTCGTCTCCGTGGCCTCCAAGTCCCTTAGGCCTCTCCGAGCCAGAACAGCCATTGCTGGTTCCGCCTCCGCCCTCAGAGCTCGAATGGTGGCCACGCCCACCATCATGTCCCCTACTCCTCTCGATTTCGAGACCTCCGTTTTCAAGAAGGAGAAGATCAACCTCGCTGGCCATGAAGAGGTACTCTCTCTTTGTCAGAACTCATTTTTTTTTTTTTTCAGTTTATGTAGCTGATTTTGTAGAATGGGCTTTTGTTTTTTTTTATTTTTGGATTAATGGTATTTTTTCTGGATGGGTTTTTGTTTGTTTGTGTATTTGTTGCAGTATATTGTAAGAGGAGGGAGAGATTTGTTCCCTTTGTTGCCCGATGCGTTCAAGGGTATTAAGCAGATTGGCGTTATTGGTTGGGGTTCTCAGGTGAATTCTCTCTCTCTCTCTCTTCATATGTTATATATGTATATATATATATTTATATATGTTTAATGCTTGATGTTCTGGCCTTGCATTTTGTTGTTTATGTGATATGTGTGATTAAATGGGCTTCTATTACTTAATTCTGTTAAGCTTGCATTTGATCCGTCAGGAAGACAAACTAAAGACAGGTAATTTTGGTATATTTTTCAATGTATAATGGCTGTTATAATGGAGTGAAGATTGGTATTTTGGTTTCATAGAGTCAATTTTTAAATGTAATTTTCACTTTTTTGTTCAGGGGCCTGCTCAAGCTCAGAATTTGAGAGACTCTCTTGCTGAAGCAAAGTCTGACATTGTGGTCAAGGTGATACATTTTTTTTTTTCCACTCAATCTTTTTAAGTTTCGGCGGTTGAGTAATGTAGTTGTACTTATGTTTCGCCTTACATTTTATAGATTGGATTGAGGAAGGGATCCCGCTCTTTCGCTGAAGCTCGTTCTGCTGGTTTCTCAGAAGAGAATGGGACTCTGGGTGACATTTATGAAACAATCTCAGGCAGTGATCTTGTTTTGCTGCTCATTTCTGATTCTGCTCAGGTCTGTTTTGTTTACCCCTTTTTTTTCTGAATTTTTTGAAAATGTTGGCTGAAACATTAACGTGGTGAATGTAGTATGCATTTTCTTTTGATATGATCGATTATGATAATGTTCGAATTTGAGATTGGATGATTGATTTTGCTTGTGAGTTTTGTGATGAAAGGGATCTAACCTAATGGTATGATGCAGGCTGATAACCATGAGAAAATCTTTTCCCACATGAAGCCAAACAGCATCCTTGGGCTTTCCCATGGTTTTCTTTTGGGCCACTTGCAGTCGGTAGCACTAGATTTCCCCAAGAACATCAGTGTGATTGCAGTTTGTCCGAAGGGTATGGGTCCTTCCGTAAGGAGGCTTTATGTCCAAGGAAAAGAGATAAATGGTGCCGGAATTAATTCCAGTTTTGCTGTTCACCAGGTGTGCTGTCTCTCTCTGTCTCTGCCTTTCCCGTCTATTACCGTCCCCTGCTTTTGCGTTACCTTGTTTTATTTGACTGGTCTCTAGTTACTGATGAATTTCCGTACAGGATGTTGATGGTAGAGCCACTGATGTGGCGTTGGGATGGTCAGTTGCCCTTGGTTCTCCTTTCACATTTGCCACCACACTAGAGCAGGAGTACAGGAGTGACATCTTTGGCGAGCGAGGTAATTTGCTTTATTTCATCCCTTATTTATTATTTTCGTTTTCTTTTCTACTTTTTTGCGCTACATAGGATGCCTGACACTGCTATGGTTGATAGGCATTTTACTTGGAGCTGTTCACGGTATTGTGGAGTCCCTGTTTAGAAGGTACACTGAAAACGGAATGAGTGAAGATCTGGCTTACAAGAACACTGTTGAGTGTATCACTGGAATCATATCAAAAACCATCTCGACTAAGGTAGTGTGATGCTTAATTTTTGGAATCAATGTTAACTTTGCAAAGCTGTACTAAACATCCCAGGGTCTGAAATATTGTTCTACTTTGCATCCTTGGGTGAATGTTTAGTATTTGTGCTTGCGGGTGTGTGAGAATTCTGAATTTGACCATGACCGTACTACTGCGACCTTTAACAGGGCATGTTGGCTGCATTCAACTCCTTGTCTGAAGAAGGCAAAAAGGAATTCGAGGCTGCTTATAGTGCCTCATATTATCCTTGCATGGACATCTTGTACGAGTGTTATGAAGATGTTGCCAGTGGTAGTGAGATCCGCAGTGTTGTCTTGGCTGGGCGCCGATTTTATGTATGTCTACACTAATCTAATCCAACTGTTTAACAGTGTTGAAAATTTTATTCTGTCCAAGTTTTGGACTTGGATAGCTGTTAATGCTTTACATTGGTGTTGAGTTATTATCATTTTTTGCTTTGAAGTTGTTCTATATCTATTTTATCATTCAATTGATTCTGGTAAATGCCTTTCAATTCAGGAAAAGGAGGGCTTACCAGCTTTCCCCATGGGTAATATTGATCAGACAAGAATGTGGAAAGTTGGCGAGAGGGTACGATCAACCCGGCCTGCTGGTGACCTAGGCCCATTGTACCCTTTTACGGCTGGTGTTTATGTTGCTTTGATGATGGCCCAGGTAAAAATTTCCCTTTGAGATGCTATGATAATTTTGTGCCTATTTTAACAAGCGTTGAGTGATAATGCTTTAAGATAAAATGGTTGGTTCCTTTCTACTACTTGTAACTCGTGGGGCCTTTACATAAATAATTAAGCCTCGCCTTTTTAATTGCTTGCAGGATGCTCTTATGATAAGAGAATTTTAGATTCTCTCATGATTTCACTTCATATATCTAATCATTTTCTCCCTGGTAACATGATGTTTCAGATTGAGATCTTGAGGAAGAAAGGGCACTCATACTCAGAAATCATCAACGAAAGTGTGATCGAATCCGTGGATTCGTTGAACCCCTTCATGCATGCTCGTGGAGTTTCTTTCATGGTTGACAATTGTTCAACAACTGCTCGTTTGGGATCAAGGAAATGGGCTCCCCGCTTTGATTACATCCTTACTCAGCAGGCCTTGGTTGCAGTGGACAATGGCACGCCCATCAACCAGGATCTCCTCAGCAACTTCCTGTCTGATCCAGTTCACGGAGCCATTGAAGTATGTGCACAACTGAGACCCTCTGTTGACATTTCAGTGCCCCAAGATGCTGATTTCGTGAGGCCAGAGTTGCGCAAGTCGAGCTGAATTAAAGCTGAAGAACCCTTTTTTGTTTAGGCAAATTATGTTTTGAGAGGGACCGACTCTAGTCGTGTGCTAAAAGACTCTTCTAGCTGAATCGGGAGATGGTACTTTATTTATGTTTGGTTGTGTTTTGTATCCGTTTGTTGTTTTCTGCAGAAAAAAAAGGACCTAGTGAATATCCTCGTGGTACTTTTGGGTTGATAATGATATTAGATATTTAGTAGCCTTATAATATTGGCTAAATTTGGTGATCATTTTCAAGTAAGCACCATGATTCAACTCCGTCGGGTTGAGTTGGAAAGTTTTTCACTTAAATCATCCCTGTCGGGTTGAGCAGTTTTTTCTTTTTCGACGAGAATAAAACAAGCAAAAGTCACGTCCTAAAGAATTATGAGAATGGTAAGACTCACTTGTATTTTTGAGTACTATAAGTATAAGATCATTACGTAAGAGATAAGATATAATAATACGGGATATTTTGATATGATTTACAAGAATCAAGCAGTTGGGTAAGAAGCCATCATGGCTATCCCGCAGAGTCCTTCCTTGGCATTAACATCTTTCTGCATCCTTATGTAGCCTTCCTCACCCCATTGCGCTCCCCAAGAGTTCTTCACCAGCCAGTACTTGGTACCGTCCTGGGTGACTCCATATCCCACAGCCGTAACTCCGTGGTCTAAGTTCGTGTCACATGCTCCGGAGAAGACGCCGCCTGAGTAGAACTGGAACGCGAACCCACTGGCATCAATGGCCACCGAGATGGGCTGATTGGCGACGGCTTTGACGAGGTCCTTCTCGCTGTTTGTGGGGACATCTTGGTACCCTGTAATCTTTGCTGCATGGTTGGCTTCCTTCTTGGCGTTGCAGGTTCCATCCACACCTTGGTAAGGATAGTTGGTTTCTGTGGTGATACCTCCATTGTGCTGTATGAATTTGAACGCGTCGTCCATTAATCCTCCGTTGCAGCCTTGGTCCTCGCCCTTGACGTCACAGTCGACCAGCTCTTGCTCAGATAGAGAGATCAGCTTCCCCGATGATAGCTTCGTGATTCCTTCTGTGGCCGCCACTGTTGAAAACGCCCAGCAACATCCTATGTAATGTTTGTGCAGTACGAGGTTAGGAATCATTTTGATCACCAAACAAATGTGTTCTTTTTTCAAGTCAAAATTTGTAATCAGTCAAGTAATTAAGTCATAATAAATCTTACCGCACTGGCCTTGATCTTTGACGGGCGTGACAGCTCCTTTCTTTCTCCAATCCAAAGATTTAGGAACAGAAGTAACATTCTCGTACTTAAAAGGAGTACCACTCAATCGTCGAGACTCGCAAACATGAGCCTTGAACCTGTTTCTCGACGCCACAAACTCTTCGTTTGTAAGATCTGCAAACTTGTTGACGCCAAGCTTGTAAGGTTTGTTCGCAGCTCGGTTGAAAGCTTCAATGCGTGCTACATTTTCCTTGAATATTTCGAAACGCTTTGCCTTCTCGTCAGCGTTCTTGTAGACGATTCCATGGCGTGCCATCCACTCCTCGTGCCTCTCGAGCATGGACGCGTCTTGGAGATTGCGAGATGTGGCTTCAATATTGTAAGCCAAAGAACCCAATAGGACGATCAAGGCCAAACGCAAGTATAGGCATTTGTTGTTGAATCCCATGATTTTTTTTTTTTTTTTTAAGGAAGAAAATGGGATGTGATGGTTGAATATACAAGTAGATTGTATGAAGGAATGGTGTGATGAAATCTAAGGTTGGGTTGTGGTATTTATACAGTGACAATTATTGCATTTCGTCCATTTAACAATTAATGACCACTATATAATATTTTTGGATTTTTGTCTCCATTTTATTATCTTCGTGCCTTGGAGAACAATCTGCCATACATTTCCTCGTGCCTGAAAAGTTGGGCTGCCTTTTTTTTTTTTTTTTTTTTTATATAAATAATTAAAGGAAAAAAAATAAGTCTAATTTGGATGGACCCTTATGGTTAGTTCAATTTATTGCACTTTATATAAAATCATAAAATGTGTGCCTCAAAATTTAGATAAATGTAAAATGTTATGTAGACCAGTTTTGCATTTACTTCGTTCTGTAAGTTTAAGATAATAGTCTTACACACTACTACTGCTCTTACGTTCAAAGAATAATTATAATTGTTCTCGTTGTATGTCTCAGTTAATTAATGCACGAAAAATGCACGAATACTATAGGTGGAACAGAGTTATTTTACCTATATTAGTTCGTTCAATAAATTATGATTACAGATATCCTAACGATGTTTCTAATAATCACTCTATCATAAAATGTAAAAACTTTTGAATTTCTATTACCCAAAATAATTAAATATATATATGTATAAACTGTTTATAAAGTTTATACCAAATATTCTAATTGGACTTTTTGTGGGTTTTTCCGCTAGTGTAAGAGGTGGGATGCTGCTCATAGAATCATTTTGAGAAAATTACCGACGTAGCGACTCTTGCACGCATTTTTTATGCTAAACAACTCTACGTGCAAATTTCGGGGGAAGAAAGTTTGATTGTCTGGGCCATCTCATTTCGTTGCATGGCCCATACAATCAAGGGGAATAATGTTGATGTCCAATATTTGATACAACTTAGGCTTAACTCACATCTTGCAATGTGAGCCAAAAGTGGTACGTGTACCCAAATTATGTTTTGTAGATTTTTGAGTGGGCTGTGGTTTGGAAAGTCAAGAAACATGAATGAGCCCATTTATTCCTTCCAATTAGACTCTTGTCCGACTTGAAAGGCTTTGAGTTTACGAGGAATTAGAATAATACGGGTTGTGCAGAACCTTAAAAATACCTCAAAATACTTAACTTAATTTCGTTAGTCCAAACAAAGCTTACAAAAACCCATTAAACCTCATAGAAGCCCAAGGAATATTCCCATAATATTCTCATTTTTTTCCTCTAGAGTGGAGTTTAATATATTTTGTTGTAGATATCCGAAATTCATCATTTAGGCAAAACATCCCCTACTGAAAACGATATTCACCTCCGAAGCACCCAAAAACGTCCACCTAAGGTAGCAGAATAGCCACTCAACTACCTTCCCTAGGCATCTTTACCAAGATAACTCTCTTTAACCAAGTTCAAATGGTCTGTGGAATAGTTCTCCCGCCTCCTAAAACACTACATTCCGGGAATGAGAGGGAAACCATGGTTGGAGAAACCCTCAACAAGAATCTCCAAATGGAAAACCTTCAAACCAAACTAGAAGCTCTTAGTTAGCGTCAAACTTATCTGTAGCATACAAATACCCCACTATTGACACTCCAAAAACAGATCATCAAAGGCCATCAGATCCCATATTCCCTCAACACTTCTAACAACCAATTTACCTTTCACTCACCATTTCCGGCCAAGAGAGGTGACCCTCTCTACCTCGGGCGACTCCTTGATGGAGGCACATCTGAAGCATGGAACCATCACAACCACCATCACAAGTGTAGCATTTCTCTCACTATTCCTCACCCATAACAAATGGCCAGTAGAGGATACCCTCTGCAACACACCATAACTTCAGGTGACAACTCCGACGACGGAGAACCTCCGAAATAGGCGTTCCCAAGTGTGCAATCACTTCGACTCCCTTCATTTCAACTCTAGACATACATCTATTGACACCCTTAGCACTACAAGCAACCATCTATACTTCCTTTCACTCGCCTTACTCAGCCAGGAAAGGATACCCTCTCAATACACAATAACTTTCGGCAACAACTTCGATGGCGGAGAACCTTCGGAATAAACATTCCAAAGTATGTACTCACTTCAATACCATTCATTCCTACTCTAGAACATACTTCCTTCAGCCTCTTAATGTTATTAGAAACCATATGCCTCACATTTCATTTAATATTCACGGCCAAAAGGGAAAACCCTCTCTAACTAGATCATTCTGGTGACATAGGAACACCTGAAGTGCAGAGCCACCCCTAGGCACTCTACATTTCAGACCTCACTCACTAATTATAACAAGACCACAGGTCCAAACATGCATACTAAGCATCAAACAAACCTTTGATTCATCAAAAATATCTTTCCACAAACCACTCATGTTCCTCTCCTACACCATATGTTCATCTCAAGATCTCCTTCATTGAGAAGTCTTCATTCACATGGGGTTGGAATCGCAATGGGTGTTGCCTTCGGAACCGCCTTCCTCAGGGTCATCCGGGTTTAGCTCGTCCCAGCTGGGGCCAACATTGTGGCTTGCAAAAGAGAGCACTACGAACACACCTACTGGTTGTTCGGGTGTTCGACCTCCTGACGTAGTTCACGGTACCTCTGGCAACACATTCCCTCGATGCCAACTAGATGCCAGCTGGACCAACCGAAGGAGGCCACAAACACCTACCCTCCACGTCAGCACAACCATTACAAAAGAGCCCCATCACTTATTAATATAGATAATTTGAGTAAAGCAAATTATGCTGACCTTTGACCAGTATCATCTGACTTATGACCAGTACTCTTGGGTGGCAAAGAAGTAAAGTGTCCAAAACCTATGTCAAAAATGTCAAGAGATTTTGAAACAGTGGCATTTGTGACATTCTTGGATAGGGTGATTTAGAGAAGTACGGCTTTTTATTACAATTTCGTGGAAGGTAAATGAAGAACATAGAAGGTCCTTTGTTGGGTTGTCGCCCCATGAGTTGGATTGGCCTGTAACTTTTCGGCCGAGAAACTCATATTTAATAAGGGAAGGTATCTGAATAACATAAATTTAAAGATTATTATATTAATATGATACAAAAAGGAAATATTAGACCAATATGATATAAAATTAATTAAAATAAACTATAGTTTGTGTCATGTTGATCAAGATGAAGGAATTTGTATTTTGTTGATCAATATATAAAAAAAATGTGGTTATTTGGATAATTTTCTCTATTCTTTTTAATATTGCACTAGGAAAAGCATCTAGATGACACAAATTTAAAGATCATTACATCAACAGAACACAAGAAATTAATACTAGATTAACATAACATTAAAATAAACTAAAGTTTAATAAAATTTGTGTCATGTTAGTCAATAGATAAAAAAAAAGTGGTTATTTTGGTAACTTTCTCTATTGGTGTATTGGGAGCATTTTAACTTTTTTTTTTTTTTCAAAAAATTTACATTTATACTATTTAATAAAGCAAGAAGAAGAAAATCCAATCGTAGCGCTCACAAATTTTTCATACGACCACATGGATGGTAAGTGAAGAGACGAGAATAAGGATTCCCGTCTTATTACTCATTTAGCTATTATGTTTAATCATATCTTTTATGTATTGTATAGTATATATGTTTATTTCAAGTACTAAGTTATATCTAATTTTATGTTGGTTCATGACTTTTGGTTTTAAACATCACACTATCCGATTTTGATATTTTATGCAAATAGCCCATCCATCAATAATCAGAAAATAATGACGGAAAAACCTATATGAAGGTGCCTTTGAAAATATTCTATATTTAAGGTCATTAAAAAAACATTTTTTGAAACCTCTCATTCGCTTTCATGTTCTACTGCCTTCTGGTTCATAACTGTCGCCCAAGTGCCGGTGATATTGGTTCCACCACCGAAAGTGAGGGTTGTTTTTTTAGAAATGCTTTTTTTTTTTTTTCTTTTTTTTCTTTTTTTTTTTTTTTTTAGTGGCCCCCAAAATCTCCATAATAGAATTCTTTTCCACCCAATTTTTGACTACTTATTATTGACAGATGGACTATTTACATAACAACATAAAAGTTGAGGTACGGTGACGTTTAAAACAAAAAAAACTAGGAACCAATAATAAAAAATTGAAAGTATAATTCAAAGATCATTTGTTAAAATAACTCAATTTCTCTACGTCAATTCTGTCATTGGAGTATAGAGAGAGAGAGGGGCTTGGCTTTCTATTTTCTAATTTGTTTAAGTAGTTGAGAAATTGTAATTTCATATCATACTTTTGGGTTCTAAATCTATCAACTACGAATCATTGCCAATGATAAATTCAATTCAAAATATATAGGTGGCCTGGTCCTGTATTGAATCTTAAATGTTCATCTCTCATAACTTTTCTATACCTCATGATCCCATGAATTGAATGCATCATTAAGAATATTGTAATGAAAACTCTCCTTATTAAGTCAAGCTAAAATATTTTGATTCCCAATAAAAATAAATAAAATAAAAGAGAGAAGATAGTTATTATAGCTGAGTAAATCCTTAAGAACTAGTTAGTTGACTAAAACTCCCCCACTTAATGGTAAATAATTATATTTCCTTAGCTGTTTCAATTAAATACGTAATGTGAAATATCTGTTTGCAAAATGAAGGTCGCCTCCAAGTCAAATTTATGCCTTTCTATTGCATTATTAAGATCATCAGCCATCTCCCCCTTTTTTATTTTTTATTTTTTCTTTCTTTTGTTATTTTTTTTTAATGTGGGGTAGGAGATTTGAATTTTATAGTTTATAATAAAATCAGAGATGTAATTATTATTATTAAACCTTGCTTGCAACCACATCAACTATCTTTCTTACCGGTATGAAAAATTTGTCACAAAAATCGCATCCAAGGCATATTTTTCTTCTTGGTTTTGTGTAGTATACCACATACATATACATATGGAGCACAATGTAAATAAATGGAAATAAATATACAACCGATTCTAGTGAGTCAGGTTGTAAAATTGAGGATGAACCTTAATGACCTATGGGGCTCTCTCCTCACATCCTCACCCTCGAGATGTTCAGAATTTTTCAAGTGAATATATATATATATATATATATATATATGTGTGTGTGTGTGTGTGTGTGCAAATTATTTATATTCTTCACTCAATTTTTTATCCCTCAATTTTATACAACCATTCATTATGGACATTATACACCACTTACAATGTATCATCCTAACACGTCATATGGAGTACATTTTCAATTAATTATTTTTTAATTTTATTTTAGAATATGAGATTCGATCTCTACACTCTATAATAAAATCAAATATAAAATTATCGCTAAATCATATTTGCAACCATCACATTTTCAATCGTTTTTAAGTTAATTGAAAACATTGGATCCCATATAATTAGTCTAGCTAATCAAATTGTGCAACTTATAATAGAATATCCGGCAGAGTCATATTTAGATGACAAAATCTTTAGTTTGTGGCCAACACATGACATGAAGAATATATGTGTAGGATATATATATATATATATATATATGTATTGTATACATATATTGTATTCTCTACTTGTCTTATATGATTATTCTGATGGGATTCACCAAGCAAGAAAGAAAAAGTCTCGTTGGGTGCTTATGTAACATACCAAAGAAAAACAATTAATAGTGGGTTTCTGCAAAAGTCGATGCCTTAAAGTGTCCTCCAAGTCGACTTGGTTTTACATCTTTTTCCCCCTGGCAATCAACATCATTTTCTTCTTCGATTTTAATTATACTAAAGTGCAAAACGCAACATTGAGTGAAAATAAATGAAAATATACAATGTGTATTATTTTATACAAAATACGTAGACATGACGGATTAAAATCTGAAACTGTCTAAAAAAATTAAATGACCACCCGTAACATATCCAGTCGCTTACAAATGTGGATTCTACTTGCATGTCCCGTTCATATCTGAAGTGGTATGATGCGGATCCGATCATAAGGGCAGTGCAAGCCTGTGGGGTGGGCGGGATGAGTTTGAGGTTTTTAAGTGCATCCGTAGCCTCTAGTTGTGTCCTTCTCTCTAACCTAAAGTGGCTTTTGAAAAAGATACAACAAATTAAATGTGCCAAAAAGAGTTCGGCTTTAAAACTAAAGGGCTCATCTACGAAAATTGCAAAAAATAAGTTTATTACACGTTTTGGTGTTGATTTAGATTTGTCAAAAAATAATAATAATAATAAATAAATAAATAGATAGATACTGACTTGTCGACCCATTTTAATACGGGCTTCCTTAAATGTGTTTGCAGTGGCTTTTCGTTTAACATCACTGATAGGCATTTCAAATGCAAAAAACATTAACGTAAACCAAAGGTCATAATCAAGTCTGAAATTAATGTCTGTTTGATGAAACAATTTTAGGACATGGTTGGAGTGCTGTCTCCAAATGTCATTTTATCTTATGAATTTTAAATTTTTAATATTATATTAAATTTTCTCTCTTTAATTTTCAAAAAACTCAAAAAATTAAAAATTCATAATTTTCTTATTTTAAATAAGAATAAAATATTTTTATGTCAAAATAATCATATAAAATAAATAAACAAAATAAAATCTATTTTGTATTTTTTTCCTAACACTTTTAAATTTTTATATTATTTTTTATATTATAATATTTTTTTAAAAAATTTCTCTCAAATATATATTTTCAACTCAATTTTTAAAATATTAGGCCAAACAACTCCAAATTATTTATCATACAATAAAAAAATAAAACTGTTACAACGAGTCGACTTATGTCAGTTGAACTTTAATTATTAGGCCATCCTTTTTTTGTGATGTAACAAATTCATTTATTTATTTTTATTTATTTATTTTGAAAAAGAGGGGTAATTTGTGTTGGGTTTTCCTGTTAGGCTCGACCTTTTGCCAGTATTCTTTGCCTCGGTTAAACAAATTGCCTTTTTTTTTTTTTTTTTTTTTTTGAAGGTTGTGTTTTTGGGTTGGTAGAAAGGGAAATGATTAACAAAATTGCCTTTGTAAGGCTGGACCTAGATGCTAGTCCTACTCTTATGCACCTAAAAAGATATGGATGCCATCATTATGGGCTAATCACATTCTAATTTTGGAAATTTGATTTGGGGTCCTCCAAACCTTGCTTAATTAATTAGTCACCCTCTTTCTTTTTTCCATGGAGGGAGCTAACTAAACTACCTAATATTAGCCCATCGATATTATTATTATTCTACACTACACTCAAATCCCATTATCTTTTAAAGGAGTTGTATCTTCTTAAAAAGAAAAAAAAAAATTATATCTATTTTTCTTGTTGAACCCTAAATCTTGAACTACCTCTTATATAATTATATATATAAATATATAAATCAGGTATAGAATTATCAATTAGACATGTTTGTAATGTCATTATTTGTGTAATTTAGTGCTTCAAACATTGGCTAAACTTTCTTAAATCATTTTTTTACACCTACCTCATTTCCCTAAACGAGATATTGACACACATGATTTTCTAATAAGTTGTCAGCAATTAATAAATTCTAAACTAATGAATAGATGAAGTCCATATAAATTAAAACTATGGCGAGAGGCTTGATTAATTTCGAAGAGATTTCTGACTACATTTTGGTTCTTAAAAATAGCCAACTAATTGACAACTACGTTTGAACGTGCTAGGCACAATCCCATTCCCAAAGTCATGATGGAAAACACAGAGTTTGCCAAATAAGCACTGTGTGGGGGAGCACTATGTATATTAGCAAGTCATGGTAGAGAATCCATACTCTAATTTCCCAAACAAAAATAAATAAATAAATAAGACCTCATTCTAGAAAGGAAAAAAAAAAATGCAAATTAAACCTAATTAAAAAATGCAAAAACTAATAGTTTGTTGGAAAATGAAATGTATGTATATTTTCCTAAACTACAAGATTAAACCTAATTAAAAATGTATGTTTAGTCGGTTTAAATCTGTTTTTTTTTTTTCCACACCTTTTATTTTAAGAGAATTTTTTAATAGAGTATAAAGAAATTTCACTATCAACTTAACACAATTTGTTAACTATTAAGTTTCAATAAAATTAGTATTTTATAATATAATCTTACTCAAATTTAATTCAGTAATTAAAATTATATCTTATCTATAGGAATTGTTTTTAAACATACTCTAACACAAAATGCTCCTTCATTTTAAATTTTAACTCAACCGTGAAATTAAATACTGGAGTAATTTGACATATTGTAAAATTATAAACTGAGTGTGGTTAAAAAAAAAAAAAAAGGGGGGGGAGTGACGTGGAAAATTGGAGAGATGAGCGTGGATGTTCCTTAGCTGTCAACATCAATGTCACTCGGCTTGACTAGGCTCAAAGGTGAATTTGGCGGAGCCGAACGCCCTAGTTGACTGATGAAACTGGCGGCTGAAGCTGATTAGCTGGAAGCCGCTGGGCAAGATGCTTCATAGGGTTCTCTGAATGGCCCAGCTGGCACGGCACTCTGCACATGGCCAGCTGCTTCTGTCTCCAACTCATACCTCACTCACTCTCACTCCCTTTTTTTTTTTTTTTTTTTTTTAAGAACAAAAAATAACAATCCCCCTACTATCTCACCCTTTTTTACTTTTAAAAATTAAATCAATAAATTAAATTGACCACTCTATCCTTCAATTTCATAGCACCAAAAAAAAAAAAAAAAAAATCAAATTAGTAAATTTTTTTTTTTTATAAAAATTATACTGTAGGTTCTCCTTTTAATAGTGTACTCTTTTTTTTATTTTTTATTTTTACATATATACTGTAAGATCTTGACAAAATCTTATCATCATAATTAAAAAAAGAGAAAGTGGAAAATAATATGTTTATTTACAATAGTATTGAAGTAAATATCATATTTATGAGTAAGTTTTTTCTATTAGAAGTTAATAAATTATAGTTTACTTACAATTCCTTAATAGCAAATGTTCTATTTATTTTAACAATTTAGTAAATATGTAATTTATTTATTTCAATTTTTGTAAATATGCTATTTATTATAAATTCTCACAAAAAGAGTATGCAGAACAATGATTTCTGCTAGAGATTTGATGTTCTTTAAAACTGAGTCTTATCATTTTTATTCCACAATAAAATGACAATTGTAGTTGCAGTTGCAGAAATAATATATCACATTCACATGTATTTTAAGGTTGAGATCTATAGTTCACTTTAAATATTAAAAAAAAAAAATTTTGAAATGGCATTATCGCTATGTATTTAAATCCCCTCAACTAGGGGTAAACTTTTTTTTTTTTTTTTTTTTCTTTTTTCCTAAGTAATAGCAATGTGTATATGTTTTGCATGGCATTAACATTAATGGGGCCGATTGGTTTGCAGTTGACATAGAGGCATTAGATTTAGCATGACTTTTTAGGACATGGTTGATCGCAAAAGCAACAAATCTCCTTAAACAAAGACAAAGAATTTGCTTTTTTGACATTAGACTACAAAATTGCATTGCTTTAGTTAGGCTGGTGATGTGCCCCCTCAAAATTGCTTGAACAATTAAGGACTTCTAGTTGTCCATCGAAATGTCAATCTTTTAGTGTTCAAGTTTCGTATGTTACTTTTAGTTAAGAAAGTTTTCATTACTTCTACCCAAAATAATAATAATAATAATAATAATAATAACGATAATATTAATAGTTTTTTTTAAATTATTATTAAAAGATTTTTCATGACCAACCTTTTAGTTAATACCATTTACATTTCGACAAAATTTTCCTTGCTAGATAATAGGGTGCAAATGGTAAAATTTCCCGCAAATTTTAGTGGACTTGCACACTAACGCAATTAACTAGTTAATGTACATAAGAAACATATTACCATTTTTTAATTTTAAAAGAAAACTTATGCATTGATTAATACATGAACATAAATCTTAGTAAATAGATAAAGAAGTACTTCTAAACGTTATCCCTCTCATACGTCATTTATAACGTAACTTGTATTATATTATATTAATCAGGTGATTCAAATATAATATTTTTAAGTTATAGTTATACTTTATATCAATATGAGAATAATATCATCTAACAAGATTATAAATACGAAATTACATATAAATCACTTAGTACTTAGGAATTTTCAATTAAAAAGTTACAAAGATCGTATAATTTGTAATATCTTATAAGAGATATTTTTTTATATATATGATGCAAATAAATAAAACTTATGGGCACGGACCAAAAGTTTTACACGTGTTAATTAGTAATGTTTGTGACATGTAGATTTAGAAGAAGGAAGGAAAAAAAAAAAAAAAAAAAAAAGATTTGCTACGTTAAGGGTACTTGGGTAATTTTAGCGTAGGCAGCTAAAAAAATTCCAAGAAGTAGGGGGAGAATATCCAAGAATAGAAGAGCGTGAAGAGAAATAAAGTTTTTAAATTTGGTTAAGTAGACGTAAGCACAATCATTAACACTCCCTAATAGAGAGGCCAGGTTCCCAACATCATCCTCAATGTTACCAGCTCAGCCTACACATAAGTGGTTTTTTTTTTTTTCAGGGTTTTTGTTTTTCCCAAAGAACAAAAATAAATAAATAAATAAAGAATTAAATGCTTTTAATTAGGATTTTCTTGGGATAACAACCTTTGATGAGGACACTTTTATAGGACAACACATTAGAAGATTGTCTATCTCTATTTTCATTTTTATTTTTATTTTTTAATTTAAGGTAAGCCATTCTTACTCCGAGTTTTATTATAAAAAAAAAAAAGTCACCATTTTGCCAATTTCCATCCAAAAGTGACAGAGCACATAACAAATAAGAAATAAAGAGGCACATCAAAGTAGATATAAAATATTTTTATGTTACTAAATAATTATATATATATTTTTTAATTTGATATAGTTAAGATATGACTCTAATTAATTAATTCATATAAACAAAAAAAAAAAAAAAAAACGAAATAATTGGAAATTATTTGGAAAACAAAGGAAAGCACTTAAGTCGACGTGGAATGACTAAAGATTTTAAGACTAATTTTTGTTATTTTATCATTTCCTTATTCATTCAATTTCAAAAAAAAAAAAAAAAAAAATTTACAACAAAAGGTCCTTGTGATTTTGATGGATAGAACTCAATGGACTTTGAACATAAACTAATTTATCCATCTTTTTCGTTAAGAAATATGTAACATTAGGCCTTTAAAAAGGAAGGAGAAAGAGAGCGAGTCTGAGTTTTTTTTTTTTTTGGAACTTGAGTCTGAGCTATATTTTATGCAACGTGGAAACAGGGGGAAAAAAGTACTAAAAGGATAATTTTTTTATTTTGTCATTCCTCGTATAAATTATAAAATGGTCACCATGTTATTTGAAAAATGCCAGCTAGTTAGGAGTTTTTTTTTTTCCCTAACATATTATTAATTTATTCAATAAGTATATTTATGCCAATAAGTTAATTTTGTAATTAAAATTTGAAATAAGTTAATTTTCTAATGCCATTGCACATCTTATTTCCTTATTAAATCCGCAATACCGATCGAATAATTTGTTACCAAAAAAAAAAAAAGAAAAAATCCACAATACCAATTTGTGGCAATTTATGTTGTTTTCTTTAAAGCTGTAAATATAAAAGGACATTAAAAATAAAATTTATTTATTTAATTTAAAACTTTTAGAGACAGGTGGATTCGAAATCTAAACTTTACAATAAAGTCATGTGTAAATTATCATTTTTTTAAAGTTATGTGAATTACCATTAGATTATTCCTACAATCACATTTCAATTCTTTTAAAACTTTTTTTTTTTTTGGAATAAATGTTTAAGACTTCACTAAATTTTATATGTAGTAACTTTTTTTTTTTTTTTTTTTTGTTAAACTATATGCTTCTTGAATCTAATTTACAAGAGGAAATTTTGATTTTTCTAATTTTGACCTCTTAATGGTAAATATTGTAGTGAAATTTTTACGAAAAATTTACTCTATAAGATTTTGTTTTAAACTGTGATTTTTATATTAAAAAATGTCGATTCTGCATATTTTTCAAAACATGAATATTTAGAAACATTCAAGATACTTATCCTAACTGAATAGTTCAATATAGTAGTGGAAATTATGTCCTATAAAATTATGAACATGTGCAAACATAGCATTGCTTTAAGAGAGAGAGAGAGAGAGGGGAAAAAAAAAAAATTCGAACACTCCCATGGCAAGTCCACGGCTCAATTAACTTTGGTTGTACTATTTAATATCTACAACACATCAAATTAGACAAAGCCATCGAGATTAACTTATAAGTACTCATAAGTTCTCTTACAATCAATAATTATTTAAAAGTTGTAACTTAGTAAAATTTATTTATGAGTCTATGCAGTTCCTTCTTCTAAAGGTCCTTATTGTCGATTTGCCTCATGAGAAGTTTTTTGTATGTGCTTGCAATGTTTATCAAAAAAACTGATAGTCACTTGGCGAGTCCCATATCAACGGAGAGTGATGACTTTAAATGACCTATAAGTATTCACAAGTTCTCTTTTAGTCAGTAATTATTTAAAAATTATAACTTAGTGAGATTTACTTAAAGATCAACCTGATTCTTCTTTCTCATGAGAAGTTGTTTATGTGTATTTGTTATTTTTATTTATAAAAAAAAAAGAGAGAGAGAAAAGAGATTGTCATTTTCAATTAAACAATAAATAATAAAAAAAAACATTTACCACAATTCAAGTGTAGTGCTAGTACATTACCATAAAGAATTACATAATTTTCCTAAAAATGATTTAATTTAAGGAAAAAAAATCGCAAGAGAGAGAAATAGCACAATAGAGGAGAAAGTAGTTAAAAGAGAGAGGCACCGATGTTACTCTCTCTCGTGAAGCTGCAAAGCTATTACCAAAAAAAAAATTTAAAAATTAAAAAAAAAAAATCAAAATTCTTTGCTTGCTTCATTTATATCACGGGATTCCCAGTTTTCTCTTCCTTTTCTTTTTCTCGTTTTTCTTTTGAGTGTGTTTTCTGACTTCCTATGTGTCTTCCTCGCAGCCTCTCTTTTTCCGTATTCTTCTGTCTTCTTCTTCTTCTTCTTCTCCTTCTTCTTGTACTTTGAGTTCCCTCACATTCTTTAGGAACTCCAGTGAACTAGATTTTTTTCTCTTTCGGTTTTTTTTTTTTTTATTTTCCATGATACAGATATAAAAGAACAGTTTTTTTTTTTTTTTAATTTATTATTATTATTTTTTTTTTTTTCTGTTATACGTATTTTTATGATTCCCGGGAGAGAAATGGCGAATGCCGGGAAATCTAAACAAGAAATGGGGTTCGAGTCTTCACTCACGAACCGATTCCGCGACTCGCTGAGTTGCAACAATAAGCCGGACTTCAAGGAACTCGATCTGAACTCGCCAGTTTCGCCGTTAATGGCGGCTCGGTCGTCGGTTAACAACGGTAACGTAGCGACCACCACTTCCAGTAGCAGTTCGAGCTCTTCCGGTTCCGTCTCCGGCAAGCCTAGTAACGCTAAGAACCACCACCACTCGGGGGAGCTGTCGTCGGAGACAAGCCCGAGCCGATCCGCTCCGGCAATTCAGAATTTCAAGCCCGGTCATCGGAGATCGGTCTCCGCCGGACCGCCATTGATCTACGCCGGGGGAAGCTTCAGCAATGGCGGAGGCGGCGGTGTTGGTTCCGGCAACGGCGCGACTTCCTCGTCGTCGTCGTCTTCCTCGAGCTCGGCGGCGAATCTGTTTCCCAGCGGGAACATCTGTCCTTCGGGGAAGGTTCTGAAGACGGTAATGGGGAGCAGAGCGGCGAGCAAGACGGACGTGTTGGGCTCCGGGACGGGGAAATACGGCCACGGGAACATCATGCGCGGCAGCGGCGGCGGCGGCGGGGGAGGAGGAGGGAGGGAAGGGAATTCGGGTGGGAAATCGGCGAGTTCGGATCCGGAGGAGGTGAAGAAGGCCGGGAACGAGTGTTACCGGAGGGGGAATTTCGCGGAGGCGTTGGCGATGTACGATCGGGCGATATCTCTGTCGCCGGAGAATGCGGCGTTCCGGAGCAATCGGGCGGCGGCGCTGACGGCTCTGGGGAGGCTGTGGGAGGCCGTGAGGGAGTGCGAGGAGGCCGTCAGGTTGGAGCCTGCTTATGGGAGGGCCCACCAGAGGCTGGCTTCTCTGTATCTCCGGTGTGTCTCCCAAAACTACTGGCTTTTTTCCTATTCGCTCATGTTTTCTGGGGAATGCCTAAACACACACACACACACACACACATATATATATACATACAGACACAAAAATATATATTTTTATAGTTAATATAACTATATTTTGATGAATGTGATTGATAATCTCATTTGCTGGCCATCGTTCTCTTCGGTTTTTGCCTTTTTCGGGCTCTCAATGGACATTTTAGAATAATTCATAATGGATGCAAGATCAGGAAGATTCATGGGGTGCTATCTTGGTGACCAATTGACCTGAACTATTTTACAGCTTTGGGCAGGTTGAGAATGCCCGGTGCCACCTCTGTTTTCCCGGGCAACAGCCGGATCAATCAGAGTTGCAGAAGTTGAAGTCACTGGAGAAGCATTTGAAGCAATGCGCCGATGCCCGGAAGCTCGGTGATTGGAAAGGCGTGCTAAGGGAATCCGACGCTGCCATGGCGGTTGGGGCGGATTCATCTCCTCAGGTAGAAAAACTTGTTTCATGAATATCTTGGCTTCTGATTGATTTTGATTGTCTGAACAAAATTTTCAAGACTATTTCGGTTAAGTAGAATGGGAAATTTTGCAGCTTTTATCTTGTAAAGCGGATGCTCTTTTGAAGCTCCATCAACTTGAAGACTCGGAATTGTGCCTGTCAAACATTCACAAGCTTGAAGAATACCCTTCTTCCTGCTTGCAGGCGAAGTTCGTTGGCATGGTTGTGGAAGCTTATGTGCTCTTTGTTCGGGCCCAAGTGGAGATGGCATTAGGAAGGTATAAGCTTCAAAAGCAATATGAGCTTCAAAAGCAAGGTGGGAATTGATTTGGGACAAGTAAGAATGCGTTGTAGATTTCTTGCAGGTTTGAGAATGCCGTGGCAGCAGCGGAGAAGGCAGGCCTAATTGATTACAGCAATCTCGAAGTTGCGAGGATGTTAAACAACGTGAAAATGGTGGCCGGGGCTCGTTCTCGCGGTAATGATCTTTTTAGCTCTGGGAGATTTGCTGAAGCCTGCTCGGCTTATGGTGAGGGCCTTGAATACGATAGTTCCAACTCTGTCCTATATTGCAATAGAGCAGTCTGCTGGTCTAAGCTGGGCCTATGGGAAAAGTCGGTTGAGGATTGCAACCGAGCGCTCAAGATTCAGCCAAACTACACCAAGGCACTTCTTCGCAGGGCTGTCTCGAATGCAAAGGTAAAATTTTAGTTGCTTTGAGCTTTGCTCTATCAATTCTTCTTGTTCATGTCTGTTCAAGTGTTTGGCATCTATTCTTATTGGATGGATGGTACAGCTCGAGAGGTGGGCGGAGGCTGTGAGAGACTACGAGGTCTTGAGGAGGGAACGTCCTGGGGACAGTGAAGTCGCTGAATCTCTACACCGAGCCCAAGTTGCATTGAAGAAGTTTTACGGAGAGGGTGTCCACAACAAGAAGTTTGATGGTGAAGTAGAAGAAGTTTCTAGTCTAGATAAGTTCAGAGCTGTTATATCATCACCTTGTGAGTTCAATTCCTTTTGTTCCTTGTGGCTTACCTTTTTCTTTCTTCTTTACTCTACAATTTCTTGTCTAACTGAAAATGAGCTCGAAATTTCAGGCGTTTCGGTTGTTCATTTCAAAGTTTCTTCCAACGAACAATGTGAAGAACTATCCCCCTTCATAAACATGCTGTGCGTTAGATACCCTTCTGTTAAATTCTTTAAGGTAAATTTAATCCGTGTCCCATGAATCTCGAAAACGAATTTCATACCATGTTTGCATTTTCCTAGGATGATGAATCCAAACATCCTGTGTTTTAATTCGAATCATGTTTTTTTTAGTAGCCAAGGAAGAGGAATATAAGCGCAAGAACAACGGAAGGATCTCGTACTTGATCCTGAAAATCACTATACATGCCATGTTTTTGGAAGACGAACATCTAATCGTTTTTGTTCATGGTTGCGCAGGTGGATGTGGAGGAGAGCTTAGCAGTGGCGAAAGCTGAAAGCATAAGAACAGTGCCAACCTTTAAGATCTACAAGAATGGTGAGAAGTTGAAGGAGATCATCCGCCCAAGCCATCAGTTTTTGGAGGAGGCAGTGAGAAACTGTACTCTTTAAGAAGACAAATGTCAAAATCCACTTTGTGTCCTCTTTATAATATGTGCCATTGGTCATTTTTATACTAGGATTGCTATTTTTTTTTTTTTTTTTTACCTGTGACATTACCGGGTACATAAATTGTTTCATAGAGTTTTCAACGCACAGAATCACCTTAGAGAGCCCCAAAAAAAAAAAGAAAAAAAAGAAAGGGGGAAAAAAGTCAAAAACAAAAATTAGCTTGTGTAGTTTACATATTTCCCGGAATCATATGTTCTTTCCCCTTTTATTTGCTCACTTGGTTTATTATTCCTCCTATTGGATTCCAATGCCTGTCCCTTTCCAATTTTTTTTTTTTTTTTTTTTTAATCGAACTTGGGACCTCATATATGTGTCCTTGTTCCTGATAGTGTGAAAAAAGGAACTGAAAAAGGTTCATAATTTGATTATAATGTATCCGTTTCTTTTAGAGAGAAGATGGGTTGGGAATCTTGAGACATATTTACGCGTATAATTATGTGGTAGGGTATGAAATGTCCATTTTTAAAATTTTATATCACTATGAAATTTTTTTGTGATTATTGTTAAAAGTTTTTAGTTTGATTCATAATATAATCCAATGGTTAGAAATTATATCATCATATTTTCATGGTTTATTTTTTCCTGAATAAACGAAAGGGGGAGGAAAAAAAAAAAAAAAAAGGAAGAAGAAGAAGAGATAGTTTGCTATTTGCGTATGGTGGATGACATTGATGCAGAAAAATGTCAATAAATTTATCCACAGAAAAAAAAAAAAAAAAAAAAAGAGAGAATAAATTCTTGACAAATTTCTATGCAATCAGACGTTGAACGTTGACCAGGTCTTAACTCTCAAAGAACTATACTCTATAAATAGAGTTTTTAGGTGACTTTGGGACATCTTTCCGGTCAAAGATCTTTCTTAAAGCAATTTAATACTAGCCTGTAAATCTTTATACCACCTTTCTTCTCAAAGTGATTCTTTTTTAAATCTTTTATTTTTCATTGGTTGGTACTTTCTATTAGGGATTAAAATTGATGCTGCTTTTCCCTTAAATCTCCGTTTCATAATAAGCATCCAACTTTGAGAAACATTTTTATAATATATTTTTTGTAACCCATACACGCTTAACTTTGAAAAACACGGCCTTTCTAGTCAACAATTACCCAAAAAAAAAAAGTTATTTAGTGTAATTGTTTTTTAGATACCATGTTTTCTTTTTCTGAAAATAATCTTGTGATTGATTTGTAGATAAGTTATATGAAATATTTACACAAAATGTCCGTTTTTGAATATTCCTTTTAGAAAATAAACATTTTTAAATTTATTTGTAAATTTGAACAAAATTTTGAATGTATGCTTTTGTTGTTCCATATTATTTAGGATTAATTTCATTAATAGCACTTGTAGGAATTTTATTATTAAAAATAATATCACTTTTTTTCCCTTCATTACTAGCACAGTTACGTCATCAAAATCTATAATATGTGGGGCCCAATAACATTTAATGTATGTCAAATTACCGGTTTACCCTCATCTCCCACCAGCCCAAATATCCCTCTCCCTCGCATGCTCCAAAAAAATTTTTCAAACCAACATCTACAGTGTTTTAGAGAGAGAAACTGAAATCTAGAAAGAGAAAGAGTTGCCACCCACCGGAACAGCTCGGAAACCGTCCGAAACCACCACGAAAGCCCTCTATAAACCGCTTGAAAGTTTGTGAATGTTGGAGAATTTTTTAAAACTACCTATGTCGAAATTCATGAAATTGGCTGAGAAAAAAATTACTCCCGAAAAGAGGTCTCTCCGAGTAAAGGCTTCGGCATATAAAAGGCCACCGACCGAGAAAAGTTCTAAAAAACCGGTACCAGAGAGCGAGAGAAGGGTGGGCGAGGAAAGGATGAAGAGAAAACAGAGGGAAATTGAAGTTAAGGAATCAAAGAAGCCGAAAAGTTCCGTAGAAGAGAAGATATCGTAAGTTGAAGAGGTAAAAATGTTGAGGTCATTCCGCATATGTTGTCATGGACCTCCGCCGATAATGTAAAGTTTGATGATGTGATGTCTGCTTTTACCGCTAAAGAAGAGAAACATGTAATTTATATACTTTATATATATTTATGTAAGTTGTATCATTTATAAATGTTGGTCATTTACATAATGACCAGGTGGTCATTTTTGTATTTACCATGCTTTTGTTAGATTCAATACTAGTGTCGGTCATTTTCATAATGACCGTGCCTTTGTTAGCTTCAATACTAGTGTCGGTCATTTTCATAATGACCGGGTGGTCATTTTCATAATGATCGTGCCTTTGTTAGCTTAATATTAGTGTTGGTCATTTTTGTATTTACCGTGCCATTATTAGCTTCAATACTAGTGTCGATCATTTCATAATGACCGTGCCTTTGTTAGCTTCAATACTAGTGTCGGTCATTTTCATAATGACCGGGTAGTCATTTTCATAATGATCATGCCTTTGTTAGCTTCAATACTAGTGTCGGTCATTTTCATTAGATCGGGTGGTCATTTTTGTATTTACCGTGCCTTTGTTAGCTTCAATACTAATGTCGGTCATTTCATAATGACCGTGTCTTTGTTAGCTTTAATACTAGTGTCGGTCATTTTCATAATAACCGGATAGTCAATTTCATAATGACCGTGTCTTTGTTAGCTTCAGTACTAGTGTCGGTCATTTTCATAATGATCGTGCCTTTGTTAGCTTCAATACTAGTGTCGATCATTTTCATTATGATCGGGTGGTCATTTTTGTATTTACCGTGCCTTTGTTAGCTTCAATACTAGTGTCAGTCATTTTCATAATAACCGTGCCTTGGTTAGCTTTAATACTAGTGTCGGTCATTTTATAATTACCGGGTGGTCATTTTTGTATTTACCGGTGGCCACCCGGTCATTATGAAAATGACCGATACTAGTATTGAAGCTAACAAAGACACGGTCATTTTATTCTAGTAGTAAAGCTAACAAAGGCACGATAAATACAAAAATGACTATCCGATCATTATGAAAATGACCAACACTAGTATTGAATCTTAACAAAGGCATGATAAATACAAAAATGACCACCCGGTCATTATGTAAATAACCAACACTTATAAATGATACGACTTACATAAATATATATAAATTACATGTTTCTCTTCTTTAGCGGTAAAAGCCGACATCACATTATCAAGCTTTACATTATCGGCGGAGGTCCATGACAACATACGTGGAATGGCCTCAATATTTTTTCCTCTTCAACTTACGATATTTTCTCTTCTACGGAACTTTTCGGCTTCTTTGATTCCTTGACTTCAATTTCCCCCTGTTTTCTCTTCAACCTTTCCTCGGCCACCATTCTCTCGCTCTCTGGTACTAGTTTTTTAGAACTTTTCTCGGTCGGTAGCCTTTTATATGCCGAAGCCTTTACTCGGAAATACCTCTTTTCGGGAGTAATTTTTTTCTCATCCAATTTCATGGGTTTCGACATGGGTAGTTTTAAAAGATTCTCCAACGTTCATAGACTTTCAAGCGGTTTATAGAGAGCTTTCGTGGTGGTTTCGGATAGTTTCCGAGCGGTTCCAGTGGATGGCAACTCTTTCTCTCTCTAGATTTCAGTTTCTCTCTCTAAAACACTGTAGATGTTGGTTTAAAAATTTTTTTTGGAGCATGCGAGGGAGAGGGATATTT
Source organism: Ficus carica (assembly GCA_009761775.1). Lineage (NCBI taxonomy): Eukaryota > Viridiplantae > Streptophyta > Magnoliopsida > Rosales > Moraceae > Ficus > Ficus carica. Next base: position 14,818,293 of record CM019743.1, read on the forward strand.
GGGCTGGTGAGAGATGAGGGTAAACCCGTAATTTAACATACATTAAATGCTGATAGGTCCCACATATCATAGACTTTGATGACATGACAGTGCTAGTAATGAATGAAAAAAAAAGTGATATTAATTTTAATAATTAAATTGTTACAGGTGCTATTAATGAAATTAACCCTATTATTTACCCTTCCTTGTTTTGAGCGTAGGTTGACTTTTTTTTAACTTATTCCTACCAATTTTTGGCAACCTTTTTTGTTTGTGTGTGTGTGTGTGTGTGTGTGTGTGAAACTTCAATTTTTAAATGGAAATTTATCTGTTAACCATTTTATTGGGATGATTATTCAGCTTTTTTCTTTTTCTTTTTCTTTTTCTTTTTCTTTTTTATTTTTTCATTGCAATTAGCATCTAAGGATCTTAGGTTCTTTTTTTAATTCAAATTCTTTTTTGAAATTTTATTCTATAGGAACGAAATCCTACATTTACGATTATTGGATTTTTTTTTTTTCTATTTATTCGTAAAAAATCATATATTTAGAATTAGTTATTCTTGGGTTTGTTTGATTTTTAACCTTATGATAATAACTTTGTTATTTAAACGATTATATTTCATCATACGTTATTTGTACTATAAGGACCTTATCATTATATTATATGATCTTAATCAGTAACAACCTGATCATGTGGTCTACATAACAATGACTATATTTTTTTATGCAAGAACTTCAATAACATAATTCCTAATTTTATTGTTTTTGAATCATTACTATATTGACCGTGTCATGGAGAGGAAAAAAACATATTCACCGAATATTAAAAAATACTGACCTCATCAATAAGGTATTGACTGTAACTACAAAAAATCAACAACATTACAACAATATTTATTCATAAAAATATTCAAATATACAAATGTGAATGGGATTTTTGAATTTCTATTTTAAGATATAAAAGTGGGTAACTAAAATTAATGTGACTTATTTTTAGAACCAATTTTTTTTTTTAATTTCTTAAATTAAATTTAAGGGTATTTTTATCAACATAACATGATCAGGTTCATATTTTGTTAAATTTTATAAATAAGTTTGTTTTTAGATATTTTTTAAAAGCATGTCTTTAATTTGATCATTTATGTAAATCATCGAGTAATATTTCTTTATAAGAAATTCTTATTGGCCAAGTCTTTCATTAATCTGTTATAGAATGTCAGTCTCTTTATTAATATATATATATATATATATGTATATATATATTGAATAGAATGTTATTGAAATCATTAATTTCACCTTTTACGTTTCCACTAACCTAAAATTTGACTGCATGACTACAGCCGACACCACTTTTATTCAATTATTATAACCCCCCACACTGGCTTTAGCTTGCCACCAAATCTCTACCATATTCGTTTCAGTACATTGACTTTAGAAATCAATGATCTAGCTTTTACCAACATATTTCCGTTCCTTCTTTTGGAATGTGTCTTCATTAGTTCATCAGCATAATAACCAAATTTTCCAAAACTGTAAAAATTTAAAAAACTAACTTGAAATCTCGGAAAGAAAATAATTATAGCAATAACACATGCATTTAATATTGAATAATGTTAGGGCACAATCAGTGATGTTTAATATCATTCATTTTTAAAGGGTGAGTCCCACAATATAAGATCCTATTAATGGAGCTTACTTCTTTATTAATGTGATGTTAAATATCACTGATGTTACTGAAGTAATTTTCTTTAATATTACTTGGTTAGTCAAAAAAAATATTAAAAAGAGAAAATGACAAAGAAAAAGAAAAAAAAAAAGAAAAAAGAAAAAAAGTAAGTTTGAATAAAGCATAAAAGAAACTTGTACTAATTAGGGGGGTGTCACCGACAAGAAGAGGGTACAGATCAGATGACATATAGTATAGGTATGGAGTGGGGAGTCAGGACAAGATCCCAAAGCATAGCTGCAGGGCATGGTGTTCCGGCGAGTGATGAATATGCATAGCCACACAATATTTTCTCCTTAAATTATTATCAAAATGGGCACACTATATATAAATATATATATATATATATTTATTTATTACTTAAGAACCCTTACATAAAAATAAGTTCAATGACCCGTAGTTTTTATTGTTACACAATGGCAATGTTCCAAATGAAAACGGACTAGGCAAACCCACACGACACAATAAGCCAGCAGCTAGTAACATATATCAGCTTAGCACCTAGTAACATATATCAATCGGTCACTGGCCAAGTGCAAAAGCCTCCACGGGGAAAGTCTTGGTGATACCGGCGAGGCTCTTGAAGTGAATCTTCCCGGTCGGTGGATCATCGACGGTGATCTCGCTCACCGGCGGCCACAACAAGAGCTCCCTGGCCTTCACACCCTTGAGCTTCTTGATCTTCTTCTTCTCGACGTAGCCGTCTATCTCGGAGTCGTATCTAACCAGCTTTGAGATGATCTTGAACTCATGTTCAACCTTCTTGGCCTGCACGATCCACATGTAGCCCGTGCTCTCCACGAATCCAACCTCGATCACGTCGGCCAGGGGGAGAAGCCCCTCCGGGAGATCGAATTGTTGGAGAAGAGACACCGCGAATTTTAGGCCTTCTTCGTGGCCTTCCTTCACAATGCCTCCTTCCTTCTCGGTTGCCATGATGATGCTATATCAAATGGTTTAGACTAGGTGTTTTTTTTGCGAGGATTTTGGTGATTTATTCATGGAAGGACATCTATTATCACAAGGCATGAATTTTGTAGGCTCTTGTAGATACTAAGAGACAAATAAATTCAACAAATTTTATGGTAGAAATCAATGTGATTTGCTTTGTATTAGTCGACTCGTCGATGTGATTCCTTGTCAATGTTCATTTGTTTTTATAGGTGTAATAACAGTATGCTTTGTCAATTATTTAAAAGTTGATTCCGGATTTCTTTAGGAACAATTTTTTTTTTTTTGATTGGTAAGCACCAAATACCCCTTTAAATTGACATAATCTGCACATTTTTTTTACACTTCTAAGTATCGAACTTTGGACTTACTGAACCTAACCATTAACCCCCATTTCCTCATCAACTGGGCTACCTAATTTTAAAGTAAAAAGGGTTAAATAACAGGATTACAAAGAGTTATATAAATACAGTAGTTTAGAAGTCAAACAGTCACAAAACAGGATTATATTAGGATAATTTAGTACTCTAGTTCATCCTCAAATATTTTCTACTAAATCGGATTATTGGCCATAATCCTCGTGAACAGAAGTTAAATGAAACGAAATAGATGTAGAATATGAAAAATAAATAAATCGTTAGATTTGTTGTAAGACATTTTTATCTTCCAAAAACGTTATAAGTGTTGATAATCCTATGTTAGGATTAAATTAATATGAATGAGGATTAACGGGCTTGATAAAAGCTTTGGTTCCATTATCTTAATTTTAAAAGTAACAACGGTTACATATGGTATTAACAAATTAAGTAAATCTTGTTCGAGTCCCATTGATTAAATGCATTTTTTCCCTCACTAAATGGGAGACCGTGATACTTAACAACATCAAATGATAATTTTTGAAAATCAATTTATAAAACATGTCCATTCAAAAAAAAAAAAAAAAAAAAAAAGGCTAATAAAAAATAAATACATAAAGAAAACCAGAAATAGCAAATGTGGTGAAGATTGTAGAAGAGTGAATTAAAAAGTGTCACATTCACGTGATTGTGCGTAACGAATAACTAATCATTTCAGCGCCAAAAATTAAAAATTAATTAAAAAAAAAAAACACAAAAATCTCTGACTGACTTGGCGCGCAGGCTATATATAGAGTAGCAGTGTAAAAAGAAAACGAAGCAGCAGAGAAAGAGGAGAGCGAAAAGCAGAGAAACAATGGCGATGCAAATTATCCAGAGAGAGGAGCTCTGCAAACGAATCTCCAAGTGGAGAGCGCCTCGCAAGACCAAGATTTCTCTCGAAGACTATCTCGACTTGCTTGATTCTTGCAATTACTCCGATCTCTCCATCAACTTTCTCAATCAGGTTTTCAATTTTTCTTCAGATCATCCTTTGAGAGATGAAATTTTACTGCATTTTCGGATTTCTATTTGGATTTCTGATGCCGAATTGTCGATTCGTTTGTGCAGATCATCAGCATGCACGGTTACAAGAAAATCCATAAGGTTCCTAAGGTAGTTTTTAAGTTCTGTTTGTTAGCCGAGAAAATGGAGGAAAATTACTATTATTATTCAAGCTTTTTTCGTTTTCTGTGGAACCAAACAGATTCTGATCCACTACTTACTTACGCTTCACTCTGATTTTATGAATTTTCGCTTTCCAATTTAAACAGAAGGTTGTAGCAGAGGCGGCGAGCGGAATCTCTTTAGTTAATCCTTGTTGTTCCACTCTCAACGACGAGATCTCGCCGTCGGTGTCGCTGCCGGTCGAGACCGTCGTCTCCGATCTCAACCAACTCAACTGGCAAGAGTGTGCCATCACCTCTGTCCAAACGCTGAACTCATCGATCCAGGTGGCGATCTCCTCCTCCTCCGCTCCTCTAGATCCGAAGGCTCATTTCTCCGATTCCTCCGAGCACAAAACCAAGCAGAAAGCTCTCGTTACCATGACAAATGGCGCCTCCTGTGCATCCAGCGGCAAAAAGCAGAAAGCTCTCGTCACGAAGGAAAATGGCGGCTCCTGTGCTTCCAGTGGCGAAAAGCTGAAAGTTAAGCGATCAAAGAGGGTGGTGAAGGGGAAGAAACTCGATTCCGTTGACTGTGTTCCTTTCGGATCTGCTGAATCCATTGGTAATGCTAGGATCTTCTCCGTTTGATTGTTCTACTTGTTTTTCTCGATCGAAAAACTAGAGAGTTTTCAGCGATTTTTCAATTTCCTCTGATTTTTTTTTTTTTTTTTAATTTTGGCGGGAGTTTCTCGAGGCTCCATGATTAGGGGGTAGATCTGTGATATCTGTAAAGAGTCGGGGCTTTTTTGTTATTCTAAGTTAGCGTTTTAGTCCCTCCACCGCTTGTAGATTTGTATTCGTTGCAAGTACTATATTAGCATATAATGAAATATTTCTTTGGTTCAATGAAATTCTCGTGGATATTCGTTTTACGTTTCGTTTTTCTAAATTAGTTAATTAATTAATTATTAGGCCTGATTTTTTAAAGCAGGTTCAATTGGCTTTAAAAATCAAGAGTCATGATAATTTGAAAAAATATAAATGGTGTATTTTTATATGAAATAGGAAATTATCAGATTACAATTTAATTTAAAATATGAGAAAAGAAGAGAGAGAGAGAGAGAGAGAGAGAGAGAGAGAGGAGGGAGGAAGAGCTATGTGACAGTTATGAAGCTAACAAACTTGAAAACTAACTTCACGTGACTGGGCATAACCAAATAACTAATTCTTCAATTACCGATATTTGAACTATGTGCATTCATCATATATACATACATGCATGCATACATGATACATACATACATACATGCATGCATATATTATACAAACAAGCACATGTATGTATTAATAGAAGTACAGTAGAAGGAGGAGAAAGGATTAGCCCCAGAGAAAGAGAGTGATAGCGGAGGCAGAGAAAGAGAAAATTAATGGCGGCGGAGAAAGGGAAGGATTATTGCAGAAGGAAGCCCAAGTCGAGGGACAGCAAAGCCAAGATATCGCTGGAAGACTATCTCAACTTTTATCATTCTCGTAATCACTCCGCTCTCTGCCTCAGCTTTCTCAATCAGGTCTCTAATTTTCTCTAATTTCAATATCCTCATATTTTTTTTAAAATTATTTTTCATTTTCTTCACTCAAATTAGATGAAATTGAGAATGTAATTGCTGTTGCAGATCATCAGCATGCACGGTTACAAGAAAATCCACAAGACTCCTAAGGTCTTTTTTCTCTTTCTCTCTCTCTCTATTTCTGTTCGTTCGCCGAGAAAATACTGGAGGAAAATGATGAATAACTTTTACGGACTTTTCACGACTATATCTATATATATATATATTTAAAAATTTTCTGGTTTGGAGTTGTACAGAAGGTGCTAGCTGAGGCGTTGAACACGTTCACTCTTGTTAATCCACGTCGTTCCACTCTCAGAGACAGAATCTCGCCGGCGGTGTCGCCGACGATTGACGACGTCATCGAGGACCTGGAGGAGCTCAACTGGCAGGAGTGCACCGTCACTTCCGTCCAAACCATAAACTCAGCGAACCACGGCCTCGCGATCTACACTTCTCCGGAGCCGGCGAAGCGCTGCGCCGATCCCTCCAAGGGCCGAGGGAGGCGGCGGAAAGCTCTGGTCCAGATCGGAAATGGCGGCGCGGTCCAGAAAGTTCGGCGGCCGAGGAAGGTGGCGAAGAGGCTGAAAACCATTGCGGCGATGATGAACGGCGGTTTCTGAATTCTGTTGCCTCGTGGAAAGCTCTCTTTTTGGCTTTGGAGTTTTCGTTCTGATTGCGTATTCTTCAGGTTTTTGTCAGGTAGGTTGTTTTCCAGTTAATTGTTTTCCAAGGCTAAGTGATAATCTGTATCAGTAGAGTAGGGGCTTTTAATTTTTGTCGTTTTGGTTCTGCTCAAGTCGTAATTGTACATAAACATGATGCGAGTTTCCTGACGATGAAAGTTTGTTCATTCTGTAGAGTTTGCAATGAATGGTTTATTTCTCCGCAAAAAGGAATACAAATTAAATTGGTTTGTTTTACGTCGCTCGTTTGCTATTTTATGAACCCAAAGTAAATATCAAGGAAACAAAATTATTTATACAAGAAAAAGCAGAACAGGGCAGGTCATTGGAATGGTCTAGTTTCATAATTGGTTTTGAACATCATGACAACTGGCATAGGGCAAAATTGCACATCTTTGAATTTAATGTCTTTTCCTTTTTTCTTTTTCTTTTTTTAATGGAATTCTTGGAACATAGTTGGCGTGTGCTTTATATAGGTTGAAATTTTACCAAAGTTTGACAAATGGCCATAGAACACATAAATATATTAAACAAAGCATGATTAAGAAGTTTAAAATGTAAATGTTAGTCAAATTGGTAGGCTGCGTAAGAATTGGAGAACAAACTTCAGCATCATCTCAATATCGTACAAATCTCACTCTCTCCCTATTTGAGTAAACGACAACGATAACGATTCTCCACCTACTATAAACTACTTCAGAATACTCATGTCCCAACATATTTTTAAGGCCAACAGCCAGCCCCGTTTAATTCCTCGGGAAGAGTGCAATAGCCCCTCCTCATCATTCACCACTCGCATACAAACGGGTCCACTCTTTCGCTGCAAGATTCCAACGTGAAAAACAATTTAGTCCAGATGACTTTTTTTCTTTTTTTTTCCTTTTCTTTTTTAAATAATCTTTTATGACGCCATTGCAACTTCAATTAAGCATCTTAGCATATGTTTTGAACTATGTACAAGACCAACATAATCCTCGACGAAATTTTAGTTCAGATTCATATCAACTGTGGAAACATGCTCATTAATCACACATGACACATCCAACTATAGTGGTAAAAAGACAATTTTACCTGTCTCAACTGCTTCAGTTTCATTGGTCTTCCAGTGCTTAGCAATGTTCTCAGAAAGTGGGTCATCAGGGTTTGGAGCACTCAAAAGTGCTTGAATACTGTTCCAGTAAACCATCATTTAACGTATCAGTATTATCTGTCATTGTTCATGACCTAAAAACCCCACTATCAATGAAATATATCTTATTGTTGCGTTTATGAAACGACCTCCAGCCATTTCCATGTCAAGATAAAATAATTCCTAGGGTGTCATTTTCAGTTATTGTGGGAGCACAAGACGTCACCTTAACAATACTGTTCGGATTTGAAGGGCTGGACTCCACTTATCTTTCAGAATATCAAGGCAGATCCTTCCAAGCTACAAAAAGAGATTATCATATCCTTTTACCTTCTTTAACGTCAAAATAGAAGCACATAAAGAAAAATAAATACAGACAGTTAGATGGAGCAGACTGCTTACCTTGTCAATGTTGGGATGATATATTTTGGTGAGGAAGCGAACCTGTAAACAGAAAAGTAGACATGGTAAGCATAGGAGATTGTATCTGCTATAGTAACAGAAATTACTAGGGGCCATATTCAAAATTTCTGAGAATCACAAACTTAAATTGCTGTTATTACTCTCGCGATATGTGTCTTTCCATAGTGTAGCTTGTGAATACTTTTCATTATGTAGCTTATGAATACTATTTCAAAGTATGCAGCCTCCTTCAATAGGTCTTTAGCTCAAACGTATATCCTCACCATTCCAAAACGAGTATTCCCATTATATACGATTTTTGGACTCTTTTCTAAAGATATGGAAACATCAAACATTTGCTGCAAAGGTATTAAGCATGCAATGTACACAACGAAAATTTGAAGAAGGAAACAACTAAAGTTTCACACATTTACTGAAGATGATAGAAGGAAACAAGGGCGTGAAACGTGAGAGGTTAGATAGAATTGTAACGTAATCATAAGAAAGTCCTGCAAACTTGTCTGCCATCGTTGGGCAGACTTTAAATAGAACAATGTTGTCGCAAAGTGTTATGAAATATTTCTAGTGAAGTAACATCCTACCCGATTACTCGCACTATCAACAACAACAAGATAAATGCCCCCAAATGAAAGAGTGTGTACAAATTCTCGAAGCACGACATTTCTTTTAAGCGTATGCAGGGAATTACCTTTGGAGGTGCCATTGGGTATTCTTCGGGCAAAAACAACTCCAACTTGAAAACCCCACCTAAGCAGAAATGAATATACAACCACATCACATGTCATATTTACATGACGATACAAAAAAGAAATACATGTATAACTAATCTGAGAAACAAGGTACCAATTGCATTTTGCAATATAATAAACGGATACTAATTTACTTAATCACAATGGTTAGCTAAGACAGAAAAGTAAGGTGCCAATACTTTTCCATTCAACGCAATCATGAAAAAATTTGCATGGTGATGCACCCAATTATTGAAAGAATGACTAAAAGGTATAAAAACCTAGCATCTTGGTAGATGCTACAAGATCTCAACTTTGCAGCCAATTTTTTTTTGCCCCCATGAGGAGTACAATACAAGTTCTCCTCAGTCGCAGAGTCCAATGACCTGTCAAGGGGATAAGGAACAAGGCTGATTTCTTATTTGTAACAAGACAGATTGCTCCTATTATTCCATAACAAGTATTCTAAAAAACCACTTTTGCAGAAGTACCCGCACACAAAGTGAGCTCTTACTATTTCATTTTAAATGGATAACCGAAGAACCAATATCAGAATTCTTATCTCCCCCATTATTTTTTTTACAGAAAGCACTTGCAGAAAAACCATAGGTACCATAAATTGTGACAAATAGTATGTTTTCACCAACACAGTAGCAAGAATAAACTGCTAACAGAATTTATAAACAGCCTTCAAGTAAAGAAGTATGTAGTATGTACGAAAATCAATCTAGCTGAAGATCACCTTCATACGGAGACTGAGATGGACCAAGAATCATCACATTAAAATATCGCATATTTTCTTCAGAAGGAGAAGCGCTAATTCCAGGAGCTGTTAAGAAAAGAGTAACAAATAAGTAAATATACGATAGTGCATAAAGCAAACATGACGAATCTTATACAAAACTTTTGTATGACCAATTTACTAGTCTAAACAAAACAGAAGAGGAGGTTCCCGTCCTATAATTCCATTTTGATGCCAAACTAACAGGCTTAACCAAAAGCAAAGGTATATCCCCCAGGTTTTTTAACACATTAACAAGGTATGACACTTTTTGTAGGGTACAGAACATGATCAAAATTCAATTAAGTCAGAAATTTTTTTTACGGAGTTAAGATAACTATAATGGATTTTTAGCAATTTTATTGCAAATATCTTGATATCAGTAGGATTATTATCTATAAATGATTATATAAATCCGAGTGAATCAATGGGTTAAAGGAAGATCTCTCCTATTTTCTGCTTTTCATAGCATGGAATGAGACAAACATTTCCAGAAACCAAATTTCATAGAAACAAAAGAAATTCCTCAAATTTCATGAAATTCCTTAATCACCACGATAACAACAATAATCTTAAACCAAACATAACGATCACCGCGAAAGCAGGGCCCACAGACCCAGAATCGCACAACCCAAATTCTTCACTAAACAAAATTCAACAAAAAAAGAAACAAACCAAAGTCAGACAAAAAGAAAGAGACAGACCTGGTTCACTTAGAAGCCTCTGCGTCTCCTATTCAATTAATAAAACGAACAGAATAAGAGACCAGAAATTCATACCCATATTCATTCATGCATATATACATTTATATATATATATACACGACACAAAGACGCTTTTGGTAAAGATCGGAAGGTGCAGAAGAGTACCTTGATGATTCTCCGAGGCAGATTACTATTCGCCATAGATTTTGATTACCTTCCCCGGAGAACCTCGCACGCAGAATTTTAGAGAGAGAAAGAAGAGAGAGAGAGTCAAGAAGTGAGCAGCTGAACGCGTAAGAAACACGATTGCGAAACAGGGAATCTGATTAAAACTTCCAATTTGCCACTGCTGCTTTTCTTTCGCAATTACTTTTATTTTTCTTTTTTTAATTAATGCTCTTAAAATTAGGAAAAAAAAAAATCTGTCGTATTTTGTTTATTTATTGTTTTTATTTTGGAACAAAATATGTCCAATTATTAAAGCAGGTAGGAATCTTTTGCGGTTCGTAGATGCGACACGCATAGGTGACACAAATTATCGTGAATGACCAATAATAAGACTTTGGAGTTTGAGTTTAATTTCAATTAAATTATATTTTTTATCTCAATATTTTTATTGTTGAAAATTTAATAAAATTTATAACTAATTTTTGAAAAATCAATCAATTTTAACTTAAAATTTCATCTCCAATTGGTGAATCAAACACAGGTTAAGATTGTGTTTTGAAGTTTATGTGATGTCAATGTGTTCAATTTCTGTACCGTTCAGTTTTTTTACAGAATACTTATAAAGGAACCATTTTCGTAATAGAATAAAAGTTTAAGGTAGTGGGATGAGTAAAATTAAAAGTCATTGACTAACTTAAGACTATGTGTCTAATTCAAATACTATTCGTGAAAATAACCTATAATATTTTGAACATAAAAATGCTAAAGATTATCGATAATATTATGCATCACCAATATTAATAAATAAATAAAAACAGATCTTATGATATAAAATAAAATATAAAAAATATTCTTTTATAATTATGATGTTTAACCCGTGATACCCTAAAATATTTTTCTTTAAACATTTAATTACCTAAAACATGAAATAAAATTCCATTATCTTGTTAGGAATCTTTATAATATATTTTTAAATCGAGATCATAATACAATTATATAAGAATTAAATTTTATGCAAATTAAAGAGATTTAATGGAAATCAGACGAATTACATTTGTAGTAGTATAACACTAATGTTTTTTTTTCTGTACCTTAACTCTATTGAGCTAGCTCAATGGATGAGGGCTGAAGATAGAAGCTTTCAGATATTAGGCTGAAAATAATTTAGTTCTTTTTGATAATTGAATTATAGACTTTATTCTATATAATTTTCGTACGTTTGTAGAACGAGGTGTCGTTTCATTTGCACATTCAGAGTTTTGTGTCGTTCAATTTAATAGACGACTTGACGTTTCTTCTTTAAGATTTGCTGTTGTTTAGTGCAGAGCGACATATCGTTTTACATCTTGTTTCTATGTAAAGAAACGACATGCAATAACCACCCAACCCCAACCAAAAAAAAAAGAAAAAAAGAAAAAGGAAACCAACATGTTCTAAGAAGAATGTTTCCTGCGCTTTATTAAGAAGTTAACTGTTGTTTAAGAAGTCTTTGTTGTTTGTTGTTCAACACAGAAAAACGATATGTACACTTTATAAATTTATGCCTTAAAAAACAAAAAAACCCATCTATATATACCATCACTAATTTTATAAAATAAATAAGTATTGTAGACAATTTCTTTTTTTTTTTTCGGGGATAGGTTAAAAAATGACCTTTTTATAATTTTTTTTTAATCTTTAACAAAAGTCTAAGTTTTATTAATGTAGGAAAATTGTCGTTCTCTTAAAAATGTGGTGGGTGATCAATCACTGATCAGTGATTAATCGATATTAATATATATTTTATCAGACAATCAATATTTTAATGGTCATCGGTCATTTTTATTTAAAAAACAAAATTGTTTGTTTCTTGTTTTTTGTTTTTTTTTTTTTTAAGTAAGTGTTCAAAACACGCTTATCTATCTAATTTGTCTTTTTAAAATAATAATAATTTGAAGTAAGAAAATTTAAATTCTAGATCTTAATATTAGAAACAAGTGCGGATGTATCGCTAGATTAAATCCAACTACAACTACATGAAACATGTGATCAAACAATCACAATGCTTGTGATTGTAAATTGAGTGCTATGAATCTGGCATACATTCAAGCATAATTGAAGAACTATATCGTAAATTGGGACTCTGAAATTCTAAATCCAACTCTGAAATGTATTATTGTAGTTTACAAATACAAGGACTTCGTTCTATATATACTTGGTCACTGGTGAAAATAATGATAATAATAATAATGATAGTAGTAATAATAAGTTAATTATAAAATTACAGCACTATTTATTCTTACATTAGAGACAACCATTTTTCCCAAATAAGAATCTTCTAGAATCCTCCTTAAAGATTGGAAGATCCATAAAGCCCCTTGCAATAGAATTGTATTCTTCTAGTACTTGTCCGTCAATGCTTGTTGTTTCCTGCAAAAAAAGATAACAATGCACTTGTTTATGCATTTGTTAATTATATGTATATATATATATATACACACACACATATATATCATTATTGTGCCCCTATTTAAAGAGAATTCTATGTCTGCCATTGACCAAATCCTCTAATAACATCTGTTGCAATTATTTTCATGTTAAAATTGCAAAATTTGAAATAAATTACCTTGCTAGCCAAACTCTTTATGTAGCCAAGAATCTCAAGTTTCATCTGCTGATTGCTCAAACAGACATCTGCTCCATCAACTATGTATATTTTCTTTAAGAAAAAGAAAAGACACAAAAGTGTTCATCAGAATAACTTTTAAAGAGAGTAAATCAAATTAATGATTTCATAATTCTCTTAATTATGGGGCAATACAGTAACAATTTCCATAAGCACGATTAGATTAACGGATCGAGGATTAGGGACATACGATGACTTTCTGATGATTAGAGGAACACTCAAGATCCCTTCCAACGCAGACTACAACCTTGAAAGTCCAATGCGCATCAACTTCAGCACGACCAAAGAAAACTCCGAAAGCTTGATCAGGAAGAGCAGATGTTCCATCCTCTTGATTTGTTATAAGACATGAAAATTTAAACAAAAGAAATGTCATCACAAACAAGCCAGTCAAAATCAGGTATTGATTCGGTTTGTAACTTCAATATCAGAACCATTTCTTGTTCCCTATGACATTGAACCTAAAGTACGTAGAATGTGATGAATCAAAACTATGGTACAAACTCGGGATGAAAAAAGACAATGTAACCAACCTGTAGCCTCATGAAGAAAGCCGTTGAGATATCGACCACTCAGATAAATTGGTTCAATTGACAGTGCATTATCTATCCCTGCAACCATTGTAATTTTAAACAAAATATCTGGTTCAGTGATTAGCAATTCTATATAAATATATATATATTTTGAAAAAAGACTGGGAATAGATATTACAGTCTTCAAATGGGGGAAGACCCCAAAGCTCGGGTTGAAATTCCAGAAGAGAATGAAGCACAGTATTTGCTAGGGTAGAACTGCCAGTTTCACTTTGGGGTGGAACAGCCACCACCTCCATTTTTGCAGCATTTGCAGCTTTAACACCAACCCTTTTATTTCCCAAAAATAATAATAATAATAATAATAATAATAATCAATTAGAGAACAGTAAAATATTTTTTCAGTTAGTATATAGATACATCAGAGGCATTAATGAAACATGTTTCTATAACCTCTTGGGTTCTTAAGCTTTATCTATTTTTGGTGGGAAAAAAACTAGTATTTGATGAATTATACGTCTTATTTAATTATCGAAGTATATTTGCTTTAATGAACCTTATGCAATTACTTGTGATCTAATTAAGTAATAGGTGTAAAATTAATCTTACAATGAGTCTTCAATCACTAGGCAATGAGCTGCGTCCACGCCCAATCTCTTAGCTGCCTCTTCAAATCTGTAAACAAATAGGAAATGAACCAGAATAAGAATAAAAGGGAAAAAGTTAAAAGTAAAAAGAGAAAATTTCTCTCTTTAACAAGAGAAAATACTCGGGAATTTTATGTTCCTCTTAACTGAAAGGGAATTTTTCTGTCAAATGTTTCAGAATATAAATGGTTCTGAGAATTTTATTAAAAACAACTTGTCCTCTTTGTTGGTGCGATTATATATAGCAGAAGATACTCTTCATAGAATTGATAATGCCTTTAAAGTCCATGCCATTTGAACAAGTTGGGGAATTGGAAAAAGTTACATTTACAAGCAATTAGCCAATCTATTCATGGCATGTTCCATATATATATGTATATTTATATATTCTCATTGGAATTATTTAATAATATGAGAAGGCTTACAAATCTCCTGAGGGCTTCCCTGCTTTAACCTGGTCACTCCCAAGAATTACTGAAAACCGTTCCTTCCAACCTGCACAAAATCATACAATTTAAACGAGAGAGAGAGAGGAAAAAAAAATGAAAAAGAAGAGACAAGTTTATATCATCTGTCAACGACTAAATGCAACAGTTACAAACTCTCCACAAGAAACGAGAACCAAATTCCTCAAAAACCTATTAAATGTGAGAACCATGAAAAACAAATGAAGGAATATTGAAAACAGAAAACATATGTTGCCTTAATTTTCCCAAGTACTTATATCAGTATCTTCTAATATGTAAGTATATGAATAAACCTTTTTGGTGGGAGATTTTTAAATCAATGTAGTCTCTTGTGGAGTTTGAAGCAAGAGCTATCGGAATTCCATGATCATAAAGATGCTTGATCAGGCGATTAGCACCAGGAAGTGCTTTGGCATTTATCCACCTATCACGCACATGAATAGTTTTAGTGCACATGAAAATCCCTTACCGAAAGATGCAAAACAACACTCTATATACTACATAAATCTAGAGAGAGAGAGAGAGAGAGAGAGAGGAGAAAGAGAGTTACTTTTCTTGATACATAGGGATTATCTCTTGGATAAACTGATCAGGTGTCAAGGGGAGATCATAGTCCTTAACAATGGCAGCCGAGGACTCTTTCAGCGTCTTCCCCAACGTCTTTTTCTTTTCTTTTTCCTTATCCAAAACCTTACCATACTTGGCCAAAAACTCCCCCAAAACACCCCTTGTAGCTCTCTCTGCACAAACACAAATTGTTTTAGATCAGAAACAGATCATTTTGACAAACATCATATACATACATACATACATATATGTATATACATACATATATATATATATATATATCTCACGTACCTGTGTCTAAAAGGGTGCCATCCAAATCAAAAATAACAACCAAGATTTTGGGTTTTGAGGTTTGGACACAGCAGCGTCCAGAGTTACAGCAGCTCATGGCAGGAGTATAAAAAGGGTGTCCTCAGTCGTGCCTAAGAAATAAGGTAGAGGGAAAAACGCAAAACAGTTGAGAAAACCACGGAAATATGTGTGTGTGTGTGTGTGTGTGTGTTTATATATGAGAAGGATGCCCTATAAAATCTTAAATAACTTGCTAATTGTAATTAATTAAATAAAAAGAAGTAATTAATAAATCGCCTAAAACATCATTAATTAAGGGGGACTGCCTAGCTACACGCATGAGTCATGCAAGGGAGTTGAACTGGACGTTAAACGGCATTTTTGTTCAAAACCCCATTATTGGGTGGGTGCTTTTGTAGCGTAATTAAGGAAAAAAATTTTGGTGCATATTGGGATCGGATTTAGGGATATGCCATTTTAGGTTAAAGATCTACTTACGGAATAAATCAAACGGCACTTGTTGCACACTGTGAGCTTCAATAAAAATATACTATTCTTGATTCCTACAACTCCGCGTATTATGGAGAATACTGTATTCGTCAACTCCTTTTGGTCACGTGCTTGAATTATTGATCTCTAAAAGGAAGAGTTTAACAATTCTCTCGAGTTGCCATCCGCAGTCTAAAATTATTCAATATACATTAAAAAAATCCTTATTTAGAGGGATCGTTGGACTATATATACAATCACTTCATAAAAGTGTTTTAGTCAAATTAGGTCTCCCATTCCTTTTGAAATTCACCCACCAATAGGATCATTATCAAAAAATTTCTATTTAATTAATTCAAATAATTCCAATCTAGTAATTATTTGACCAAGTATTGGTTGAAAATACATATCCAAATCATATTTAATAGATGAATTTATAAGAGTTTAATTATTTTATCGGAAAATTAAATTAAGACATATCTCAGTGTAATTGGATTCCTAATTATATAACACTTTGACTAAAACTAGAATTAATGATTACAATTTTCACAATATTGATTAATTCATATGATTTTATCTAGAGTTAATAATTTTTAATACCTAAAATAATTAATTTTATTCAGCAGAAAAATTCTATAAAAATGCTTCTACAGTCCTGGGAGGGGATTTCTGCACCCAGTTATTCTCAAGACCCTGGGTGTGCTTCACCCTCCCTCCTTAGGAGGCGTTGACACGATTATGCCTAGTCTAGTCCGGATTGACATGGTTCAACACGTCTACCAATTGTTCAAAAATTATCTCGATTCATTTACTGGAAATTTTATGAGATAGTAAAAGAACTTGATGGATATATAAATAAGGGCATTGCTACAGTCCCGGAGTTTAATATTGCGGAACAGGTCCCTTAATAAATCTACACATAAACTTCGAGGAGTTAAAATATTTTATTATTTTAAATAAATTCCGACAGTGATGAGCATTTGTTGAGGGTAACGAAGGGCATTCAAAGGCAATTTATTGATTTAGTGACTGGATACCGGTTGAGTGTTTCATTTATTCTTTCTCTCTCCTCTCTCTCTCTCTCTCTCTCTCGTTTAAGTTTCAAACCTTCAGTGGAAGAGAATGGTGGATGATTGGTTGAAGTCCAGCAATTTGAGGAACTGTCTCATCGTCTTAACCTCAATAGGTCTCTCGCCACTCGCATTGGCGGCTCCAACGGCTCGAATCTAAAGAGAAGATGAAAGCCATCCCAAAGCATCACCAACTGTAGAAAACTAAGAACCAATTTGAGAATAAGAGAAAGTTATGATTTTTTATTCCAATCAATGAATCAAAATAATACATTAAAAAAGTTTATATAGATTAACTAGAAAATATAAAAAGACTTATCTACTCTTAAGAAAATAAAGACACCTAATAATAATGGGAAACAAATAACAAATATATAATAAATTATATAATCTAACATTCCCCTCAAACTCACGATGCTGCTACAAGTAGCATTGAGAGTTTGCCAAATAAGAAATGGAAACGCAAAGCGGAAAACGCCTTGGTAAACATGTCAGCAATCTATATGGAAGAAAAAACAAAAGTCAATGTAATGGTGCCAAGTTGATAGTGATGTCGAGTGACATGATAATCAATATCAATATGTTTGGTCTACTCATAGAATACTGAATTGTATGCAATCTGAATAGCACTTTTACTATCACAATATAAGAGAGTAGGTCGATGAAGAAAAATACACATATCTGCAAGTAACCGATGTAACCATACTATCTCACAAGTTGTAGAAGCCATGACATGATATTCTGCTTCGGTAAAAGATCGAGAAATTATGTCTTGCTTTTTACTCTTCCAAGAAATAAGAGAGTCGCCTAAAAAGATACAGAAACTAGTGGTAGACTTACTATCTGTCGGATTACTTGCCCAATCAGCATCAAAATAAGCACGTAGCTCTAAAGACGAAGTAAATGGAAGTAAAAAAAAAAACTCTGAAACTGAGTGCCCCGAAAAAACCTCAAAATGTAAAGAGCTGAAACCCAATAAACTGTAGTAGGTGCAGTGACAAATCGGCTAACTATATGAACCGCATGTGAAATATCTGATGGAGTGATAGTGAGATAAACCAAGCTGCCGATAATAGTGCTGTATAAACTAGGATCCGGCAAAGGAGGACCATCAGAAGGAGAGTACGGAGCAATAGTCTCAAGAGATATATCAATAATCTTATTATCACTAAGACGTGCACACTCAAATATATCAGCTATATATATTGATTGGAAAAGAAGATAACCTTTCGGAGAAAAGGCGACCTCAATGCCTAGAAAATAACATAGTGAGCCCAGATCTTTCATGGCAAAACAACGAGTTAACTCAATCTTCAGTGTTGCAATCCCGTAAACATCATCACCAGTAATAATCATATCATCAACATATAAAGACAGTAAAATATGACCCGTACCAGTACATCTGACAAACAAAGCTGAATCATGATGACTAGAGTGAAAGCCAAGTGAAGTAATCACTGTAGATAACTTCTCAAACTAGGCTCGGGGTGCCTGTTTAATACCATTAAGGGTTTTTCTGAACCGATAGACTTCATCAGGTTGATGAGAAACACCAAGAAGAGGTATCACGTAAACTTCTTCATGAAGATCACCATTCAGAAAGGCATTGTTAACATCCATCAAAGATATGTGCCATTGACGAACAGAGGCAACTTCAATGAAAGTGTGAACAGTAATCATTTTTGCAACGTGGGCGAAAGTCTCCTCATAATCCATACCATACTCCTGAGAGTAAACTTTAGCAACAAGTCAAACTTTGTATCTTTAAATAAGCCATCAGACTTGGTTTTGATTTTATAGACCCAACGAGAACCAATTGCTCGTTTACTTGGTGGTAGAGGTACCAAGTCTCACGTATGTATCTGATGCAAAGTAGTAAGATCCTCAGCTATAGCATCCTACCAAAAAATGGATCACAAACAGCCTCTCTGTAGGACAATGGCTTAAAAAGACGATGAATAGAAGCTAAAAAAGAAGTGAAAGGACTAGAAATCTGGTAGCTTAGTAGACTTACGAGAACGTGTAGAGTGACGAAGATGAATAGAAGGAAGAGCTGAGGTCTCAGATGATGATTAGGCAGTCATAAGAAGAAAAGGGAGCAATGGTAGTATCAGGAACTAGAGTACCAAAATCTGCAGAGCTGTCGGTGGGAACTTTCCAAAAAACATTATCTGAAACTGAAGCAGGTGCTTGTGAAACAGTTAGTGGAACTGTGTAGTGTCAAGAGTGAAAGTATCAATATGTATGATATCAGACTTGATCACATTATGAGAACTAGCAGGAATATAAAAAAATGAGATATATTCAAGAAACACAACTTGATGAGAGACATAATTTTTAACTAACCGGATCAAAAACACGATATCATTTTTGACCTGCACCAAAACTCAGAAGGAAGCACATAACAAATCGTGAAGACAAGTTACTACGCTCGACATGAGGACGAAGGACAAAATAGGTGAAACCAAAAACATGCAAGGAAGAATAATTAGGAGTATATACATACAACTTTTCAAATGATGACGGACCTGAATTATGAGAGGTTGGAATCCAATTAATTAAATGGGCAACAACAATAACTGTTTCTCCCCAAAATTCACTAAGAACCTTTGCAGACAACAAAAGAGAACGAGCAGTTTGTTATGTGCGTCTTTCTGAGACATGAGAAGGTTCACACACATCAGAATGAACGAGATCAAATAGTGGAAGAGAAAAAGAAAGACTTTATAAAATGGTAAAATAGAAAATTTTGCCAGTTTGCAAGCATTATAATTAGAAATATCGTGGGTTTTTAAATTTCCTAATGCTCCTATAGAAGTTAAAATTATAAACGGGACGCTGAAACACGACTAGGACGAGAATGCCATACAAAAAAAATCAGAAGACGAACCATTTAGACGAAAAGATGACAAGTCCATACTAGAAGCTGTAACTTCTAGTACTTTGAGCTCATCCAAAACATAGAGTCCCCCTTGCCTACGGTCTGTCCCAATCAGCTTCTGAGATTGTAGATCATGCACATAATAAGTGGAAGAAGAAAAAAAGACTAAGTATCATGACTCACACAATTGACTGACAGAGACAAGATTTAAAGTAAGACTAGTAATGTGATAAATATTAGAAAGAGACATAAGGTGTGATAATCGAACCAACACCCACTAATAGCATAAGAGTACCATCAATAATTGACATAGATGAATTAGAAGATAAAGAAACAAAAGATGATAGATCATGGGACTTATGATGAGAAGTTCCAGAATCTAATACCCATAAGGAGGAAGATATACCTGAATGACTAGAGGATGGCAAACCTATATGAGAGAATGCAAACTAGGCTTATGGCTGTGTGGCAAAAATTTTTGAAACTGATCAAACATAAATAGATCTAATGACGGTGCAACCACTACAATATTTAGTTGAGGTGGTCTGTATGTCCACTGTTGATCATCAAATTTTGATAAAGGAGGAGGCTGTGACCGATACGAATAATAATTCTCATCTAATTGCATACTGATCGACTGAAGAGAATCATCTTTACGTCCAGCCAAGATGAGAAAATAAAGAAAACTAACCAATAACCACCAAACAAGAAAGAACTATATTGCGATGCGTAATCAAACCAAGAAACAATCAAGACGTGCGAGAGCAAAAGAATAAAAGCAAAGAGCGATTGTACAGACGACGGCGATGACGGATGTACGGAAGTTGTACGAACGATGACGGTGATGGTGTACGGACATCATACAGATGTGTATAGTCGGTAGTGTGATGGCGGTGTATGGACGCATACCAACAATCGCGCCACCCCAACAAAAATCAACGCGGAGTTTGATCAATTAAAGCTTTTGCAGAAAACAAACGTTTTTCAACAAGATTAACAAAATTCACAAGATGGTGGCTTTGATACCATGTAGAAAACCAAGAACCAATTTGGGAATAAGAAAAAACTATGATTTCTTATTTCAATCAATGAATCAAAATAATAAATCAAAAGAGATTCATATAGACTAACTAGAAAATATAAAAAAGTTTATCTACCCTTACCTACTAAAAAAAAACCTAATAATAATATGAAATAAATAACAAATAAATATAAAACTATATAATCTAACACGTAGCTTACCTACCGAAAAAAAAAAATCTAATAATAATATAAAATAAATAACAAATAAATATAAAACGGACCACTAAAACCGAGTTCATTGGTCAATCTCTCCTGTTTACAAAGAACTTGACACCAAAGTTGGGACATTGGAATTTTTTTTTATAAAATTTTTAAATAAAAATCATTCACATATATGGTAATATTCAACGCCACAGAAGTTGGGTCTCTCTCTCCTTTCCTTCCACACACCTCTCTCTCTCTCTACTTTTCTTGTAGGTTGAGCTACTCAAAAACAGAGTTTCTAGAAAGAGAGATAGTTTGACCAAGGAAATTTAACTTCTATACCGTCATTGGATCTGGGTTTTGCTTCAATTGACTTGGTTGACTTGTGATTTCTAATGGGTTTTCGTGCTTTCTTTCTTTCTTTCTTTCTTTTTTTCTTTTTTTCTTTTTTCTTTTTTGTTGGGTTACAAAAGAGTGAAAGTTTTTAAGGATGTCGTAGAACAGAGGAGGAAGAGCGTGGTGTCTCAAAAATTGACTCTCTTGCTTTGTATTGGTTGTTTTTGTGGATGTTCTTCGTGCATGTAATTTTTGTTTCAAACTTTTTTTTGAATTTTTTTTTCAATTCATTTTGTTGGGTATGAAGAGAAACTTTGGGCTATTTCTAGGTTTGAGGAAATGGGATCCATGAATTTGGTCAAAAATTGTTGCCAATTATGTTTTCTGGCAATAGTTTGTAGCAACTGTGATTTAGAATTGAAAAGTGGTCGACGATCTTCGGGTTTGTTTTGGGTATTGGTCTATTTGTCCGCTTCAATGAAATTGTTACTTACAGAGAAAAAAATTTCCAAAAAGACAAAGAAAATAAAAAACTTTCTCCAGCCAACACGTGTACTTTTTTTTCTTTTTTTTTTGGGACCTATCCCTTAGAAGTGACGAGTTTAATACCCGTGCATTGCACGAAAAAGGAAAAAAAATAAATAAAAAAATTAAGTATTATATGATAAAAACAGTTAGTTAAGATAAATATTATAATTATAATAAGTATAATTCTTTTCAAAATTTCTCCCAACAATGAAAATGTAAAATTAAAATGATGATAGTACTAACAATAATAAAAACGAAAACAAAAGCAAAAAAGAAAAAAAAAATTATGTAGTTATACTCATTTATAGAAAAAAATTAAAACAAAAAATAAAGCAGAAAACAAAAAGAAAAAGAAAAAAAATCTTTAAACTCAAAAGAATCGGAAAAAACTAACCCTAACAAAATATTATAACAAAATAAAATATATATCTCATTTTCTCCTTTTTTTACTGTTTTTAAAAGCAAATAAATTTTTTTATCAGGTTATATACATGTAAAAACTTAAAAAAAATGATTGTTAAAATATAAAACAAAACAAACAAAAAAGGAAAAAAATTGCATGCAGAATCCTTTAAAAAAAATGGGTCTTTAATAAATAGAACAAAAAAACACAAAAAAAATGAAATAAAGATAAAAAATTTAAAGTAAAAAATCGTTTAAAAATAAAAAAAAAGTCTAAGTAAGCAAAAACACAATATAACAATAGATCATAATCTAATTTCTAAAATTTAACGTAAAAAAAGGTAAAAATAATCTTAAGAAAAAAAAAACAAACTCTAGATAGAGGTAAAACCGACAACACACTATAGGAAAAAGAAAATGAACTAAAAAAGAGGCGTAAAATGGTAATTATATTGTGTGGACAGCTGGCAATTTCTGTTTAATAGGGGTAAAAATGTCAACTCACTGTAGATGAAGAAAAACCAATTAAATCAGAGGGGCAAAAAAGTCTCTGCAATATAGATAAAACAGTAAAATATGTGAGGACAAAACTGTCCTTTCACTGTAGATAAGTCAAAATCAGCACATAGGATAGGGGCAAAATCGGTAGTTTAATGTAGAAAAAGCAACTACTGTATATTACTGTACAGCAAAAGCAAAAGCAAAAGCAAAAAAGCAAAAAAAAAAACTGTACAGCAAAAGCAACAAAAATTAAAAAAAAATCATTGTTTATTAAACAGTGAAATATTGCATCATTTTACTATAGCAAAGCAGCAAAAGTTTTTTTTAAAAAAAAACAACTGTAGCAAATCAATAAAAGTTTTAAAAAAAAATACTATTCAATGAATAGTAAAGCAAAACAGCAAAAGTAGTAAAAAAAAAAAAAAAACCTATTCACCGACTTACATTCCTTTAGTAAAAAACAACAACAACAGCAGGAAAAAAAAATAAAAGCAGCAGCAGCAACTGCAAAAGTTAAAAAAAAAAAAAAAAAAAAAACAGCGACAACAACAATAAAAGTAAAAAAAAAAAAAAAAAAAAACAGCAAAAAAGGAAAAAAAAAAAAAAAAAAACAGTGGCAACAACAGCAAAAAAAACAAAAAACAAAAAACAAAAAAGTAACAGCGGCTACAAAAGAAAAAAAAAGTCAACGCGGGTCAACTACATCATTTTAATTATATATATAATGTTACTGAACCGTAGAAAAGGCCATATAGGGCATACTAAAATAATAATAGATAAAGTAAATTTAATTGTTTAATTATTTAACTTTGAAGCTTCTCTTTCCCACTTATTAAAGAAACCAAAAACTGAACTTTTCTTTTTCCAATGGTTCTCACTTATTAAAAAAACCAAAACTGAACTTTTCTTTTCCTATGGCTCCCTATTATTAAATAATAAAGGAAAAAAAACTCCCAGGCTCGCTATAAAACTTGATAGTTCCTATCAAAATCCTTCCCCTCATAATAGTTGAGCTAGTCCAAACGAAATCGACTTAAGATATAGTTTTGTTTTTACTTTTTTACTTAGAATATAGTTTTGTTTTATTTTGAAAAACCTTTTTATAAATCATTATATCTTATTGATAAAGACTCTTTTATAAATTATCATAGAACTTGAGAGTTCTTATCAAAATTCTTTCCCTCACAACAGTTGAACTAGTCCAAACGGGAATCGACTTAAGAATTAGTTTGCTTTTACCTTTTTGATTATTTATCTTAAAATTTCATTGTTTTATTTTGAAAAACCCTTTTAATATATTATTATATCTTATTGATAACTCTTTTAAATTGTTCGATTTATATCATATTATGTCGGTTTTACATTTTTTTTATTTGCATTTAATTTTAACATGTCGTAGGACCCTATCGCTAAAAAGCCCTAAAAATATATGTATGTACACCTTACTAGGGTTTTTATAAAACCCCACCCCCCCCCCCCCCCCCCCCCCCCCCCCCCCCCCCCCCCCCCCCCCCTAAAAATCTAACTACGAGGATGATTGGCTCCTCTCCTAGCATCTCTAAATTCGGGGCTACCATTCTAGGTTGTCAGTTGGCGACCATAATTCGCCCTTCTGCTAGTCTCTAGCCGCCGTTAACCGTCACTTGGTTTTTAGCCAAAAAAAAAAGAGTTCCCTTGGTAAGCGGTCAAGTGACTAACAAATCACCTAGTAGGCGACCAGTGACTTGAACAGTGTGGGACCTCCAAAGGGATCCTACAAAATCCAAAAGCCTACGAATACAGTACTTCACCTGCTTTACTTTTCCTTGTACATGTATACTCGCCACAAAATAGTTGAGATGAAGGAAGGCGGGTATATATGCTTCATTCAACTTTGCGCACACAAAGGGTCCAAACCAGAGCTTTTGTTCATATATTCGGCTTCACTTTCATTCCATCAAGTGCTTAACCTGCCATTGGTCAAGCCCATTTCATCAACCGTTTATCTTTCTGTGCTTAAGAATCAGCATATAGAACACAAGTAAGATGCTAAAAGATATTCATCTTGTGTCTGTCCTCTGCGTGCTGCACCGAGATATTAAGAATCTGAATCAATGCCTTAGGGCCAATTTTCTCAGTTCGTATCCAAAGAGTGGGCACAAGAATATTCTAATTTGTACAAACCTTCTTCTGCACCGAGTATTACTTCGACCAATGAAATATGGTAAATTGGAAATACGTGACAGAATAACCAAAACATGAAACAATCACTCATTCAAGGTCTCTTCGATAGTGTTCTGTGGTTTTCGTAAGCAAACAGGCAATCGGTATCGATCATAAGTCTTGGCTCTTGCCATCTGTAATTGACTGGTATACACTACAAACATAATCAGCCTAGGGAAGCAGATTCAACTTGTACAGAAGAAAAAGGCTAAAAGAAAGAAACCAAGATGTGATCTAAAAAGAAAAGAAAAGGAAACATACATCATACAAGTTCTAATTCTGAGACAAATAATACACGCCTTCGTCTGGGCCATGGCATTTTCATAAAACAACAAAACCACCCTAAGCAATTTAGGTCAATTCTCTACACTCCTTCCAACAGGCACAACAATAAAAGCTACGGGGACCGCAGATCAAACCAACCAAGTTCACTTATAATGCTATTTATAAACCACACACATAATATAGGACCCCAAGAAGTAAAAAAAAAAAAAAATCAGGGAAATGAGAAAACAATGATCTAGAATAGCTAAACACCAAGGGTGAGAAGCAGTACTCGTCTTCTATCCATCATAGATATAGCAAGCCAGTCACTAGACGCTATCACTGCAAAACATAATTAAATGCATGACCAAAGCAATCAAACACCAGAAAATTGCTGAAACTTAAGATATGTGAGAATTACTAACCTCCGCATCGTCCCCACCAGCCTTTGATGTGCCATTAATCTTTTGGGCATCTTCTGTAGCAAAAAGAAGATAATGAGATAAAATTGAAGCGAGCAAGATATCTTACTAAACACCATATTACGTTATCCAAAATATCATATTCAATGATCAAACGATTTAATACTTTAATTTCTGTGCGCAGAAGGAAACTATAAACGGTTTGTAATTTTTTTTTTCCCCACATAGAATTCCCTACTAGAATCGATCTCTTTTGTAAATTGACAGTTTCAGCATAATGGCAGCCCAAATGGTGTCAAATTAGTTAAGAATAGCACATGTATAAACACTGGCTAAATTTACTCAAAGATATTAAAAGAATTAACTAAATATATTGATTAATTCTGATAAAAGTAACAATAATTACCCGCATCCTCTGGGATGTCAGAAGTCCACAAAGTGAGGTTGTCCCTAAGAAGCTGCATAATTAATGTACTATCTTTGTAGGATTCCTCGTTCAGTGTATCAAGTTCCGAGATAGCTTCATCAAAAGCTTGTTTTGCAAGATGACAGGCCCTGTTCAAATAGCATGCACATTCAAGCAGGATGCTAGAATAAGCCAAATACTAGAAATCTGAATATGGCATCCTACAAACCTCTCTGGTGAATTCATGATCTCGTAGTAAAAGACTGAGAAGTTCAAAGCCAAACCCAATCGAATGGGATGTGTAGGAGGCAATTCAGCCTCTGCTGCAGTTGTAGCAGCCTACAAGCATATAGCACCAAATTAATATATTTCAAAACAAAGTATGTGTGTGTGTGTGTGTGTGTGTCTGTGTCTGTGTGGAGAGAGAGAGAGGTTGATGCAGCTTATTTAGAATAGCATTTGAGCAATAACAGTAAAAAAAAAATTAAAAAAAATTAAAAAAAAAAAAAGAAGAACAAAAGGCCCAATCAATAATGAAATTTTCTGGCAAACCACAGGCCTGATGAAAACCAGAAGACCCAATTTTCATAAAAAGGGAACATTGAGTTTACCAATTACAAGGAGAGAGATTCACTACAAAGAGACATTGTCGAACTCAAGTACCAGACAAGATGGTGATCATGAATATCTCAAATACAATACAATTGCTGATTATAGTTCTTTTCACATAAACAAGGCTGAAGCTCAATCAAGAGACAAAAACAATATTTTCTACTCGCTTGATCATCAACATAAGAATTAGCAACAGCATGCTAAGAAAAGAAAAAACTTCAATGAATTAATTTCTCATGAAGTAAAAGGGGGAAAAGGAGAACCTCGTATGCTATCTTTGATTGCTCAGCAGCCTCTTTTTTCTCATCTCCAGACTTGAACTCTGCAAGATAGCGATAATAATCTCCTTTCCTGCAACCAGCAATAGTTTCAATCAACCAGATTCGAGCATGCTAAGATTCTTATATCAACATAAAATCAGTGTCGTTCAGTACAAAAGAGTTCCTACATCTTGTAGTAGAAGACCGATGATTCACCAGCTGTAGCTGATGGAATGAGATGCTCATCAATCACAGTCATGATATCGCTACAAATGCTCGACAACTCCGATTCAACCTTCTGACGATACTCCTTTATTCGCTTTGCATGTACCTCATTTCCTTTTGCTTCTTCCTTCTGCTCTATTGATGATAGGATCCTCCATGATGCTCTTCTAGAACCAACAACATTCTTGTATCCAACAGAGAGCAAGTTCCGTTCTTCAACTGTCAATTCAATATCAAGATTTGCAACCTTCTTCATTGCATCGACCATCTCTGTCAAAATTTAGTATCCAAGACAAAACAACAATTAAGCTTCCCATAAAAAAAAAAAAAAAAAAAAAAAAAAAAAAAAAAAAACTTTTGCAGTTGGATCGGAATCGGATGTCTGTAAGAAGATTTTTTCTAGTATAATCAGTCATGTACAAACTACTTTCCCAAATTTTCTACTCAGAAAACGAAAATTAGAACTTCTAACCGCATAAAAGCAGTAAGATTAAAAAAAAAATTCCGCGTAAATCATATCAGTCATTAGACTGAAAGAGAACTTTTCAACAGAAAATTTCTCATTTCTCCACAAACATCCCATCACATAAAGCACCTGACCCTTAGTTCAGGTCATCGAATTAAACCATATTCGATCTTCTGGTTTCCTTTCTTTTCTCACCAACCAAGCAACAATTCGCCGAATTAAAAAACGGAAAACTAAAATTCAACATCAGATTTGACCACAAACAGATTCCGATGCTTCAAAAAACAGGAAAATAATTCCATCTTAAAAAATTGCAAAAGAAAAAAAAAAAAAAAAAAACTAACCATCGTAGCGTTCGGCCTGCTCCGCGAGCTTGGCAACGTAGACGAAGCTCTCACGGTCCTTAGCCATGGCCGATCTCTAGAGAGAGAAAGAGAGAGAGAGAGATTAGGGTTTCGTTTGGCGACAAGAAGAAGAAGAAGTGGGGTGTGTTCTCTCGCTAAAACTAAATGCTTTTGGTTGGGCAATTCGTCCCCCCTTTCTTTCTTTCTGGACCAACAGTGGCAGTTGGAGCAAAATGTTGAAAAAAATATATATGGGCCTGTTAGCACAAGTTCAGTTTGAGTTGAGTTGAGATTTTTAAGTTTAAATAGTAATTTTTGTTGACTTTTTCAGAAAAGATAAAAAAAATTTTCAAATTAGATAAAAAATATGATAAAAAAATACAATTTAATTTAAAATAAGTGTAAATACGAAACATCCTCATATATATATATATTTTATATTTTATATTTTCGGAAATATCAAAAATCCTCCCCGTGGTGACTTCTGGAATTAACTTCGTTAGAATAAATAATAATAATAGTTTATTAATATTATTTTCGCCTGGGAATTTACGTACATACAGACGAGCTCAGAATTAGGTTCGAATTGTAGCCTGTAGTTTAGTTGCCACGTCGCGTTTTCTGCTTCGTGTCAAAGCGATGTTTCGAAGGAGTCAAAACCTAGGGAAATTTGAACGAATAGGGACTCGAAACGTGGATATTTAACCTATGCACGCCGTACTTTCCAATTTCTGCGATCTTGTTTCGGTTAAGAGGAATATCGTGGATTGGTGGTGATAACCGATACCTATTGGTGTTGGTGTCAAGATGTGGGGCCACAGCAAATCTGGACCGTTTAATTGGTCAACTACATCGACGGACCAAGTTGTTTGTTGGAAATGGAAACGGAGTTATTATCGCATATACACAGTGACGTAGCAGCTAATGAGTCGACGTCAAATTAATAAAGATTATCATCTATGTATGGTCTGTGGTGTTACGTACGGTCGTATAATTCCTTTTTGTTTTTTTGTTTTTGTTTTTGTTTTTTTTTTGGAGGGAAAAGGTGGTATAATTACTAGTAGCAAAGAAAGTTTCTTTTGAAGGAAATTGCAAATTAAATATATATAATAAATTAATAAAGAGCAGTGCACTTTTTAGGTGCGGTGGTGAAGATGCTTTTTTATTTTTTATTTTTATGATGCGCTTAGATTTAATGAGTTAGATACTCTTCGCATCATTAATTGGCCTTGAAGTGGTATAGGATATAGAAAGTATTATCGTGCAACAATCACAAAATCTACAGTAATCTAGAAAAATAAAAGGAAAATTTTTACCAATACCTATTTGCTGATCGTCACATTTGTACAGATATATCCCCCCTTTTTTTGTGCCGACTGACACTAGCTTAGAAATTACTAGTTGTAAGCCACGTGCTCATGCACGTGTGGAGTAATTTTATATAAGTTCAATTTATCTATTAAAATTTGATATATCATATTATTATTTTTTATTTTGAATAATTGAGGTTTTAATTTTTATTATCATGCAGTAAATATAATCAAATTAATATCGTAAAATAATATATGTTTACTTTCTAATTTAAAGAATTATTAGAATGTTGTTAGCATTCATGGTCAAAATTATGAATAGTACATATGAATGTTTTTCCAGATATAATCCTATTAGTTCAATACCAGAGGAAAAAAAAAAAAAAAAAGAGCAGAAAATCCGTGAACACAACCACAAAAATCAAGAGCTAGGATCTGAAAATCCAAAAAAAAAAAAGGTCAAATAAATTGCCAAAAATTGGAGAAAAGAAACCAACCGGATGAATAAAAAAATGAGGGGAAAAAAAGAGAAATAATAGGTAAACACATCAACAAAAACCAAAACTAGAATTTCAAAACCCAAAATACATGTAATCTAAAGAGAAAGAGAGCAAACAAACACCAAATGAAGAGAGAGAGAGAGAGAGGAGAGAAGAAGAAGGACTTAGGAGAAGTACAGCCAAAAAAATGTAGAGAGAGAGAGAGAGAGAGAGAGAGGACAGAAGAAGAAAGGAAAAGAACAAAACAATAAAGAGGCATAAAACAAATGGGAGGGGCGGCTGACTTTGGAGATGAAGAACCAAAAAAATGTAGAGAGAGAGAGAGAGAGGACCGAAGAAGAAGAAAGGAAAAGAACAAAACAATAAAGAGGCATAACACAAATGAGAGGGCGACTGCAAGAAGAAGACAAACCCACAAATAGGGTTTCAAGGGCAAAAAGGGAAAAGCACTATACACCACATAACCGGTAGACACAAATTTAAAGGATAAAGGAGTCAATTTACTGTACATGACATTATTCACTAAACAGTAAAAGTCTACATCCCTTTAGTATATTAAGTAATACGCTGCCCTTCAAAAGTCTACGTATAAATGTTGACCCGTTAAGAGAAGATACTAATCAGTTCAAACGTACGTTTGGTGGTGTAGTTGTCACTTGTCAAGCATGATTTAAGTAACCTCTAAGAATAATCTTAACAAAGAAAATGTAAGAGTTCAATGTATATGAAATTCGCCAACATGGAACTTACTATATGAAGCACAAATCAAAAGGGACATCTGTTTGGGTAAAATTGTTGTATATAAATAATGAAAAATGCTATGAAACTAACTGTAATTTTAATTTTTAAGTATCAACTTATTTGATTTATTTGTTGTTAGTATTTTATTAATATGTGTTTAATGGATTGTTACGTCAATTGATTGTATTTATCAGTGAAAATATAACAATTCACCGACACGTAAGTTGATACTTAAAAATTGATATTAGAGTTGATTTCATAAATAAATAATACATTTAAATTATCGTTTATTTGTAAAATATTTTGAAAAGATAAATAGGTTCAATTTGTATGAAATTTGTGATTTAGAAAATGTATTGCAAACCAAACTAAATTAGTTTGTAGGTACTAATAAATTAAGGATCCGTTTGGTATTGTTTTTGGATACTACTTTTAGATTATTAAAAAATCTATAGCAGGTTAGGGATGTTTTGATAAACTCTGTTTATGTCTAATAGATTCTAAAAACTGCTGTAATGTAACAGAATTTGAGAAGCATGTCAGATGTTACTTCTACACAGCTGCTTTTGCTATCATTTTATAAATTGACTAAAATATCCTTAATAATAAATAATAATTCAAATCTATCCACTTTATTTATCTCCATACTAAATAATAAACTTAAACTTGGTCGTCTCCACCAAACTTCTTGAACAGATTTGCTTCCTAAACCGAACTCCGGTTCTTCACCGGATTCGCTCTTTACAAGCTTGATAGAGGCATGATATTAAATTTTTACTTTCAATTATTCCTATTATTTAACTTTTATATTGATGTATAAGTTATCGTCTTGAATAAATTTAATTTTTTTAAGACTTATTTTAGATTATAAACCAAAAATTATATAAACTTTTCTATAATTTGGTGTAAATTTTAAAATGTTAAACAATAAATATGTATGATAGAGTATTTATTTAGTATGGCATGCCTTTTTTAGTCATTATACGCCTTCACAACAACTTTATTTATAATTTACCAAATACTTATAATTCTGCTTCTGTTATTCACAGCAACTTTGAAAAAAAATTTATCAAACGTGATAACTCTAAGAAATTAGAGTTATCCACTGTTTTTCTAGTCCAAATTTGCTTAGCCAAGAGTACTTTTATTATTTTTCTTTGTGATTTGTTTTGGGATTTTTAAGTTTTTCTTTTGCTATGGTCAACTTCTGTAATTATGCTCTTCTTGAACTAAATTGAAGGATCACAGAGCAAAATGAGGGCTAAATCGTTAAAGTACGCATTTTGTATTTTTCAGGTAAATGCTACAACTATACTGCAGCATTTCTGGGCGAAATTCTGGGCACAGCTGGCAGTTTTTGCTGACATCAGATTATTATGTGGATAGACCATCTGTGGTCAGCTGGTCCCCCACCATGTTTTACCACGTGTACCATTGTTGCCTTAGCGAGTAATGAGACAAGAAGAAGAAAAAGGGGGCCGCCGTTCGAGACAAGACCAATTGGGGAAGACAAGGAGAAAAGGTGAGAGAAAGAGAAAGGAAGATATACCCATTTTTGCTGCTGAGAAAAACCAGAGATTGCAGCTGAGAGAAGGGAAGCGTGAGCAAGGAGCAACAAGAGAGCAAGAGGAAGCTTCCAAACTTGGCTGAATTCTTTTATCTCTCTCTTGTTAGATTAATCTTTTTGTATTATGCTCATGGATTGTTGTTGGATTAAGGAACTCGATTTTGTGATTATGAACTAATTTGTTTAGCTAGGACCCTAATGGAACCAAGGTTGTAGGAATGTTATATTGATGTTGGATTGCTAGATAATGTTCTGCTCTTGTTCATTCATGTGTGTGTTATGTTTATTTCTATTTTTGACTGGCCATCAACTATAGGAAATCAGATTTAGATTAATACCGGAAGGGTTAATTTAGGTTGGAAATAACATGAATGATGCAAGTTCAATATGCTTGTTAGTTTTGTTGATTTGTGAATGGTATAGGAATATATTGTTCATCTTGCATAACCCACAAGACCCAAGCATTAAAATTGCATTCTAAGAGCTAGATTCACATAGGAATATGTTGAAAAAGGTTTGAGGAATTAGCCATAATAATTCGGAAGATTTTTATGCATCAAAACGGAGGTTTGGTTAACAGGCGCAGAGCATGCTATAGCATTCTAGTAGCATTCGTGTAGCAGACCTGCAACTAAGGTGAAATTAGGTTTCCTAGCTTGTTTAACCCATTGTTTTCCCAAACTCAACTGCAATCCCGTTATTTTCATTAGTTTTGCTTGCTTTTGCTTTGCTTTTAATTGTTACATAATTTTTATTGAATTTCCAATTCAGTTCTTTATTTTACTTCATACCTTCTTTGGTATTAAAATAGCTTTTACTTGATAATTTTGGTGATTTAATCCTCGAGGGACGATATCCGTACAATTGTGTACACTTTATTACTTGTACGACTCGTATACTTGCGAGTGTTCAATTGAGCGAACAAGTTTTTGGCGCCGTTGCCGGGGATAGAATTCCCGCACCGCAGGGTCATAGTTGGCATAGAATTCCCGCACCAATTGAATCACTGCTGCGCTCTGGGACCTACAAAAATTTCTCCACTGATGCTCTGCAATCACATTGTGAACAAATTCTGGGTATTCAGCTGTAGTGTTTGGCATGAAAATGAACCCTCTTTCCATGTATAATGCCCTCTGATTAGTGCAAGATTGAAATCTGTCAATAGCATCAGCGGAACGAAACCGCTCCACCCTTTCAAGGCTCTGTTCATGCTCACTTTCGGAGCTCTCCGGTTCAGCTCTCATTGGCTCCCTCCTACCTCTTCTAGTTCTTGTGGTGACTGGCATAATGTACGAACTTGTCCACAAACTCCCCCAAACTTAAGAATTTTAACAATCACCTCACTGAAACCCACAAAATCACACAATGTACAAACACACATAATCGAATTTGAAACCAAGCCAAAAATTTAAAACGAAACTAACCTACAAAAACATATATATATATATATATATATAAATTTTAATTTATTTTATTTTTATTTTTATTATATATATATATATTTTAATATATATATATATATTTTTTTTTTCCGACTGGAATTTAGCTTAAAAGGGAAACGACATAAAGAAAAAACTTACGCCCCTTTTGAATCCGATGAAATGATTGTCGTTTTTGCTGGGTCGGTGAATGGCGCAGGTTCGGGGAAGGCCGAGAGGTGGTGGTGGCTGGGCTCGGCTAGTTGACCGGTGGAGGTTGGGCTGGTCGGTAATGGCAGCAGTGGACTGGTGCGACTGGCGGCGAGTTGGCTGGCACTGATGGGCTGGACTTGGCAGCGGCTTGCTGCGCTCGGTGTTGGCTGGTGCCGTGGGCTGGACTGGGCTGGTCGACAATGGCAGCACTGGTTGGCTTGTCGAGGTTGGGCTGGTCGGCAATGGCAGCGCTGGCTGGCTGGCTGGCTCTCAGTGGATGGACTGGGCTGGTCGGCAATGACAGCGCTGGCTGGCGCTCGGTGGATGGCTGGTGCCGTGTGCTGGACTGGGCTGGTCGGCAATGGCAGCACTGGCTGGCTTGTGGAGGTTGGGCAATGGCAGCTTAGCTGCTTGGTGGACGGCGCAGTAGAAGTAAGCAAAAAGGAAGTGGGTGGGGTCATGTAGGGTTACAAATGGATATATATATATATAGTTAGATTTTTTTTTTTTAGTTTATATATATATATATATATTTTTTTTTTTGTAGGTTAGTTTCGTTTTAAATTTTTGGCTTGGTTTCAAATTCGATTATGTGTGTTTGTACATTGTGTGATTTTGTGGGTTTCAGTGAGGTGATTGTTAAAATTCTTAAGTTTGGGGGAGTTTGTGGACAAGTTCGTACATTATGCCAGTCACCACAAGAACTAGAAGAGGTAGGAGGGAGCCAGTGAGAGCTGAACCGGAGAGCTCCGAAAGTGAGCATGAACAGAGCCTTGAAAGGGTGGAGCGGTTTCGTTCCGCTGATGCTATTGACAGATTTCAATCTTGCACTAATCAGAGGGCATTATACATGGAAAGATGGTTCATTTTCATGCCAAACACTACAGCTGAATACCCAGAATTTGTTCACAATGTGATTGCAGAGCATCAGTGGAGAAATTTTTGTAGGCCCCAGAG
Source organism: Ficus carica (assembly GCA_009761775.1). NCBI lineage: Eukaryota > Viridiplantae > Streptophyta > Magnoliopsida > Rosales > Moraceae > Ficus > Ficus carica. The sequence continues at coordinate 14,853,192 of CM019743.1, forward strand.
CGCAGCAGTGATTCAATTGGTGCGAGAATTATATGCCAACTATGACCCTGCGGTGCCGGATTCAGTTTTTGTGCGA